>JAGFBZ010000154.1:97087-114587 GCA_018398805.1 Hirundichthys speculiger
GTGTTTGGGTCAGGTGGTGTGTGTTTGGGGTCAGGTGGGTGTGTGTCAGGTGGGTGTGTGTGGTTTGGGTATGTGTGTTTGGGGGTCAGGTGGGGTGTGTTTTGGGGGGTCAGGTGGGGTTGTGTTTGGTCAGGTGGGTGTGTGTGGGTCAGGTGGTGTTTGTGTTGTGGGGGTCAGGTGGGTCAGGTGTGTGTTTGGGGTCAGGTGGGTGTGTTGTTTGGGTCAGGTGGTGTGTGTTTGGGGTCAGTGGTGTGGTGTTTTGGGTCAGGTGGGTGTGTGTTTGGGTCAGGTGGGTGTGTGTTTGGGTCAGGTGGTGTGTGTTTGGGTCAGGTGGGTGTGTGTGGGTGGGGGTGTGTGTTTTGGGGTCAGGTGGGTGTGTGTTGGGGTCAGGTGGTGTGGTGTGTGTTTGGGGTCAGGTGGGTGTGTGTTTTGGGTCAGGTGGGTGTGTGTTTGGGTCAGGTGGTGTGTGTTTGGGGTCAGGTGGGTGTGTGTTGGGTGTGGGTCAGGTGGGTGTGTGTTTGGGTCAGGTGGTGTGTGTTTGGGTCAGGTGTGTGTGTTTGGGTCAGGTGGGTGTGTGTTTGGGTCAGGTGGGTGTGTGTTGGGGTCAGGTGGGTGTGTTTGGGTCAGGTGGGTGTGTGGTTTGGGTCAGGTGGGTGTGTGTTTGGGGTTTGGGTCAGGTGGTGTGTGGGTGTGTGTGTGTGTCAGGTGGTGTGTGTCGGTGTGTGTCGGTGTGTGGTGGTGTGTCGGGGGTGCCGTGCAGGTCGGTGTAATGTCATGTGATCTCAGCTGGATTCGCTCCCCGCTCTGCCTGGCGGCTTCAGCCGGATCAGCGCTGACCCGGCGGGGCTGCAGGGTCAATGTGGTGTTTTACCAACAGGAAAGTGATTCACCGCAGCTGTCAACATCCATCAGCCTCAATCACCCGCCGGCGCGCGAACACACGCAGGTCAGGCGCTCAGCATCACGCACACACCAACACACAGGTCAGGCGCTCATAAAGCCGTAAACAACAGAAAATGGTCTGTGGCTGAAAAAGTGTCAGTAGAATTGGATCCTGCAAACACTGCTCTGTTTTCCACAGCTGCTTTATTTTCTCTGTCCGTGTTGATCCGTCTTCTATCTTCTCTGCTCGCCCTCAGATTTTTACTCCATCTACAGAGTCGCTGATGCTTATGGCTCTGGATTTCTCTCCTTTTACTCACCAGTTGCCTCCTGCAGACTTGGAGCGTTTTAGGTCATTTTTTTACTGATGAGAATGTGAAACGCTGGACTGGACCGAAAAAAAAAAAAAAAAAAAAAAAAACTTTCATTTACTGCTGAACCGGTTGGACCGAAACAGACGTTAAAATCAACCAGATATGTGATCTGTTGGCCAGAGGGCTGAACTACGAAGCAAGTTCAACACAGCCAGGCTTTCTTTGGGTGAGCTGGCTTAACAAAGCTGAAACTCTCCATCAGAGATAACTGGTACCACGACGGTGGTTATCAACTATCTTTGTTAATCGCGGCTTTCTGCTTCCTGCTCTGTGCGCGTTCATATAAAAGGGGGCGTTTGACGCGTCATTTGACGCCTATTCCGGATCAAAATGGATAGATGGCGGTCCGTATATTTCAGTCAGGAGGAGCAGGTTTTAATAATGCAGGGCTATGAGGATTTCAAAGAAATCTTTACGGCCAAAAGCAACACTGTAGGTGCGAATAAAGCCAGAGAGGAGTGCTGGCAAAAAATTGCAGATCGTGTAAATTCGTAAATTATATTTATTTCACCACTATATTTAATGCAAACCTTAATTAATCTCCCTCCCTCTTTTAGAGCGCTTAAACTTTAAACTTAATGCAGCAGATTTAAACATTATGTAGGTCTGACTGTCCCATTATGAATGATAAATGAAAATCACTTTAGTTTTTTGCTAAATCTATGTGAAATTAATTTAAGATTTAATATTATCTGTGATACCAATATACACTTCACCGGCCACTTTAATAGGTACCCTATCAGCCTGGGGAATCTATGAATTATATTAAAACATTTCACATGAAATTCCACGTCACACTGATTATCAATATAATGGACTATTAATTTATGTTACCTGATTTAGTAAAACGCTTCTTTTATTTGAAGCGTGGGCAGATGGCCAGGGAATACTACAAACATATTCAGCAGTTCAGTAAGAACAAGTACAACCTTTATTCCAGTATTCTGGCTCAGATTTTCTGCATCACCAACTAAATGCATGTAGGTTCCCGCCGCAAAGAAACGCAAAGAAACGCACACCGTTAGCGCTACTGTGAGCGCACGGCTGCGTTTGGTGGCGCTGCCAATATATGGCTCTAGCAGATTACAAATGTAACGTATTCCCTCAGCTGGAAATCTCTAGCGTTCATAGAGAATATGGTCATGGGAAGCCAGCGGATCAGTCCGGTCTCTGAATACTCTCCCTCCATTACACAATCCTGGCGCTAAAGTCAACAGGATTGGGTGAAAGTGAAAGGGCGGTGCTTTTTATAGCTGATTTGAGCCTAAACTCTGCACATAACCTGCTCCGGACCAGGTTAAGCTAGCAGAGTAAGTTACCATGGTGATCTAGCCAGGTTGAAAGAGAGCCACCTTCGTGGTTCTGGAAATCCTGGTTTTAGACTCAACATACCTCGCTAACCCTCTAATCTCGCTTCGTAGTACACCCCTCAGGTTTCTCAACGTGGGTCTTGACTCCTCCCACACCTGTCCCATCGGGGAGAGTTGACACACCTGTCAGCTTCCTCTCTGAGCAGGTTGAAATGAGTTGCAGGTGTGATTGATTCCTGTTGTAAATGTCTGGGCCTGGATTCTTCCATTCTGTGAACTACTCACGGGTCCCTGCTGAAAGTTCCTCGGCTCACCTGAACCTGCAGAGCTACCTGGAGGATACGTACAGCTCACTACATCCTCCTATCAGGCCTGCTCAGGTGACGTATGGACGTGTCTCCTCATTGGCCTTGTCTCTGCTGTGTCTGTGTGCGTCGTATCTGTTTTGGCAGGACCGGTTCTGCTTTGTCTGAATGGGATGAATTGGACCTGGAGTCGGTGTCTGGACGTGTTCCCCGTGATTTAGATGTTCAGCTCTATATTCTCTCCATTGTTTTATCTCCCACACACACATACACACACCTGACAGGCCTATCCAGGTTAATAGATAGCATTTTAAATCATATTACCTCCATTACAAACTGTTTTACTGTCCCAGCACATCTGTCAGCTCCCAGCACATCTGTCAGCCTGCCGAACGCTGATGATGAGTTTTACTGTGAAGGAGGAAGAAGGAAAGAGACGTGGAGCTTTTTCCTCTGCTGCCGGCTGCTCTGATGGTATCTGATGGGGGACTGAAGCTGGAGGACATAGATCAGAGGGACAAAGGCACAACAACACACTGGGGGACATGAAGGAGGACACAAAGAGAGGAGGAGGTCTATGAAGTGGAGGCTGATCAGTGGTCCTGACCCCACTTTGTCAGCATTGTGTGTGCGAGACAGAGATAATAGGAGAGAATGATAGTAGCATCTGAATCAATGATCTCATGAGGGTTGGAGGTGGATCAGTGTGGATGAGCAGATACGGGGCTCAACTGGCCAGCTGAGGCAAACCGAAGAGGAAGGGTGCTGGTTAGACCTGGATAGATAGATGTCACCACGGGTCAGGAGGATGTGGATCAGAACCTCACATCTGCACATGTGTTCTGTCTATATCACACCCAAACAGGCTCATCCAGATGTAGAGACATGAATGTGTGTCAGGAAGATGGCAGACGGGTGAGTTCATTCCCAGTGAAGACCTCAGGGTTAGGGTTAGGGGGTTAGGGGTTAGGGGTTAGGGGTTAGGGGTTAGGGGTTAGGGGTTAGGGGTTAGGGGGTTAGGGGGTTAGGGGGGGTTAGGGGGTTAGGGGTTAGGGTTAGGGTTAGGGGTTAGGGGTTAGGGGTTAGGGTTAGGGGTTAGGGTTAGGGGGTTAGGGTTAGGCGTTGGGGTTAGGCTTTAGGGGTTAGGGTTAGGGTTAGGGGTTAGGGTTAGGGGTTAGGGTTAGGGGTTAGGGGGTTAGGGGGTTAGGGTTAACCCTAACTCTCCTGGAGCATCTCTGCTCCTCTTCACGGCCTTTAAGGACACATAAACATACAGTCATGGAAAAAATTATTAGACCACCATTTTTTCTTCAGTTTCTTGATCATTTTAATACCTGGTACCACTAAACGTCATCATGTGACTAAAACAGACAGAAAAGAAAACACTGAATGCATAAAAGCAGTGTTTTTGGCAGTACAACGCCATAGCTATTGATGTAAAAACTTAAGTGATTTAGGTTATAATCAAGAAAACCATGGAAAATGGTAAGATATCAGCTCTTAAATAAAACTCTTATGAGCAATCTTTGTGGTTATCGTTATGTTTGTCCAAACAAATGTACCTTTAGTTGTACCAGGCATTAAAATGAACAAGAAACTGAAGAAAACAAGGGTGGTCTAATCATTTTTTCCATGACTGTAAATGTATCTGTCTGTATTAGTGATTGGATCATTAGGATCTGTAATTAATTCCATCCTAGAACAATATTTGACCCAATAAATCAGTTCAAACACATTCAGACTGGATCAATGATCAGACGTCTACAAGAACTTTAACAGCAGAAATGGATCCTTTATTTTCTATTATATTTCATCTGTATACATATCTAGCTGTGCATTTTTCATCTGTGTGCTACATTCAAATTACAGCTATTACATTCAGCAGTTTTACACTTTCTGTAAACTTAAGTCAGTTCAATGATACTTTATTGATCCCTGAAGGTAAATGATTAGATGCAGTAACTGATTGATGGTAGAAGGTTCCAGCAGCGTTCAGGAAGGAAGGATGGAGCAGGACTGCTCTCCTCCCTCATCTTCATCTCCACCCAGGTTCACATGATGCTCCTCTGAGGCAGGTAGAGCAAAGGTGTGCTCTAAGACACCCCCCCCCCCCCCCCCCCCCCCCCCCCCCCCCCCCCAGAGCAAAGGTGTACAGACGCGGCTGAAGAACAAACTGTTGTTCTGTGTGGAAGCAGAAATGACATTTCATAAATACATCAGCGTCTCCTTCAACACCATGAAGAGCCCATGATCCTCCGGGTGTGTGTGTGTGTGTGTGTGTGTGTGTGTGTGTGTGTGTGTGTGTGTGTGTGTGTGTCTAGCAGCAAGGTCACAGTAAATGACAGCATTATGTGTGTGTGTGTGTGTGTGTGTGTGTGTGTGTGTGTGTGTGTGTGTGTGTGTGTGTGTGTGTGTGTGTGTGTTTCATTGGAGGTTGCAGGGCAGAGCATTGATTTAACCAGTGCATCCAGCACATAAGACTGGGAATGGTCCTCTACATGGAGATGGAGAATGATGCATACGCTGCCAAGCAGAACACACTCTTAAGGGACGCACACACACACACACACACACACACACACACACACATGCACACACACATACTTAAATGCTCTGATGCACACGTTCATGTTTGGCTCACTCCATCCAGAACGTTCTCTGATGGCTTTATCATTCTGGTGCTCCCAAACACCCTGCTGGTCCCCGTGTGTGTGTGTCTGTAGGTGTGTGTGTGTGTGTGTGTGTGTGTAATATGGAATAATATTCATGGGGATTATTCAGATTTATAGTTTGGTTATTAATTGCAGCAGCGCTTTAAGTTATTCCTATTTTATGGGGCGGAAAGATAATAACCTAATAAGTTTCCTCTTGCGTCTTTGTATATGTGAATACATGTGTGAGAGTGCAGTGTGTATGTGTGTGTGTGTGTGTGTGTGTGTGTGTGTGAGGTCAGTCCGGTCAGTGTGTGTTTGTATTGTTTCAGTGTGAATATGCAGGATGAGCTCCACAGAGGCAGAACATATAGCTCATCATTAACAGCGTTTGTTTGACTTCTTCATTCACTGGAAACTACTATTAGTTCAGTCCAGAGAGCTCTAAAGGGACATTCCACTTATTTTAAGGATGAGTAAGTGTCGCTCTGATCATGCAGAGGACTCCCATTAGTCCCTGTGAACAGCTGGAGACATCAGGAGGCTGATGGGAGGAATCTTCTTCAACGATGGCGGGAAGAGACGAGTAGAAGGTTTCTGTTCACAGAAGAAACTCAAATACATAAAAAACTATATTTCTCCTTCAGGAACTGTGGAAAGGTTACAGTAAAGGTACATATTCATGAGGTAGCACACATGCAGACATGTACAGTACACAACACCCAGTTCATCATATATAATATGATTATATATGTTCAAACTGTTACAAAAAAGTGTAAACATGAGAATGTCGGGACATCAGACCGCTGTGGTGCACTTCTGATCCTTATATATTATATATATACAGTGATCCCTCGCTAATTCCAGCTTTATTTCGGTTTTAGTTATTCGTGGATTTTTCAGAAATATATAATATAATAAAAAATAATCAAGAAAAAATTGTGGAAACATCACAGGATGTTGTGCGCGTTCTCTCACAGTGAAGAAATGCTGTGAGCCAGCCTGGCCCCTTTAAGAAGGTGGCCTTATGGGTAATGGTGTGGCCTTATGGGTAATGTAGTGTGTGTGTCGTGGGTCGGCAGAATGAAAACGGGGTTAGATGAAAAGTGTAGTGAGCATCAACAGCAGCCCAGCGTGTATAGATTTACATTCTCTGTTAACCGACAGGAGCCCAACAATACAACCTGTGTGATGTTACAAGTTCCTGCAGTGACACAATAAAGTTCCCGTTCCATGCAGAGAAAACCAGACTGTTTCTTTTGTTGTTGTTAGCGTGTTAGCCGCTAATTATGATCAAAAAATAGCACAATACCAGCGGTTTCTTTACTACAGTTCAGAGACCAGAGGCTGTGAAGGAAACAGAAAGACCACAGTTGAGCCTTTGTCTTGTTTCGCTGCAGTGACTCGATACTTTTTTACGGTTTTTAAACATATTTTAAACACATTATTTAGGCTCGAGGGGCTCCAGTTCGCGGATTTTGATCCTCGCGCGGGGGGGTGGTTAGAGTTAGAGTTGGGGGGGGGCAGGCTACAGGGGCCCCGGGCCAGGCTAAAGGGTCCCGGTAGGGTCCCTGTAGCCTGGCCCAGGACCCCTGTAGCCTGGCCCAGGGCCCCTGTAGCCTGGCCCGGGACACTGTAGCCTGGCCCAGGGCCCCTGTAGCCTGGCCCAAGGCCCCTGTAGCCTGGCCCAGGGCCCCTGTAGCCTGGGCAAGGGCCCTGGGGCCCCTGTAGCCTGGCCCAGGACCCCTGGCCCGGCCCTGTAGCCTGGCCCGGGACGCTGTAGCCTGGCCCAGGGCCACTGTAGCCTGGGCCAGGGCCCCTGTAGCCTGGCCCAGGGCCACTGTAGCCTGGCCAGGGCCCCTGTAGCCTGGCCCAGGACCCCTGTAACCTGGCCCAGGACCCCTGTAACCTGGCCCCGGACCCTGTAGCCTGGCCCAGGGCCACTGTAGCCTGGCCCAGGGCCCCTGTAGCCTGGCCCAGGACCCCTGTAACCTGGCCCAGGACCCCTGTAGCCTGGCCCGGGACCCTGTAGCCTGGCCCAGGGCCCCGGGGCCCCTGTAACCTGGCCCCATACCCTGTAGCCTGTGTCCCCTGCAGCTCACAGTCCTCATGCAGACAGAGACAATTAGCAGCCAAGTGAAGACTTATCGACCCACAACATTGATACACAGACAGGAAGCTCCAAATCTGCTGTTTGTTCTACTATTATCACAACTTCTGTTCACTCCCAAATACCTGACACCCACCCCCCCCCACCGGCCCCCCACCCCCCCGGCCTCATCGATGACATCAGGTTGCCTCGGTGATGTTAACGAACGTATCAGTCAGGGATCCAGCAGCTGCAGCTCTCCTGTCGTCTGTGTTGCAGGTCAACAGTCCTTCTGGCCTTTCCAGTTTGTTTGCAGCTTGATGGGTTCATTAAACGCTCATGACCCCCCCCCCCCCCCCCCCCCAACCCATCACCGTCTACACACACACACACACACACACCAGTGTGCACAAACACGCACACATCCATGAGGGATGCTTTAAAAAAACAGCTAATTTGATCAATACTTAATTTTTTTTCCCCTCAATGCTTTTTTTCTCTGCTAAGCTGTGATAAGAGGAGGGAGGGGGCGGGGCCACCTGCTTCAGTGTGTGTGCATCTATAAGACACCTGCAGCAGAGTGTCTGTTATCAGTGTGTGTGTGTGTGTGTGTGTGTGTGTTCCTATCACAGCACTGTGTGTATCAGAACTGGGAGCTGGCTGTAATTTCCACATGGCCCCCTATTACCTGCGTGCTTGTGTGTGTGTGTGTGCTTGTGTGTGTGTGCTTGTGCAGACACTATCGGTCCATCTGGCAAATGGATAGGTTGGCGAGATGTCGTCATGGCAGCCAGTTAGCCAGGGGGATCCAAATGATGTCATCCCTCACCGTGGCAACACTTAAAGAGATAAGTTCTTTAAAGAGGCGCCCATTTATCAGGAGCCAATACACTGAAGCACAACTCACACACACGTAAACGCACACGGATTCACACACGGAAACACACACGGAAACACACACGGAAACACACACGGAAACACACACGGAGCAGCACAACAACAGAAACACGCAGATACACACTCCATTGTTGAACCATTTGACCGCTCTGGTTCCTGGTCTCCATCTGTAATCAGCCAGTCATAGCAGACACTGAGGACATGGGGGGTGGGGGGTCTGGGGGGCGCTGGTCACATGACTGTGTCTGACTGTGTGTTTTCTACAGTAACACTGCAGACTGAAACACACCATGTCAGAGTTAATGTAAGTCTCAGAGCTGTCGTCTGATGCTCGTGTTCCTCTAATAATGTTGATGAGCTCAAAGAAGCAGACGGTTTGAAAATGTCTCCAGAGTGACCTCAGAACAGAGATGACAGTCTTCTCATGGACGTCCATGCTTGATCCTGTTTATACCTGACATGCGTCCTCCACGTTGTATCTCCAGCGTACGCCATTTTGATCTTAAAAGTACCATGAAATTGGTGTCCACTGGATGGCTGCATCTTTACGCTGTATCTGGGGCGTTGGAGTCCGATGTGAACTTCTGGTCTTGAAGAAACTATGTGAGACCAGTGGTGGTCCAGTCTTCTTCTAGACCAGTAGTGATCCAGTCTGATTCTAGACCAGTCTTCTTCTAAACCAGTGGTGGTCTAGTCTTCTTCCAGACCACTGGTGGTCTAGTCTTCTTCCAGACCAGTAGTGGTCCAGACCAGTGGTGGTCCAGTCTGCTTCCAGACCAGTGGTGATCCAGTCTGATTCTAGACCAGTGGTGGTCCAGTCTTCTTCGAAACCAGTGGTGGTCCAGTCTTCTTCAAGACCATTAGTGATCTAGTCTGCTTCTACACCACTGCTGATCCAGTTTGCTTCTAGATCAGTGGGGGTCCAGTCTTCTTCTAGACCAGTAGTGGTCCAGACCAGTGGTGATCCAGTCTTCTTCTAAAACAGTGGTGATCCAGTCTTCTTCCAGACGTCTGGTGGTCCAGTCTTCTTCTGGACCAGTGGTGGTCCAGTCTGCTTCCAGACCAGTAGTGGTCCAGACCAGTGGTGATCCAGTCTTCTTCTAAACCAGTGGTGGTCCAGTCTTCTTCTGGACCAGTGGTGGTCCAGTCTGCTTCCAGACCAGTGGTGATCCAGTCTGCTTCTAGACCAGCACTGGTCCAGACCAGTGTTGGTCCAGTCTGCTTCCAGACCAGTAGTGGTCCAGACCAGTGGTGATCCAGTCTTCTTCTAAACCAGTGGTGGTCCAGTCTTCTTCTGGACCAGTGGTGGCCCAGTCTGCTTCCAGACCAGTGGTGATCCAGTCTGCTTCTAGACCAGCACTGGTCCAGTCTGCTTCCAGACCAGTGGTGATCCAGTCTGCTTCTAGACCAGTGGTGATCCAGTCTGCTTCCAGACCAGTGGTGATCCAGTCTGCTTCCAGACCAGTGGTGGTCCAGTATGCTTCCAGACCAGTGGTGATCCAGTCTGCCTCCAGACCAGTGGTGATCCAGTCTGCTTCAAGACCAGTGGTGGTCCAGTCTTCTTCTAGACCAGTAGTGGTCCAGACCAGTGGTGGTCCAGTCTTCTTCTGGACCAGTGGTGGTCCAGTCTGCTTCCAGACCAATAGTGATCCAGTCTGCTTCTAGACCAGCACTGGTCCAGACCAGTGGTGGTCCAGTCTGCTTCCAGACCAGTGGTGATCCAGTCTGCTTCCAGACCAGTGGTGGTCCAGTCTTCTTCAAGACCAGTCGTGATCCAGTCTGCTTCTAGATCAGTGGTGGCCCAGTCTTCTTCTAGACCAGTAGTGGTCCAGACCAGTGGTGGTCCAGTCTTCTTCTGGACCAGTGGTGGTCCAGTCTGCTTCAAGACCAGTGGTGGTCCAGTCTTCTTCAAGACCAGTCGTGATCCAGTCTGCTTCTAGATCAGTGGTGGCCCAGTCTTCTTCTAGACCAGTAGTGGTCCAGACCAGTGGTGATCCAGTCTGCTTCAAGACCAGTGGTGGTCCAGTCTGCTTCAAGACCAGTGGTGATCCAGTCTGCTTCCAGACCAGTGGTGATCCAGTCTGCTTCAAGACCAGTGGTGGTCCAGTCTTCTTCAAGACCAGTCGTGATCCAGTCTGCTTCTAGATCAGTGGTGGCCCAGTCTTCTTCTAGACCAGTAGTGGTCCAGACCAGTGGTGGTCCAGTCTTCTTCTGGACCAGTGGTGGTCCAGTCTGCTTCAAGACCAGTGGTGGTCCAGTCTTCTTCAAGACCAGTCGTGATCCAGTCTGCTTCTAGATCAGTGGTGGCCCAGTCTTCTTCTAAACCAGTAGTGGTCCAGACCAGTGGTGATCCAGTCTTCTTCTAGATCAGTGGTGGCCCAGTCTTCTTCTAGACCAGTAGTGGTCCAGACCAGTGGTGATCCAGTCTTCTTCTAAAACAGTGGTGATCCAGTCTTCTTCCAGGCCACTGGTGGTCCAGTCTGCTTCCAGACCAGTGGCGATCCAGTCTGCTTCTAGACCAGCAGTGGTCCAGACCAGTGGTAATCCAGTCTGCTTCTAGACCAGTGGTGATCCAGTCTTCTTCCAAACCAGTGGTGGTCCAGTCTTCTTCTAAACCAGTGGTGATCCAGTCTTCTTCTAAACCAGTGGCGGTCCAGTCTTCTTCTAAACCAGTGGTGGTCCAGTCTTCTTCTAAACCAGTGGTGATCCAGTCTTCTTCTAAACCAGTGGTTGTCCAGTCTTCTTCAAGACCAGTAGTGATCCAGTCTGCTTCTAGATCAGTGGTGGCCCAGTCTTCTTCTAGACCAGTAGTGGTCCAGACCAGTGGTGATCCAGTCTTCTTCTAAAACAGTGGTGATCCAGTCTTCTTCCAGGCCACTGGTGGTCCAGTCTGCTTCCAGACCAGTGGTGATCCAGTCTGCTTCTAGACCAGCACTGGTCCAGACCAGTGGTGGTCCAGTCTGCTTCCAGACCAGTGGTGATCCAGTCTGCTTCTAGACCAGTGGTGATCCAGTCTTCTTCTAAACCAGTGGTGGTCCCGTCTTCTTCTAAACCAGTGGTGATCCAGTCTTCTTCTAAACCAGTGGTGATCCAGTCTTCTTCTAAACCAGTGGTTGTCCAGTCTTCTTCAAGACCAGTAGTGATCCAGTCTGCTTCTACACCACTGCTGATCCAGTTTGCTTCTAGATCAGTGGTGGTCCAGTCTTCTTCTAGACCAGTAGTGGTCCAGACCAGTGGTGGTCCAGTCTTCTTCTAAAACAGTGGTGATCCAGTCTTCTTCCAAGCGTCTGGTGGTCCAGTCTTCTTCTGGACCAGTGGTGGTCCAGTCTGCTTCCAGACCAGTAGTGGTCGAGACCACTGGTGATCCAGTCTTCTTCTAAACCAGTGGTGGTCCAGTCTTCTTCTGGACCAGTGGTGGTCCAGTCTGCTTCCAGACCAGTAGTGGTCCAGACCAGTGGTGATCCAGTCTTCTTCTAAACCAGTGGTGGTCGATTCTTCTTCTGGACCAGTGGTGGTCCAGTCTGCTTCCAGACCAGTGGCAATCCAGTCTGCTTCTAGACCAGTGGTGATCCAGTCTTCTTCCAAACCAGTGGTGGTCCAGTCTTCTTCTACACCACTGCTGATCCAGTCTGCTTCTAGATCAGTGGTGGTCCAGTTTTCTTCTAGACCAGTAGTGGTCCAGACCAGTGGTGATCCAGTCTTCTTCCAGACCAGTAGTGATCCAGTCTTCTTCCAGACCAGTAGTGGTCCAGACCAGTGGTGGTCCAGTCTTTTTCTAGACTAGGGGTGGTCCAGTCTTCTTCCAGACTAGTAGTGGTCCAGTCTTATTCTAGACCAGTGGTGGTCCAGTCTTCTTCTAGACCAGTAGTGGTCCAGTCTTTTTCTAGACCAGTAGTGGTCCAGTCTTCTTCAAGACCAGTGGTGGTCCAGTCTTCTTCTAAACCAGTGGTGATCCAGTCTTCTTCTAAACCAGTGGCGGTCCCGTCTTCTTCTAAACCAGTAGTGGTCCAGACCAGTGGTGATCCAGTCTTCTTCTAAAACAGTGGTGATCCAGTCTTCTTCCAGACGTCTGGTGGTCCAGTCTTCTTCTGGACCAGTGGTGGTCCAGTCTGCTTCCAGACCAGTAGTGGTCCAGACCAGTGGTGATCCAGTCTTCTTCTAAACCAGTGGTGGTCCAGTCTTCTTCTGGACCAGTGGTGGTCCAGTCTGCTTCCAGACCAGTGGTGATCCAGTCTGCTTCTAGACCAGCACTGGTCCAGACCAGTGGTGGTCCAGTCTGCTTCCAGACCAGTAGTGGTCCAGACCAGTGGTGATCCAGTCTTCTTCTAAACCAGTGGTGGTCCAGTCTTCTTCTGGACCAGTGGTGGCCCTGCTTCCAGACCAGTGGTGATCCAGTCTGCTTCTAGACCAGCACCAGTCTGCCCAGTGGTGATCCAGTCTGCTTCTAGACCAGTGGTCCAGTCTGCTTCCAGACCAGTGGTGTGGTGGTCCAGTATGCTTCCAGACCAGTGGTGATCCAGTCTGCCTCCAGACCAGTGGTGATCCAGTCTGCTTCAAGACCAGTGGTGGTCCAGTGGTGGTCCAGTTCTTCTTCCGACCAGTGGTGGTCCAGTCTGCTTCCAGACCAATAGTGATCCAGTCTGCTTCTAGACCAGCACTGGTCCAGACCAGTGGTGGTCCAGTCTCTTCCAGACCAGTGGTGATCCAGTCTGCTTCCAGACCAGTGGTGGTCCAGTCTTCTTCAAGACCAGTCGTGATCCAGTCTGCTTCTAGATCAGTGGTGGCCCAGTCTTCTTCTAGACCAGTAGTGGTCCAGACCAGTGGTGGTCCAGTCTTCTTCTGGACCAGTAGTGGTGGTCCAGTCTGCTTCCAGCCAGAAACCAGTGGTGGTCCAGTCTTCTTCAAGACCAGTCGTGATCCAGTCTGCTTCTAGATCAGTGGTGGCCCAGTCTTCTTCTAGACCAGTAGTGGTCCAGACCAGTGGTGGTCCCAGTCTTCTTCTGACCAGTGGTCCCTCTTCAAGACCAGTGGTGGTCCAGTCTTCTTCAGACCAGTCGTGATCCAGTCTGCTTTCTAGATCAGTGGTGGCCCAGTCCTTCTTCTAGACCAGTAGTGGTCCAGACCAGTGGTGATCCTCTTCCAGTCTTCTTCTAAACAGTGGTGGTCCAGTCTGCTTCAGACCAGTGGTGGTCCAGTCTGCTTCCAGACCAGTGGCGACCCAGTCTGCTTCTAGACCAGCAGTGGTCCAGACCAGTGGTGATCCAGTCTGATCAGTGCCCAGTCTTCTTCTAGAGTGGTCCAGTGGTGATCCAGTCCAGTTCTTCCAAACCAGTGGTGGTCTTCTAGACCAGTGGTCCAGACCAGTGGTGATCCAGTTCTTCTGTCCGTCTTCTTCAAACCAGTGGTCCAGTCGTCCAGTTCGTCCAGTCTCTTCTAAACCAGTGGTGGTCCAGTCCTTCTAAACCAGTCCAGTCTTCTTCAAGACCAGTAGTGATCCAGTCTGCTTCTAGATCAGTGGTGGCCCAGTCTTCTTCTAGACCAGTAGTGGTCCAGACCAGTGGTGATCCAGTCTTCTTCCAGGCCAGGTCTCTTCAGTCTGCTTCCAGACCAGTGGTGATCCAGTCTTCTTCTAGACCAGCACTGGTCCAGACCAGTGGTGGTCCAGTCTGCTTCCAGACCAGTGGTGATCCAGTCTGCTTCTAGACCAGTGGTGATCCAGTCTTCTTCTAAACCAGTGGTGGTCCCGTCTTCTTCTAAACCAGTAGTGGTCCAGTCTTCTTCTAAACCAGTGGTGATCCAGTCTTCTTCTAAACCAGTGGTTGTCCAGTCTTCTTCAAGACCAGTAGTGATCCAGTCTGCTTCTACACCACTGCTGATCCAGTTTGCTTCTAGATCAGTGGTGGTCCAGTCTTCTTCTAGACCAGTAGTGGTCCAGACCAGTGGTGGTCCAGTCTTCTTCTAAAACAGTGGTGATCCAGTCTTCTTCCAAGCGTCTGGTGGTCCAGTCTTCTTCTGGACCAGTGGTGGTCCAGTCTGCTTCCAGACCAGTAGTGGTCGAGACCAGTGGTGATCCAGTCTTCTTCTAAACCAGTGGTGGTCCAGTCTTCTTCTGGACCAGTGGTGGTCCAGTCTGCTTCCAGACCAGTAGTGGTCCAGACCAGTGGTGATCCAGTCTTCTTCTAAACCAGTGGTGATCCAGTCTTCTTCCAAACCAGTGGTGGTCCAGTCTTCTTCTACACCACTGCTGATCCAGTCTGCTTCTAGATCAGTGGTGGTCCAGTTTTCTTCTAGACCAGTAGTGGCCAGTTCCAGTCCAGACCAGTAGTGATCCAGTCTTCTTTCAGACCAGTAGTGGTCCAGACCAGTGGTGGTCCAGTCTTTTTCTAGACTAGGGGTGGTCCAGTCTTCTTCCAGACTAGTAGTGGTCCAGTCTTATTCTAGACCAGTGGTGGTCCAGTCTTCTTCTAGACCAGTAGTGGTCCAGTCTTTTTCTAGACCAGTAGTGGTCCAGTGGTCCAGTTCTTCTAAACCAGTGGTGATCCAGTCTTCTTCTAAACCAGTGGCGGTCCCGTCTTCTTCTAAACCAGTGGTGGTTCAGTCTTGTTCTGGACCAGTGTTGATCCAGTCTGCTTCAAGACCAGTAGTGATCCATTCTGCTTCTACACCACTGCTGATCAAGTCTGCTTCTAGATCAGTGGTGGTCCAGTCTTCTTCTAGACCAGTAGTGATCCAGTCTTCTTCCAGACCAGTAGTGGTCCAGACCAGTGGTGGTCCAGTCTTTTTCTAGACTAGGGGTGGTCCAGTCTTCTTCTAGACCAGTAATGGTCCAGACCAGTGGCGATCCAGTCTTCTTCCAGACCAGTAGATCCAGTCTTCTGGACCCCAGACCATGGTGGTCCGTCTTTTCTAGACTAGGGGTGGTCCAGTCTTCTTCCAGACCAGTAGTGGTCCAGTCTTATTCTAGACCAGTGGTGGTCCAGTCTTCTTCTAGACCAGTAGTGGTCCAGTCTTCTTCTAGACCAGTAGTGGTCCAGTCTTTTTCTAGACCAGTGGTGGTCCAGTCTTTTTCTAGACTAGTGGTGGTCCAGTCTTCTTCCAGACCAGTAGTGGTCCAGTCTTCTTCTACACCAGTAGTGGTCCAGTCTTCTTCAAGACCACTGGTGGTCCAGTCTTCTTCTAGACCAGTAGTGGTCCAGTCTTCTTCTAGACCAGTAGTGGTACAGACCAGTGGTGGTCCAGTCTTTTTATAGACTAGTGGTGGTCCAGTCTTCTTCCAGACCACTGGTGGTCCAGTCTTCTTCCAGACCAGTAGTGGTGCAGTCTTCTTCAAGACCAGTGGTGGTCCAGTCTTCTTCTAGACCAGTGGTGCTCCAGTCTTCTTCTAGACCAGTGGTGGTCCAGTCTTCTTCTAGACCAGTGGTGGTCCAGTCTTCTTCTAGACCAGTGGTGGACAGACAGAGACAGACAGAGACAGAGACAGTCCACCTGGTGTTGTATTTGGGACAGTACTGTCTGTGTCTGTTCATCAGCTGTAATGGAAGCAGACTGAGATGTTGGAGGAAGCAGGCTCTGAAACTGTGGGGGGGGGGGGGGGGGGGGGGGGGGGGGGATGGTGGAAGAGTGAGTCTACGGTCTAACCAGAACCTTAACCCAGCTGGAGTCGGTCCAGACCCAACAGCCACCAGCTCATCTGAGGTTCTGGATGGATGAACCAGGCTTCAGTTCACCTCCATGGAAGTAAGATGCTGCAGACGGAGGTTTAACCTGAACTCACAATTCATGGCAATTAAAAAAAAAAAAAAAGCATTTAATTCACATTTAGCCAGAAGAGGGCGCTATTATTCCAGCCGCTGCTAACGGAATGATGCTAAATGAGAGAATTATACAAACTTCCTGTTCACCGTGTCAGAGTAACAATATATCGCGCTTCCCTTTGTCAATAACATTTATATAATGGCAGCTGCATGTCAAATTAGTGCAGTAATTACATTTAATTACAGCAGCAAAATTAGATTTAATTGATGCGGTGTAATTATGTTTAATTAATGTAGTGTAACATCTTGGCTGCAGCCAGATACTGGTCCCCGTCTGCCCTGCTGCCATGACAACAGAGCATCTTTAAACGTCTGTCTGTTTGTGTGTGAGGGAGCTTTGAAGTAGTAGGTGGCTAATGTTTGTCCTCCGCTTCAGTCTTCATCATCACACCATCACAGGACGACAGCTCTGATGTAACGGTGGCTCGTTAACCCTTAACCCGTTAGGAGATTCCAGCGGTCCAAACACGACAGCTCTGATGTAACGGCGGCTCGTTAACCCTTAACCCGTTAGGAGATTCCAGCGTTCCCAAACCTGATCCAACCCTTACCCTCCACAGCTCTGATGTAACGGCCGCTCGTTAGCCTAACCTTTAGGATATTCCAAGCGGTCCAAACACGACAGCTCTGAGGTAACGGCACGCTCGTTAACCCTTAACCCGTTAGAGATTCCAGCGGTCCAACACAACAGCTCTGATGTAACGGCGGCTCGTTAACCCTTAACCCGTTAGGAGATTCCAGTTAGGAGATTCGGTCCAAACACACGCTCTGTTATGTAATCTGGCGGCTCGTTAACCCTTAACCCGTTAGGAGATTCCAGCGGGTCCCAACACGACAGCTCTGATGTAACGGCCGCTCGTTAAGCCCTTAACCCGTTAGGAGATTCCAGCGGTCCAAACACGACAGCTCTGATGTAACGGCGGCTCGTCAACCCTTAACCCGTTAGGAGATTCCAGCGGTCCAAACACGACAGCTCTGATGTAACGGCGGCTCATTAACCCTTAACCCGTTAGGAGATTCCAGCGGTCCAAACACGACAGCTCTGATGTACGGCGCTCGTTAACCCTTAACCCGTTAGGAGATTCCAGCGGTCCAAACAACAGCTCTGATGTAACGGCGGCTCGTTAACCCTTAACCGTTAGGATTCCAGCGGTCCAAACACGACAGCTCTGATGTAA
>JAGFBZ010000154.1:119587-152331 GCA_018398805.1 Hirundichthys speculiger
CAGCTGTGATCCAGCAGTGACCCCTGTGACCCAGCTGTGATGTGACCCGTCCCGCAGTGTGATCCCAGTCCAGCAGTGACCCAGCTGTGACCCAGCTGTGATCCAGCTGTGACCCAGCTGTAATCCAGCAGTGACCCAGCTGTGATCCAGCAGTGACCCAGCTGTGATCCAGCAGTGTTCCAGCAGTGACCCAGCTGTGACCCAGCTGTGACCCAGCTGTGATCCAGCAGTGACCCAGCTGTGATCCAGCAGTGACCCAGCTGTGACCCAGCTGTGACCAGCAGTGTTCCAGCAGTGACCCAGCTGTGATCCAGCTGTGATCCAGCTGTGATCCAGCAGTGACCCAGCTGTGATCCAGCAGTGACCCAGCTGTGATCCAGCTGTGATCCAGCAGTGACCCAGCTGTGATCCAGCAGTGACCCAGCTGTGATCCAGCTGTGATCCAGCAGTGACCCAGCTGTGATCCAGCTGTGTTCCAGCAGTGATCCAGCTGTGACCCAGCTGTGATCCAGCAGTGACCCAGCTGTGACCCAGCAGTGACCCAGCTGTGACCCAGCTGTGACCCAGCTGTGATCCAGCAGTGATCCAGCAGTGATCCAGCTGTGATCCAGCTGTGACCCAGCTGTGACCCAGCTGACAGACTGAACTTACTAAACTTATCTCTTGCGTTTTTCCACTTCCTCACCGTCTCGGTCGTATCCAGACCCACATTCATCTCTATCTCCCTCCATGAATTACTAGAATATGTGCTGTCTTTGTAGTTTCAGAACCAGAATCGTACAGATGTGGGTACTTCCTAATTTCTTTAATGCGCTCCTTTCTAAGCGGATGTAGAATTGACCAATCAGAGGCCTCCTTTCTCTCCTCTCTGCAACACTGTCTGCGTCGACCTACAATTTTGGGGAGGAGCACCGGAGTGTCTGTGTAGGTGATGCATTAATATTATTAATATTATTATTATTGTTGTTGTTGTTATCATCATTGTTGTTATTATTATTATTATTAGTAGTAGTAGTAGTATAGTTATTATTGTTGTTATTATTATTATTTTCATTTTATTATTATTATATTATTATTATTATTATTATTATTAATATTATAATTGTTGTTGTTGAAGGTAAATGGAGGATAAAGTGAGAGACAGAAGTCGATGGAAGCACATCTGTCAGTTGAACTAAACATCTGTATAATTCAGTGGCAGTAAGTGAAACTGCGACACCACCTGAAGCACACACACACACACACGCACACACCCACACACACACACACACACACACACACACACACACACACACACACACACACACACACACACACCCTCTCCCTCCATATATCGTTTCCTGGGCTCAGTGCCATGCTCCTCATCATGTTTGTCTAAGCTAATCGCCCAGTTCCCGCCTCCTCCCTGCATTAACTTTGTTAGAACAGAGACACCTCGTTAATGACAGTGCTAATTGAATGAAATGGCCATACTAACGAGCATAAAACCTCCCACTCACATTTTGCTAATTAACAGCACACTGTCTTAATTACAACAGTAGAAACACATGCAGCGCTGCCTCGTTACTGTTAATTGCAGCAGCTAACAGGGATTTATGATAATTGGCCGTATAAGCGATGTTAACGAGAGACTGAATTAGGTCGACACACAGAGACAAGAGGAGAGCAGAGACGCCAGCGCAGGTTAATGCTGACCTCACTCCTGTTCTTCTGGGAGGAGCTTAAAGGTCTCCAGAGCTGTACTGATCACCTGATCAGCTGGTAGAACATCATGATGTTCTACTGATCACCTGATTAAATGTAGCTGCATTAAAAAACAAGGCCTGTTCCAGATGTGACACACATCTGGAGTTCCCTCTGGCCAACATGTGGTCTTGACTGACAGCAATGAGTCAGCGTGAGCATGGCTGGTGAAACACATCTGGGACACATCTGGGCCACAGCTGGTCCCTGTGACACCAACAAGAGAGCTACTGCGATAACTCTGAAGCTGCTTTAAAGCTACTTTAATTACTTTAAAGCAGCTGATGAACTATGAAGAAGAAGCTGAAGTGTGTATATATATATTTATATATACAGTCATGGAAAAAATGATTAGACCACCATTTTTTCTTCAGTTTCTAGTTCATTTTAATAGCTGGTACCACTAAACGTCATCATGTGACTAAAACAGACAGAAAAGAAAACACTGAATGCATAAAAGCAGTGTTTTTGGCAGTACAACGCCATAGCTATTGATGTAAAAACTTAAGTGATTTAGGTTATAATCAAGAAAACCATGGAAAATGGTAAGATATCAGCTCTTAAATAAAACTCTTATGAGCAATCTTTGTGGTTATCGTTATGTTTGTCCAAACAAATGTACCTTTAGTTGTACCAGGCATTAAAATGAACAAGAAAACTGAAGAAAACAAGGGTGGTTCTAATCATTTTTTCCATGACTGTATGTATATATATATATATATATGTATATATATATATGTGTTATAATATCTAATATATATATATATATATATATATATATATATATCTATGTATATATACATATATATATATATATATATATATATACAAAACAAATAATATAATAATAATAACTTATTTATGTGTAATATCTCTGGATAATTACACAACCAAAGTTTAATGGTTTGAACCTCTCAGCATCTATTGACATCCAACCAGCCACCATGAGTGAGGTCTTCTGTCACCATAAAGGTGGTCTTCTGTCACCATGGGGGAGATCTTCTTTTATCATTGGGAGGTCTTCTGTCATAATAGGGGTGGACTTCGGTCACCATGTCGGTGGTCTTCTGTGATCATGGGGGAGATCTTCTGACACAATGACGGAGGTCTTCTGTCACCATGGGGGAGGTCTTCTGTCATAATAGGGGTGGACTTCGGTCACCATGTCGGTGGTCTTCTGTGATCATGGGGGAGATCTTCTGACACAATGACGGAGGTCTTCTGTCACCATGGGGGAGGTCTTCTGTCATAATAGGGGTGGACTTCGGTCACCATGTCGGTGGTCTTCTGTGATCATGGGGGAGGTCTTCTGACACAATGACGGAGGTCTTCTGTCAACATGGGGGAGGGCTTATGTCAAGATGTGGGTGGTCTTCTGTGATCATGGGGGAGGTCTTCTTTTATCATGGGGTGGTCTTCTGTCACTATGAAGGTGGTCTTCTGTCATCATGGGGGTGGTCTTCTGTCACCATGGTGGAGATCTTCTGTCACTATTAGGGAGGTCTTATGTCACCGGGGGGATGGTCTTTTGTCATCATGGGGGTGGTCTTCTGTCATCATGATAGAGGTCTTCTGTCACTATGAAGGTGGTCTTCTGTCACTATAAAGGTGGTCTTTTGTCATCATGGGGGTGGTCTTCTGTCACTATGAAGGTGGTCTTCTGTCACCATGGTGGAGATCTTCTGTCACTATTAGGGAGGTCTTATGTCACCGGGGGGATGGTCTTTTGTCACCATGGGGGAGGTCTTCTGTCATCATGATAGAGGTCTTCTGTCACCATGAGGGTGGTCTTCTGTCACCATGGTGGAGGTCTTCTGTCACCATGAGGGTGGTCTTCTGTCACCTTGAAGGTGGTCTTCTGTCCCTATGAAAGTGGTCTTCTTTCACCATGGTGGAGGTCCTCTGTTCCAATGAGGGTGGTCTTCATTTACCATGACGGCGGTCCTCTGTCACCATGGTGGTGGTCTTCTGTCACCATGGTGGAGGTCTTCTGTCACCATGGGGGTGGTATTCTTTCCCTATGAAGGTGGTCTTCTGTCATCGTGGGGGAGGTCTTCTGTCATCATGGGGGTGGTCTTCTGTCACCATGGGGGTGGTATTCTTTCCCTATGAAGGTGGTCTTCTGTCATCGTGGGGGAGATCTTCTGTCACCATGGGGGAGGTCTTCTGTCACCATGGGGGTGGTATTCGTTCCCTATGAAGGTGGTCTTCTGTCATCGTGGGGGAGGTCTTCTGTCACCATGGGGGAGGTCTTCTGTCACCATGCGGGGAGGTCTTCTGTCTCCATGGTGGAGGTCTTCTGTCACCATGGGGGAGGTCTTCTGTCACGATGGGGGAAGTCTTCTGTCTCCATGGTGGAGGTCTTCTGTCACCATGGGGGAGGTCTTCTGTCACGATGGGGGAAGTCTTCTGTCTCCATGGTGGAGGTCTTCTGTCACCATGGGGGAGGTCTTCTGTCACCATGGGGGTGGTCTGTTGTCTCCATGGTGGAGGTCTTCTGTCACCATGGGGGAAGTCTTCTGTCTCCATGGTGGAGGTCTTCTGTCACCATGGGGGAGGTCTTCTGTCACCATGGGGGTGGTCTGTTGTCGCCATGGTGGAGGTCTTCTGTCACGATGGGGGAGGTCTTCTGTCTCCATGGTGGAGGTCTTCTGTCACGATGGGGGAAGTCTTCTGTCTCCATGGTGGAGGTCTTCTGTCACCATGGGGGAGGTCTTCTTCACCATGGGGTGGTCTGTTGTCCTGGTGGAGGTCTTCTGTCACGATGGGGGAGGTCTTCTGTCTCCATGGTGGAGGTCTTCTGTCACCATGGGGGAGGTCTTCTTCTCCATGGTGGAGGTCTTCTGTCACCATGGGGGAGGTCTTCTGTCACGATGGGGGAAGTCTTCTGTCACCATGGGGGAGGTCTTCTGTCTCCATGGTGGAGGTCTTCTGTCACCATGGTGGAGGTCTTCTGTCACCATGGTGGAGGTCCTCTGTCACCATGGTGGAGGTCTTCTGTCTCCATGGTGGAGGTCTTCTGTCTCCATGGTGGAGGTCTTCTGTCACCATGGTGGAGGTCTTCTGTCACCATGGTGGAGGTCTTCTGTCTCCATGGTGGAGGTCTTCTGTCTCCATGGTGGAGGTCTTCTGTCACCATGGTGGAGGTCTTCTGTCACCATGGTGGAGGTCTTCTGTCTCCATGGTGGAGGTCTTCTGTCACCATGGGGGAGGTCTTCTGTCTCCATGGTGGAGGTCTTCTGTCACCATGGTGGAGGTCTTCTGTCTCCATGGTGGAGGTCTTCTGTCACCATGGGAGGTCTTCTCCATGGGGAGGTCTTCTGTCCCATGGTGGAGGTCTTTGTCACCATGGGGGAGGTCTTCTGTCACCATGGTGGAGGTCTTCTGTCCCATGGGGAGGTCTTCTGTCACCATGGTGGAGGTCTTCTGTCTCCATGGTGGAGGTCTTCTGTCACCATGGTGGAGGTCCTCTGTCACCATGGTGGAGGTCTTCTGTCACCATGGTGGAGGTCTTCTGTCTCCATGGTGGAGGTCTTCTGTCTCCATGGTGGAGGTCTTCTGTCACCATGGTGGAGATCTTCTGTCACTATTAGGGAGGTCTTCTGTCTCCATGGTGGAGGTCTTCTGTCACCATGGTGGAGGTCTTCTGTCACCATGGTGGAGGTCTTCTGTCACCATGGTGGGGTCTTCTGTCTCCATGGTGGAGGTCTTCTGTCACCATAGGGGGAGGTCTTTTGTCTCCATGGTGGAGGTCTTCTGTCTCCATGGTGGAGGTCTTCTGTCACCATAGGGGAGGTCTTCTGTCACCATGGTGGAGGTCTTCTGTCTCCATGGTGGAGGTCTTCTGTCACCATAGGGGGAGGTCTTCTGTCACCATGGTGGAGGTCTTCTGTCTCCATGGTGGAGGTCTTCTGTCTCCATGGTGGAGGTCTTCTGTTACCATGGTGGAGGTCTTCTGTCACGATGGGGGAGGTCTTCTGTCACCATGGTGGAGGTCTTCTGTCACCATGTTGGGGTCTTCTGTCACCATGGTGGAGGTTCTCTGTCACCATGGTGGAGGTCTTCTGGTCTCCATGGTGGAGGTCTTCTGTCTCCATGGTGGAGGTCTTCTGTCTCCATGGTGGAGGTCTTCTGTCACCATGGTGGAGGTCTTCTGTCTCCATGGTGGAGGTCTTCTGTCACCATGGTGGAGGTCTTCTGTCAGGTGGAGGTCTTCACCATGGTGGAGGTCTTCTGTCACCATGAGAGAGGTCTATTGTCATCATGTGGGTGGTCTTCTGTCTCCATGGTGGAGGTCTTCTGTCACCATGGTGGAGGTCTTCTGTCTCCATGGTGGAGGTCTTCTGTCACGATGGGGGAAGTCTTCTGTCACCATGGTGGAGGTCTTCTGTCACCATGGTGGAGGTCTTCTGTCACCATTGGGCTGGTCTTCCTTCCAGGTAGGGTATCAGGTCAGTCCCAGGCTCTGCTGTCCGGTCCTGGACCTGACTGAGGGCTCCTGCTAGAAGGAGATGCTAATTGGTTGGTTGGTTATTACGTTTGAAGACGTTTTAAATGAAAAGGAATCTTGTGACCCCACCCCAGAAGTGTTCCAGATGTGTGAAGAAGGAAGAAGGAGGTGGTTAAAATACCAGCGATTTATTCAGGGTGACCTGGATTTTAAATATCTGAACTGTCTGTAACATGTATAACAGCATAACAGCAGCAGCACACTGGTCCGTCTGCGTCTACATTCCAGCATCAACACCCCCCCCCCTTCACCCCCCCCACCTTCACACCCCCCGCCATCACCCCGCTGGTTTTTATTCCTCCCTCTGATGAAGTGATTATGGTCATGTGTTCAGTCAAGTAGCGCTCAGTCTAGATTGGTGTGCACGTATTATTACACCATGTCACTGTTTCTGTGTGTGTGCGTGAACTGGCGGATCTCACAGCTCATTGGTCAAGTGTGAGGGAACGTCAGTCAGTGATTGGTTAAAGGATCTGGTTAGCAGTTGGCCCTGATTACTGCCTGAACCAGGAATGGAGGCTGCTAACTAACTGGCAGGGACGGAAAATGTCCCGGGATGAGTCTGGGACGGAGCATGATGGACAGGAAGACAGACAGACAGAGAGACAGGCTGAGAGACAGAGAGACTAACTATGAGACAGGCAGGAAGACAGACAGACAGACAGAGACACAGACAGGAAGACAGACAGACAGACAGTCTGAGAGACAGAGAGACTAACTATGAGACAGACATATATACAGACAGACAGACAGGCAGGTCCTCCTCCAGGTCCTCCTCCAGGTCCTTTTTCAGGTCCTTCTCCAGGTCCTCCTGCAGGTCCTTTTTCAGGTCCTTCTCCAGGTCCTTCTCCAGGTCCTTCTCCAGGTCCTTCTCCAGGTCCTCCTGCAGGTCCTTTTTCAGGTCCTTCTCCAGGTCCTTCTCCAGGTCCTTCTCCAGGTCCTTCTCCAAGTCCTCCTGCAGGTTCTCACCCAGGTCCTTCTCCAGGTCCTTTTTCAGGTCCTTCTCCAGGTCCTCCTCCAGGTCCTTCTCCAGGTCCTCCTGCAGGTCCTTCTGCAGGTCCTTCTGCAGGTCCTCCTGCAGGTCCTCATCAAGGTCCTTCTCCAGGTCCTTCTGCAAGTCATTTTTCAGGTTCTTCTCCAGGTCCTCCTCCAGGTCCTTCTCCATGTCCTTTTTCAGGTCCTTCTCCAGGTCCTTCTCCAGGTCCTTCTCCAGGTCCTCCTGCAGGTCCTTCTCCAGGTCCTCCTCCAGGTCCTTTTTCAGGTCCTTCTCCAGGTCCTTCTGCAGGTCCTTCTGCAAGTCCTTTTTCAGGTCCTTTTGCAGGTCCCTTTTCAGGTCCTTCTCCAGGTCCTTCTGCAGGTCCTCCTCCAGGTCCTCCTCCAGGTCCTTCTGCACGTTCTCGTCCAGGTCCTTCTCCAGGTCCTTCTCCAGGTCCTCGTCCAGGTCCTTCTCCAGGTCCTCTTGCAGGTCCTTTTTCAGGTCCTTCTCCAGGTCCTCGTCCAGGTCCTTCTCCAGGTCCTCCTGCAGGTTCTCCTCCAGGTCCTTCTCCAGTTCCTTCTCCAGGTCCTCCTCCAGGTCTTTCTCCAGGTCTTTCTCCAGGTCATCGTTCAGGTCCTCCTGCAGGTCCTCCTCCAGGTCCTTCTGCAGGTCCTCCTCCAGGTCTTTGTCCATGTCCTTCTCCAGGTCCTTCTCCAGGTCCTTCTCCAGTCCTTCTCCAGGTCCTTCTTAGGTCCCTGCAGGTCCTTCTCAGGGTCCTTTGTCCATGTCCTTCCCAGGTCCTTCTCCAGGTCCTCCTCCAGGTCTTTGTCCATGTCCTTCTCCAGGTCCTTCTGCAGGTCCTCCTCCAGGTCTTTGTCCATGTCCTTCTCCAGGTCCTTCTCCAGTTCCTTCTCCAGGTCCTTCTGCAGGTCCTTCTGTAGGTCCTCCTGCAGGTCCTCCTCCAGGTCTTTGTCCATGTCCTTCTCCAGGTCCTTCTCCAGGTCCTCCTCCAGGTCTTTGTCCATGTCCTTCTCCAGGTCCTTCTCCAGGTCCTCCTCCAGGTTTCCAGGTGTCTGATGGGTCACGACTGAATCCCGGCTTTTATCCGTCAGTCGTCTCCATGAACTGAAATGTTCTGGATCATCTCAGGAGGATCAGCGGCGGTTCAAACGAGCCCGTCACCCACGGCAACAGAAGCAGGTTGTAGCAGCTTCTGCTGGTTCTGCAGGCGTGTGGAAGTGATGTGTGTGGAGAGTGGTGTGTGTGTGTGTGTTGTGTGTGTTGTGTGGTTGTGTGTGTGGTGTGTGTTGTGTTTGTGTGTGTTTGTGTGTTTTTGTGTTTGTGTGTGTTGTGTGTGTGTTGTGTGTGTGTGTGTGTGTGGTGTGTGTGTGTGTGTGTGTGTGTGTGTGTGTGTGTGTTGCGGTGACAGGGACTAATGTCTAAATCAGCCAGACGCCGTCGCCCTGTCGCCCCGCTCCCCTACAAATGTCACCTGTTCCCGGCCAGTGATTTGCATAATGCAAAGCTTCTCAGTCGTAACGGTCCGATTAGCGGCGGGGAGTTCCAGGACCATTCCTGATGCACCGGGGCCGTTAACGGCAGCTTTTGCTGGGAACAACTGTGATTAATAAAGGGGAGGGGGGGGGGGGGGGGGGGGGCAGAGGAGAGGGGGAGATGGAGAAGAAGAAAAGAAACAGAGGATCTGGCCTGAAAGTGTTCTGGGCCCGGAGACGGGTCGGCTGCAGGGAACCAAACCATCTGATGGACAGAAGAGGAGGACGCAGAGGACATAAGTGTCCACTGAGAAGTCTGTCCACGTGGCTGGACCTGAAGCTGACATTTCAGTCAGATCAGGAACACGGACCAGGAACCAGGAACAGGAACCAGGAGCAGGAACCAGGAGCAGGAACCAGGAGCAGGAACCAGGAACCAGGAGCAGGGACCAGGAGCAGGAACCAGGAGCAGGGACCAGGAACCAGGAACCAGGAACCAGGAGCAGGGACCAGGAGCAGGAACCAGGAGCAGGGACAGCAGGAACCAGGAGAACAGGAACCAGGAACCAGGAGCAGGAACCAGAAACCAGGACCAGGAACCAGGAGCAGGGACCAGGAGCAGGAACCAGGAACCAGGAGCAGGAACCAGGAGCAGGGACCAGGAGCAGGAACCAGAAACCAGGACCAGGAACCAGAAGCAGGGACCAGGAGCAGGAACCAGGAACCAGGAGCAGGAACCAGGAGCAGGGACCAGGAGCAGGAACCAGGAGTAGGAACCAGGAACCAGGAGCAGGAACCAGGAACCAGGAGCAGGGACCAGGAGCAGGAACCAGGACCAGGAACCAGGAGCAGGAACCAGAAAACCAGGAACCAGGAACAGGAGCAGGGACCAGGAGCAGGACCACCAGGAACCAGGACAGGAACCAGGACAGGAGCACCAGGAGCAGGAAACCAGGAACCAGGAGGCAGGAACATGACCAGGAACCAGGAACCAGGAGCAGGAAACCAGGGAACCAGGAACCAGTACCAGGAAACCAGGACAGGAACAGGAAGGAACCAGGAACCAGGAGCAGGAACCAGGAGCAGGAGGACCAGGAACCAGGAACCAGGAGCAGGAACAGGAAACAGGAACCATACCAGGACCAGACAGGAAACAGGACAGGAACCAGGAACCAGGAGCAGGAACAGGAACCAGGAACCAGCAGACCAGGAACCAGGAACCAGGACAGGAACAGAAACCAGGGACCAGGAACCAGGACCAGGAACCAGTAGCAGGGACCACCAGGAACCAGGAACCAGGAACAGGAAACAGGAACCGGAGCAGGGACCAGGAGCCAGGAAACCAGGAGCAGGGACCAGGAGCAGGAACCAGGAGCAGGAACCAGGAGCAGGACGACACCAACACCAGACCACAGGAGTCTGCTGCAGGTGAGCTGTGATTGACAGCTCACCTGCGTTGAAGTGGTTTTCAGGAGCTCAACTGTCCTCTTTCTCTTTCTCCTTCTTCATCTTTGTTTTCTCTCTGTTTAGCTCTTACTTCCCAGCTTCCTCTTCTTTTTCTTCTTCTCAGTCCTCTGTGTGACAGATGAGGCAGAGATGGGAGGATGAGAGGATGAGAGAGGAGATGTGTTGCACCTCACTTCTCTTTCTAATGTCTCTGGTTGCTGGGAAACCATGTGGAAAACTAAGGACTATTAATGTCACAAACAAATCTCTCCCAAAATGGAGGCTCTTTTACATGTTTTAGTGCAGACGGCTTAATGACATGGAGAGAGGGAAGAGAGGGGGATGAAAGAAGATGAGGAAGGTGGGGTTGGAGGGGGAGGAGAAGATGGGGGGACTGGCAGGGATGAATATATGCTGGAGCAGGGACGCAGGGACGCAGGGAGGGACGCAGGGACGCAGGGACGCAAGGACGCAGGGACGCAGGGACGGAGGGACGGAGGGACGCAGGGACGCAGGGACGCAGGGACGCAGGGACGCAGGGACGCAGGGACGCAGGGACGCAGGGACGCAGGATGCAGGGACGCAGGGACGACAGGGATGCAGGGACGCAGGGAGGGACGCAGGGACGCAGGGACGCAGGGATGCAGGGGGACACAGGGACGCAGGGACGCAGGAGGGACGCAGGGACGCAGGGATGCAGGGACGCAGGGACGCAGGGAGGGACACAGGGACGCAGGGACGCAGGGAGGGACGCAGGGACGCAGGGATGCAGGGACGCAGGGACGCAGGGACGCAGGGATGCAGGGACGCAGGGACGCAGGGAGGGATGCAGGGACGCAGGGACGCAGGGAGGCAGGGAGGGGACGCAGGGACGCAGGGACGCAGGGATGCAGGGACGCAGGGACGCAGGGATGCAGGGATGCAGGGACGCAGGGACGCAGGGAGGGACGCAGGGACGCAGGGAGGGACGCAGGGATGCAGGGATGCAGGGATGCAGGGACGCAGGGACGCAGGGAGGGACGCAGGGAGCAGGAACGTAGGGACGCAGGGATGCAGGGACGCAGGGACGCAGGGATGCAGGGACGCAGGGACGCAGGGACGCAGGGACGCAGGGACGCAGGGAGCAGGGAGGGACGCAGGGAGCAGGAACGTAGGGACGCAGGGACGCAGGGATGCAGGGACGCAGGGACGCAGGGATGCAGGGACGCAGGGACGCAGGGGAGGGACGCAGGGACGCAGGGACGCAGGGAGGGACGCAGGGACGCAGGGATGCAGGGACGCAGGGACGCAGGGACGGCAGGGAGGACGCAGGGACGCAGGGAGGGACGCAGGGACGCAGGGATGCAGGGACGCAGGGATGCAGGGATGCAGGGACGCAGGGACGCAGGGAGGGACGCAGGGAGCAGGAACGTAGGGACGCAGGGATGCAGGGACGCAGGGAAGGGATGCAGGGACGCAGGGACGCAGGGACGCAGGGACGCAGGAGCAGGGACGCAGGGACGCAGGGACGGGAGGACGCAGGGACGCAGGGATGCAGGGACGCAGGGACGCAGGGACGCAGGGAGCAGGGACGCAGGGACGCAGGGACGGAGCAGGGACGCAGGGGACGCAGGGATGCAGGGACGCAGGGAGGGATGCAGGAGGGGACGCAGGGACGCAGGGATGCAGGGACGCAGGGACGCAGGGATGCAGGGACGCAGGGACGCAGGGACGCAGGGACGCAGGGACGCAGGGACGCAGGGACGCACGCAGGGACGCAGGGATGCAGGGATGCAGGGACGCAGGGACGCAGGGAGCAGGGAGGGACGCAGGGAGCAGGGGAACGCAGGGAGCAGGGAGCAGGAGCGCAGGGAGCAGGGAGGGGCAGGGGCAGGGGCGCAGGGAGGGACGGGGCAGGGACGCGGGAGGGAGGGACGCAGGGACGCAGGGACGGGACAGGGACGCAGGGATGCAGGGAGGGACGCAGGGACGCAGGGACGCAGGGACGCAGGGAGCAGGGACGAGGGACGACGCAGGGACGCAGGGACGCAGCAGGGACTTGCAGGGATGCAGGGACGCAGGGAGGGGGACGCAGGGACGCAGGGAGGGACGCAGGGGAGCAGCGTAGGGACGCAGGGATGCAGGAGGGACGCAGGGATGCAGGGATGCAGGGAGCAGGACGCAGGGACGCAGGGACGCAGGGACGCAGGGACGCAGGGACGCAGGACGCAGGAGCAGGAACGTAGGGACGCAGGGACGCAGGGACGCAGGGAGAGGGAGGGAGCAGGGACGCAGGGACGCAGGGAGGGACGCAGGGACGCAGGGATGCAGACGGGACGCAGGGGGACGCAGGGAGCAGGGACGCAGGGACGCAGGGACGCAGCAGGGACGCAGGGACGCAGGGAGGGACGCAGGGACGCAGGGAGGGACGCAGGGAGGGACGCAGGGAGGGAGGGGACGCAGGGACGCAGGGACGCAGGGACGCAGGGAGTGCAGGGACGCAGGGACAGCAGGGACGCAGGGAGCAGGGAGGGACGCAGGGACGCAGGGAGAGGGATGCAGGGAGCAGGGACGCAGGGAATGCAGGGAGGGACGCAGGGACGCAGGGACGCAGGGATGCAGGGACGCAGGGACGCAGGGATGCAGGGATGAGGGACGCAGCAGGGATGCAGCAGGGACGCAGGGATGCAGGGATGCAGGGACGCAGGGAAGCAGGGAGGGACGCAGGGAGCAACGTTAGGGACTCAGGGATGCAGGGAGGGATGCAGGGATGCAGGGACGCAGGGACGCAGGGAGGGACGCAGGGCAGGAACGTAGGGACGCAGGGAGGCAGGGATGCAGGGACGCAGGGATGCAGGGAGGGACGCAGGGGAGCAGGAGGGAGGGACGCAGGGAGCAGGAACGTAGGGACGCAGGGACGCAGGGATGCAGGGACGCAGGGACGCAGGGAGCAGGGACGCAGGGAGGGACGCAGGAGCAGGACGTAGGGACGCAGGGACGCAGGGACGGGAGGGAGCAGGGAGCGGGACGCAGGGACGCAGGGAGCAGGGATGCAGGGATGCAGGGACGCAGGGACGCAGGGAGCAGGAACGTAGGGACGCAGGGATGCAGGGACGCAGGGACCCAGGGACGCAGGGATGCAGGGATGCAGGGACGCAGGGACGCAGGGAGGGACGCAGGGACGCAGGGAGGGACGCAGGGAGGGACGCAGGGACGCAGGGAGGGACGCAGGGATGCAGGGACGCAGGAGCAGGGATGCAGGGATGGTGGAGCAGGGATGCAGGGACGCAGGAGTCCTCTGAAACTAGACTTCCTCTGGTGCAGGTTTCAGTCTCTGCTGCAGCTCATTAAACTGTCGGTCAACGCTAAGGCTAAGCTCACGTGCTTCAGGAGGAATTCCCTGCAGGCGTGACGCACTCTGTTGCATGTTGTTACTTTATGCACACTAGGGGTGTGAAAAAAAATCGAGTTGGCAATATATCGCGATTATTGGCTGCACAATACAATATGATTTTTCAGCTCCTAATATCGATTTTTTTTACAATGTTGTCAGTATGTTGTAATGGTTACTTAAATTTGCAAAAACACTAATAATAAACTATAAATAGGTTGTTTTGAAGCTAATAGTTTTGACTCAATTTATCCTCTGAATGATTAATATCATCTGATGAACATATACAGCAACTTAATTTTTCATCTCTACTTTTAATTTTGATATTAACTGGGTAGAATATCACAATATTGTGATAATATCGCATCGTGACCGAAGTATCATGATACATATCGTATTGCGAGGTCCTTGCCAAAACTCACCCGTAATGCACACGTAATTCTTGTTGCCTTTGTTTTTTTTACGTGCACATGTATGTGAACACGTTGGTCCGCTGGACCTCATATGTGATATCGAGTTTATTCATGCGCTTCCACACGTATGTACGAATCTCACACAAATAATTTTGCCCACAAACTCTTAAAATAAAAGCCTGGTCTCCTGCAGCAGAAACTCCTGTTTCCTCCTTCTCCTGGTTCACTAACAGGTCGCTCCTCCGTCGCTGTGTCATAAAAACATCCCTGTTCTCTGTCCAGAGGTCACCATGCACACATGCACGGTGACCTCTGGACACCATGCACACATGCACGCTGAGGTCGTACCTCTGCACCGCCTCATACCGTCCCTGGACGTGGATTCAGGTGATTCAACGAGTCACTCGTTCACATTCATACGATCCAGGTGAAAGTTTCTGCTGCGTTCGTGACCCTGGAGACGTTTCTCAGATCTGGGAAGGTTTCCTGAAGGGAGCAGTGATCCAACACAGAGATGCTCAGGAGTCGGGATCGGTTCTGGTCCGGTTCTGGAATCGTTTAGAAGATTTTTTAATTTCGGTTTTTTTCGGTTCCTAAATGTCCGCGCTAATTCTTTTTTAAAATTTATTTACTGCACTAGTTTGTTGATGTTCTCAACTCCGCGCTAGCGTCGACATCACGTCCGTCACCGACGGGACTTCACTAGCCACAACATGGATCCGAGAGACGCCGCTCTGGAGTTTGGCTGCATTTCAGTCCAGGAAATGACGGCTACCTGGCGCAGGTAAACACCTGCGGGAAGCGTGTTACTGCCAAAGGAGGGAGCACGACTAATATGGCAAAACACCTTCACCTGCATGGCATCAGAAAAATAAACGAGTGTAGCGTATTTAATTGACCTTTCGGTAAAGCACCGCCCCCTCCCTAGTTACTGTTGCTAGGTCGGACAAACTTTCTGCTCCTGCGTTCAGGACTGTGTTAATTCTCTATATTTCTGATGTGTATCATCAGTGTTAATATTATACTTTAATAACTCCGTGGTGAAATATTGCTGCAACAGTGACTCCAGGTGTCCAGAACGGTTTGAGGGACATTTTTATTCTCTTTAACAAACCAAACAAACAACGTGACCCCACATTCACGTTGGCTGAGGAGTAAAATAACATAAACAGCCGATGTGGTGAAAAGGCTCCGCCCCTTCTCAGTTAAAAAAAACTGAAAAAAAATTCTACTGTTAGATAAGTCACAATCTGTTGACCTACACATCAAAGAATCAAAAACTGAGAATCGTTTGGAACAGGAATCGAAACAGAGAATCGGAATCAGAATCGTACTCAGGAGTCTGCTGACACACGGAGGAACCAGAAGGTCCGTTATCATTGTGCCTCCCGCCGTGACCTCTGGCTCTCTGCTCGTTCAAAACCGAACTCATAGCGACATCCCACCTGGTTAAAGACATGGCAGGTGTGACGTTTCCACGGTGAGGGTACCAGGGGTCAGAGGGCTCAGATCTTCATATTCATCTGCTTGTTGAAGTGTTGTTGATGTCATGATTACCCAGTAATAGTTTTTAACCTCCACACATGTAGATTTGTCCAAACCGGGTTTGTTGGAGACACGTCCCCTCTGAAGATGATTGATGACATGATTACACACATCTCTGAGTCGTCTCCATCTGTTTCAGAGGTTAACAGCTATTTCAGTTACTAACCTGCAGCTCCTCAGATAGCCCGGCCCGGTCTGAACCGAGCCTGACAGCATCGCAGTGTCGCAGTGGGAAGGAAGCGCTCCCATTAGATGTCCAGCTAGATAAATAGACTATAATGGGCTGCTGGGGGTGTGTTTGCTCGTTTGGCCCGACGCTCCCATCAGATGTGATCTCAGGGTCGCCACCATGAATCAAGCAGCGCTGCGACGTCATTGGTCATCCTGACAGCTGAACAAAGCCCAGCGACTGGGGAGGGACAGCCGCTGCTAATGGACCAGATTAGGATGGGTGCGCTTAGTAACTGGTGCTGGCACTGCAGGACATGCTCACTTAGATGCTGGTGACCAGTGGCTCTGCTCGCACCAGTGCCAGTACCAGTGCAGGTACCAGTGCCAGTACCAGTACTAGTACCAGTACCAGTGCCAGTACCAGTACCAGTGCCAGTACCAGTGCCTGTGCCTGTGCCAGTGCCAGTGCCAGTGCCAGTGCCAGTGCCAGTACCAGTGCCAGTGCCAGTGCCAGTGCCAGTGCCAGTGCCAGTGCCAGTGCCAGTGCCAGTGCCAGTGCCAGTGCCAGTGCCAGTGCCAGTGCCAGTGCCAGTGCCAGTGCCAGTGCCAGTACCAGTGCCAGTGCCAGTTCCAGTGCCAGTTCCAGTGCCAGTGCCAGTGCCAGTGCCAGTGCCAGTGCCAGTGCCAGTGTGCCAGTGCCAGTACCTGTGCCAGTACCAGTGCCAGTGCCAGTGCCAGTGCATGTGCCAGTGCCAGTACCTATGCCAGTACCAGTGCCAGTGCCAGTACCAGGGCCAGTTCCAGTGCCAGTACCAGTGCCAGTACCAGTGCCAGTACCAGTGACAGTGCCAGTGCCAGTGCATGTGCCAGTGCCAGTTCCTGTGCCAGTACCAGTGACAGTGCCAGTGCCTGTGCCAGTGCCAGTACCAGGGCCAGTTCCAGTGCCAGTACCAGTGCCAGTACCAGTGCCAGTACCAGTGACAGTGCCAGTGCCAGTGCATGTGCCAGTGCCAGTTCCTGTGCCAGTACCAGTGACAGTGCCAGTGCCTGTGCCAGTGCCAGTGCCAGTGTCAGTACCAGTGCCAGTGCCAGTGCCAGGGCCAGTGCCAGTACCTGTGCCAGTACCAGTGCAAGTGCCAGTGCCTGTGGCAGAGCCAGAGCCAGTGCCAGTACCAGTACCAGTGCCAGGGCCAGTGCCAGTACCTGTGCCAGTACCAGTGCCAGTACCTGTGCCAGTACCAGTACCAGTGCCAGTACCAGTGCCAGTGCCAGTACCTGTGCCAGTACCAGTGCCAGTGCCAGTGCCAGTGCCAGTACCAGTACCAGTGCCAGTGCCAGTGCCATTGCCAGTACCAGTGCCAGTGCCAGTGCCATTGCCAGTACCAGTACCAGTACCAGTGCCGGTGCCGGTGCCAGTATCAGTGCCAGTGCCTGTGCCTGTGCCAGTACCAGTACCGGTGCCTGTGCCAGTACCTGTACCAGTGCTAGTGCCAGTGCCAGTGCCAGTGCCAGTACCAGTACCAGTACCAGTACCAGTACCAGTACCTGTGCCAGTGCCTGTGCCAGTGCCAGTGCCTGTGCCAGTACCAGTGCCAGTACCGGTACCGGTGCCTGTGCCAGTACCAGTACCAGTGCCGGTGCCAGTACCAGTACCGGTGCCAGTACCAGTACCAGTACCAGTACCACTACCAGTACCAGTACCAGTGCCAGTGCCAGTGCCATTGCCAGTACCAGTACCAGTACCAGTGCCGGTGCCGGTGCCGGTGCCAGTATCAGTGCCAGTGCCTGTGCCTGTGCCAGTACCAGTACCGGTGCCTGTGCCAGTACCTGTACCAGTGCCAGTACCAGTACCAGTACCAGTGCCGGTGCCGGTGCCGGTGCCAGTATCAGTGCCAGTGCCAGTGCCTGTGCCTGTGCCAGTACCAGTACCGGTGCCTGTGCCAGTACCTGTACCAGTGCCAGTGCCAGTGCCAGTGCCAGTGCCAGTGCCAGTACCAGTACCAGTACCAGTGTGCCAGTGCCAGTGCCAGTGCCAGTGCCAGTGCCAGTGTGTGCCAGTGCCAGTGCCAGTGCCAGTGCCAGTGCCAGTGCCAGTGCCAGTGCCAGTGCCAGTGCCAGTGCCTGTGCCTGTGCCAGTGCCAGTGCCAGTACCAGTACCAGTGCCAGTGCCAGTACCAGTACCAGTACCTGTGCCAGTGCCAGTGCCTGTGCCAGTGCCAGTACCAGTGCCAGTACCAGTGCCAGTGCCAGTACCAGTGCCAGTGCCAGTGCCGGTACCGGTGCCGGTGCCAGTGCTAGTGCCAGTACCAGTGCCAGTACCAGGCCCTGCGGGCCTCCACCAGCCTTCGCTCTTTTCTCTTCTCTTAAGTTCTGATGGTGTGTAGCCGTGTGAGCGCTGAGCCCAGTGATGTGCTCGTGGTCGGACTGATAAGAAGCTGATAAGCCTTCGGAGCTAATGGTTTCCACTAATGAGAAAACTGGCTGTGATTATGACAAATAGGTGGAGAGCAGGAGGCTAAGCAGCGACACACAGCAGCTATTGTTCGCCAGCCGAGTCTCAGCATCTCATTAAAGCCAGTCCTGATGGACCTCCTCCTCTCCGTCTCCTCTCCTCCGTCCAGCAGATGTCCTCTCCTGGCATGAGACCTCGTCCCTCATCTTGGTAGAGGTCCTCCTCGTCTCCATCCCTGAGTTCTCCATCCTGGTCCTCCTCCGGTTCCAGTTCTTCCAGTAGATCTGTGTGATGCTCCTCGTAGGACGTAGACAACCAGCAGGTCGTTTTAGTTAATGAATGTGCAAAACCGTTTTAAGGGGCCTCGATAGTCCAGAGACCACGATTGTATATCACAGAAAATTTTTAAAAAAGAGGAAAAAGATTCATTTGTGAGCTTTCCAATCAGTGAGGCATCCTCTTATCTAGTTACGCAACAAACATCTGACTAATTGAAGCTGAATTTAATTAGATCCTTGGTGTTTAAATACAGTATTTTCATCCTGGATGTGATGACATCATTAGATCATAACTGAATAAAGACTGGAATAAAGACTTCCTGTCGGTGGTTTGAGCGGTGAACTGTCTCTGATTCATTCAACCTTTTAAAACTTAAAACTAAACTCCATTTAGTAATAACTCAACACTCTTGTTGTAAATTGTAATGTGAGCACTCGCACGTAGTTTCCGCTTCGCACATTTTCCCTGGGATTCTCACTGCCGCTAATTACCGGTCTTTAGCTTATTAGCTTCTTAGCATGGCTTCCTCCTCTCCCTCCGTTTCTCCCTCCCACTGCTCAGTGTGTGAAATGTTCAGTTTTACCTCCTTTAGTCAGGGTGGTAAATGTATCAAGTGTAGTTTATTCACAGCTCTGGAGGAGAGGCTCAGTGAGTTAGAGACTCGGTTCCACCAACTAGACCATAGTCCGTCAGATGCAACAGATAGCCAGGCTAACGTAGCGGCGGAGCGGCCTAGAGTAGCTTTAATTAGCAGTTCCCCTGCAGCACCTGACCAGCCGGCCAGTCAGGGCGGCTGGGTGACGGTTTGAAGGAAGCATAGCCCAAAACAAAGGCGCGTGGATCACCATCACTGGCTTCATGTATCAAACCGTGTTTCCCCGCTCAGCGACACACCCGCTGATGAATACACCCTGCTGATTGGAGACTCTATAGTCCGGTATGTGAGGCCGGCAGCCACGACTATAGTCAGGTGCAATTCAGGAGCCAGAGCGGGACATCGAGGCAAATTTAAAGCTGCTGGCAAAGAGTAACCGTAAGTACAGTAAAGTTATCATTCATGTCGGTGCTAATGACACCCGGCTACGCCAGTCGGAGGTCACTAAAGTTAATATTGAGTCAGTGTGTCACTATGCAAAGAACATATGTTTAGCCGCATGTCATCGCTCCGTTGCTGGTTGTCGTGGTGGTGTCCAGAAAACAACGTGGACTTTATTGACAACTGGCCGGATTTCTGGGGAAAGCCTGGTCTGATTAGAAGAGACGGCGTTCATCCCACCAGGATGGTGCAGCTCTTATTTCTAGTAATCTGGCCGATTCTCTTAGACGCTCCCCCTGGAGGCCAGGATGCAGAGCTGCAGTCTTACACGCTTCTCTGCTGCTTCTCGAGGACCGTCCCCGTCCACTAAAGATAGAGAAATTAACTTTATAGCTGCTAATGCTAACATGGTACCAAACAAAAACATAGAATTGGTGTCAATTCCCCGTCCTCCAAAAGTCTACTTAGCGCGCTGTGATGGAGGCGTTAACCAAAATAATCTGGAAAAAAATAAAAACTGTCAGACACGTGGAGCCAAGAGAACTTGTAATTAGATGTGGACTACTGAATGTGAGATCTCTTGGCTCTAAGTCTCTGTTAATCAATTATCTTATTACTGAGACTCGTTGCGATGTCTTCTGCTTATCAGAAACATGGCTACAAGAGGGATGTTAGCTTAAATGAGGCTACGCCACCAGGTTATATTATTATCATATTCCCCGGAGTACGGGTCGAGGTGGAGGAGTAGCAGCTGTCTACAACTCCAGCCTGCAAGTTAAAACAAAACCCAAATGTAATTATAATACATTCGAAAGCCTCACGCTTAGTCTAACTTTCCCAAACTGGAGGTCAGAAAAGTCAGTCTTGTTGGTAGTGGTGTACCGGCCACCTGCTGGTGCTTATCTGGAGTTTCTGTCTGAGTTCTCTGATGTTTTAACTGTCATTCAGTCATTTGTGTCTCTCCTCTCTCTCTCCTGTCTCTATCTGTCCTCCTCCTCTCGTCCTCCTCCTCTCTCTGTCCTCATCCTCTCTGTCCTCCATCCTCTCTGTCCTATATCTCTCTGTCATCCTCTCTGTCCTCCATCCTCTCTCTGTCCTCCTCCTCCTCTGTCATCTCTCTCGTCCTCCATCTCTCTCTGTCCTAATCCTCCTCTGTCCTCTCTCTCCTATCCCTGTCTCCCTACTCTCTCTGTCCCCATCCTCTCTGTCCTCTCTCTATCTCCCTCTCTGTCCTCCATCCTCTCCTCCATCCTCTCTGTCCTCCATCCTCTCTCTGTCCTCATCGCTCTCTGTCCTCCATCCTCTCTGTCTCCATCCTCTCTCTGTCCTCCATCCTCTATGTCCTCTCATCCTCTCCATCCTCTCTCTGTCCTCCATCTCTCTGTCCTCCCCTCCTCTCTCTGTCCTCCTCCTCTATCGTCCTCCATCCTCTCTGTCCTTCCATCCTCTCTCTGTCCTCCATCCTCTCTCTGTCCTCCATCCTCCTCTGTCCTCCTCCTCTCTCTGTCCTCCATCCTCTCTCTCCCTCTGTCCTCATCCTCTCTCTCATCCTCCTGTCCTCCATCTCTCTCCTCCATCCTCTCTCTGTCCTCCATCCTCTCTCTCTCTCGTCCTCCATCCTCTCTCTCCTCCTCTGTCCTCCATCCTCTCTCTGTCCTCCTCCTCTCTGTCCTCCATCCTCTCTGTCCTCCATCCTCTCTCTCCTCTCCTCCTGTCCTCCATCCTCTCTCTCTGTCTCCTCAGTCCTCCATCCTCTCTGTCTCCATCCTCTCTGTCCTTCCTCCATCCTCTCGGTCCTCCATCTCTCGTCCTCCATCGTCCTCTCTCCTGTCCCCTCCTCTCATCCTCCATCCTCTCCTCCTCCATCTCTCTCTGTCCTCATCCTCTCGTCCTACATCCTCTCTCTGTCCTCCATCTCTCTGTCTCCATCCTCTCTCTGTCCTCCTCTCTCTGTCCTCCATCCTCTCTGTCCTCCATCCTCTCTCCATCCTCTCTCTGTCCTCCATCCTCTCTGTCCTCCATCCTCTCCTCTCTGTCCATCCTCTCTGTCCTACATCCTCTCTCTGTCCTCATCCTCTTGTCCCCCCTCCTCTCTCTCTCCTGTCCTCGTCCTCCCTCCTCTCTCTGTCCTCCCTCTCTGTCCTCTCTCTGTCCTCCTCTCTCTATCCTCTCTCTGTCCTCCCTCCTCATCCTCTGTCCTCCATCCTCTCGTCCTCATCCTCTCTCTGTCCTCCATCCTCTCTCTGTCCTCCATCCTCTCTGTCCTAATCTCTCTCTGTCCTCCAATCCTCTCTGTCTTTCAATCCTATCTCTCTGTACTCATCCTCTCTCTGTCCTCCATCCTCTCTGTCCTCCTCCTCTGTCCTCTCTCTCTGTCCTCATCCTCTGTCCTCCATCCTCTCTGTCCTCCATCCTCTCTGTCCTCCATCCTCTCTGTTCCATCCTCTCTCTGTCCTCCATCCTCTCTCTCTGTCCTCATCCTCTCTCTGTCCTCCATCCTCTCTTTGTCCTCCATCCTCTCTCTGTCCTTCTTCCTCTCTGTTCTCCATCCTCTCTGTCCTACATCCTCTCTCTGTCTCCATCCTCTCTGTCCTACATCCTCTCTTCCCTCCATCCTCTCTGTCCTCCATCCTCTCTGTCCTCCATCCTCTCTCGTCCTCCATCCTCTCTCTCTCATCCTCTCTCCATGTCTCCATCCTCTCTCTGTCCTCCATCCTCTCTGTCCTCCATATGATCCAGGTCCTGGTCCAGGTTTCTTCCTATTAAAGTGGAGTTTTTTCTTGCCACTGTTTGGAGTTTTTTACCTCCATTATTCTTGTTTAGGATTTAATATTATAATTTTAGTTAATGATATTTGCTCGGGGGACATGATCTGGGTCTCTGTGAAGCTCCTAGAGACAGTTGACATGGTAACAGACGCTATACAAATAAAATTGAATTGTAGCGACTGCTATCTTGGCACATTCAGTTCAGGTGATTGAAGTTAAATTTGGTCTAATTAAACGACACTAATTACAACAGAAGTTATCCCAGGACGTCCTGACGAGCACTCAGCTGGCTCCGCCCACATCTTCTGTTTCTAGCTTCAGGTGAGTCTGGTTCCTGTCTGATGGTTTTACAACCTACAGGTGTTGACGTTAGGTTTACCTGCCTGGGTTTGACTCTCACCTGCTGGACGATGAACCTGCAGATAAAAGTAGGATTTTATTTTTCTCTTCCATCTTCTACGGCTTCACACGCCTGTTTTATTTGTTACTATAAAGTAACTATAAAGTCAACACTTTAACACTTTAATATTTATCCAGAAGTAGACCGGATAGTTCTGGTCTTCTGAGGATTCGTGGGCGTTACCGGGTCGACCCGTCTCAGACCAGAGGCCGCTGTCCTCCTGTAATAACTGGAGCTCTGATCTTTGAGCGTGCGGCGCATTAATATAGTTTAATGTTACTAGTAGAAGTATATTAATATAGTTTAATGTTACTAGTAGAAGTATATCAATATCGTTTAACCCCCACGCCACCCTTAAAATCTCAGCTTCACCTTTTAACCTTCCCTCCCTCCTTCAGCCCTGTTCTCACCCTTCCTCCCGCCCCCCCACATCCTGCCTCATCCCTCCTTCTAACACCTCCATCTTCCTCCCTTCATCTCCCCCCCCCCCGTCCCCAAACTCATTTCAGCATGAGATTATAAATGGAGTCTTGGGAAAATGTGATAAATCAATTAATCATTTGTAGCTGTGTAGCTTAATGAGTGAACTGAGGTGTCATAATTAGTTCTCCCAGAATCAATCATTAAAGCGCTAGTTTGCTGATAAACAGGCAGCTGATGAGAGCAGCGACCCGGTGCTGGTTCTGCTCAGAAGTCACATGACCAGAACTCTGGATCTGCTTTAAAGAGCTGCAGGTTCCAGGTCTGAGAGACCAGATCTTCACATCATCAGGATGGAACCGGACCATCTGATGGAGCTGACCAGTATCTCCACCAGGGTCCAGAACCACCACAGTCCAGATCCACCACGGTCCAGATCCACCATGGAGTCCAGACCCACCACGGTTCAGATCCAGCACGGTCCAGATTCACCACGGTCCAGAACCACCACAGTCCAGATCCACTATGGAGTCCAGACCCACCACGGTCCAGAACCACCACGGTCCAGATCCACCACGGTCCAGATCCACCATGGAGTCCAGACCCACCACGGTTCAGACCCACCATGGTCCAGATCCACCACGGTCCAGATCCACCACAGTCCAGATCCGCCCCGGTCCAGATCCACAATGGTCCAGATCTGTCCCGGTCCAGTAAATGTGGAACATGAGGATGTGGAGTTGGTCCAGATGCAGAGCTGATGGTTCTGATGGTTCTGCTGTCATCTGTGATGTCACAGTTTATTATAGTTGTTTTATCGTAACTACTGAGTCCCACTGAAAATGGTTTTTATATTTTTGAACTAATGTTTGCTCTTGAATTATTTAATTTAAACGGATAAACGTTGAATTTCTTTCCTCCTCGGTTCTGATGGCTCCAGATCTGCTCTGATCCATTTCATTATAACTCTGTCCGAGCGTTGGACATCGTTTGGATTTGAACGATTCTGATTCCGATTCTTTGATGTGCAGGTCAACAGATCGTGACTTATTTAACAGTAGAATTTTTTTTCAGTTTTTTTTAACTGAGAAGGGGCGGAGCCTTTTCACCACATCGGCTGTTTATGTTACTCTACTCCTCAGCCAACGTGAACGTGGGGTCACGTTGTTTGTTTGGTTTGTTAAAGAGAATAAAAATGTCCCTCCAAACGTTCTGGACACCTGGAGTCACTGTTGCAGCAATATTTCACCACGGAGTTATTAAAGTATAATATTAACACTGATGATACACATCAGAAATATAGAGAATTAACACAGTCCTGAACGCAGGAGCAGAAAGTTTGTCCGACCTAGCAACAGTAACTAGGGAGGGGGCGGTGCTTACCGAAAGGTCAATTAAATACGCTACACTCGTTTATTTTTGTGATGTCATGCAGGTGAAGGTGTTTTGCCATATTAGTCGTGCTCCCTCCTTTGGCAGTAACACGTTTCCTGCAGGTGTTTACCAGGTCTGCATCAGTCTGGAGCAACGGTGAGACGGGTCGACCCGGTCTGAGTCTGGACTGACACGGGTTGACCCGGTCTGAATTTGGACTGAGACGGGTCGACCCGGTCTGAGTCTGGACTGAGACGGGTTGACCCGGTCTGAGTCTGGTCTGAGACGGGTCGACCCGGTCTGAGTCTGGACTAAGACGGGTTGACTCGGTCTGAGTCTGGTCTGAGACGGGTCGACCCGGTTTGAGTCTGGACTGAGACGGGTCGACCCGGTCTGAGTCTGGACTAAGACGGGTCTACCCGGTCTGAGTCTGGACTAGAACGGTCTGTCTGAGAGTCGGACTGAGACGGGTCGACCCGGTCTGAGTCTGGACTAAGACGGGTCGACCCGGTCTGAGTCTGGACTGAGACGGGTCGACCCGGTTTGAGTCTGGACTGAGACGGGTCGACCCGGTCTGAGTCTGGACTAAGACGGGTCGACCCGGTCTGAGTCCGGTCTGCTTATTACGGCTGCTGTAAGGAGCTGGAGCAGCTCATGCATATATAACAGGTTTGGGGGGGGGGGGCGTGTCAGAGAGAGGGAGGGTCAGGAAGGAGGTCACGGGCTCATAACTGTGTGTGTGTGTGTGTGTGTGTGGGTGTGCGTGTGCGTGTGCGGGTGTGTGTGTGAGTGTGTGAGTGTGTGTGTGTGTGTGTGTGTGTGTGCGTGTGTGTGTGTGTGTTGTGTTGTGCGTGTGTGCGTGTGTGTTGTGTGTGGTGTGTGTGTGTGTGTGTGTGTGTGTGTGTGTGTGGTGCGTGTGCGTGTGTGTGTTAATGGTCTCCAGCTCCAGTGAGCAGCTTAACTTATTGAAATCACAACCTCAGCCATGGAAAACATTATTGTGTTCATTTGCATAAAGACTCTTTCACATAGTCTCCTGAAGGCCGGGACCACCCCCCCCCCCAACCCCCACAGCAAACCTATGAGCGTGCATGTGCGTGCATGAGCGTGCATGTGCGTGCATGTGCGTGCAGAGCTCCTCTGAGGTTAACAGAAAGTTAGGCCACGCCCCCACGTCGCCTCCCATCAGCGTCCCGGAGCCTCTCAGACCATCACTGTGATAGATGAACAGGGTGTGTCGGGGCCACACACACGTATTTACACACACGCTGGATGGTAACAAGCCATTAACGAAGCCTTAATTGATGAGCTCGTTAAGATCTGTTATTAGAGAAATTGATTTCAAATAGCCACTTTAATCTGCTGGCCGCCGAGAAACAGGCCACAATGCAAATTAAAGCTGCTAAAGTACATAATGGAGCAAGTAATTCATAGATTTCACTTTCACTAATTAATAACTGGAGATTGGAAGGGGTGGTGTGCACGTGTGTGTGTGTGTGTGCACGTGTGTGTGTGCGTGTGGAGCGGCTGACAGTGTGGTCTTTTGTGCATCTCTTGTTATTAATTAATGAGCTTTATTCTCAGGCCAGCGATTACTCATTAACGGCGTATGTGTTGGTGTTCAGGTGTGTTTGTCACCAACAACACACATGTTCAGGTTAAAGCTAAACTCACCTTCTTTCTTTCTCCATGTCAGCTCTTGTTTTTAATTTGAGTCATTTATGCTAAAAACCAAAACCAGTTTCAGTCTTTTCAACTGATATTTATAAATATTTCATGGATTATTTCAGACTTTAATTCTACTGTCTTGAAAACGTCCGGTGTTGCAGGTGTGGCTGCTTCACTCAGACATGTGAGGATGAAATAAACTTTTATTATTATGATAATAATAATAATAATAATAATAATTATGATATTATTATGATATCCTTTCTTTAACCAGGTGTGAGTCTCATTGAGATTAAAATCTCTTTTTCAAGAAAGACATGGCCAAGAATGGCAGCGGTGTTCTGCTCCTGAAGAAGCTTTAAAAGATTTACACGTTTACCACTATTATTACATCTGTAATTAAAAAAAAAAAAAAAAAAACATATATATATATATATATATATATATATATATATATCCTATAATATATACAGTCATGGAAAAAATGATTAGACCACCATTTTTTCTTCAGTTTCTTGTTCATTTAATACCCTGGTACCACTAAACGTCATCATGTGACTAAAACAGACAGAAAAGAAAACACTGAATGCATAAAAGCAGTGTTTTTGGCAGTACAAACGCCATAGCTATTGATGTAAAAACTTAAGTGATTTAGGTTATAATCAAGAAAACCATGGAAAATGGTAAGATATCAGCTCTTAAATAAAACTCTTATGAGCAATCTTTGTGGTTATCGTTATGTTTGTCCAAACAAATGTACCTTTAGTTGTACCAGGCATTAAAATGAACAAGAAACTGAAGAAAACAAGGGTGGTCTAATCATTTTTTTCATGACTGTATATATATATATATATATATACATAATGAATTCAAAAGTAGTGTAAAGGTCACTTTTATTTAAATGTTCTGCTGCCATATGAACTAAAGTGTCATAACATTTGTTGTTCAAACACTTTTAACACTTTTAACATCAGCACAGTAACACATATTTAGTGTAAATCTCATCTTCAAATATATAAAATAAAATAAGGCTTATTGCCACTGTCAGGGCATTAATGTCATCCTGTTTTTATGAAAATTAAAAGAAAAAAAGGGCTACTAACAAAATCCTGAGCCACAATCAGAACATTAAAACATTAATTTCTGAGGTAACAGCAGAAACTTTTAACGGGGAGTTCAACTTGTCAGTTGTTACAAATAACCTTGTTTCTGTTGAATCCTCCGTCTGGGAGAACTTTAAAATGAAAATGTTCATGTTAAAGTTCAGTAACTTTACCAATCCGTGTATCATTCATTCTTTCCATTTTCAATTGTCAATCAAAAATTAAAAAAAAAAAAAAAAATTAAAAAGTTACATTTTATTACGTTTTATGTATTTTAATCTAACACAAAAAAAAAGAAAGAAAAAATGCTTTTTTTATATTTCAATTTCAGACTTGGATCAAAAATACAAAATGAAAAAACAGGCCACGGGACTGAATTTGTTTTTTATATTTAATTGTCCGGTTTTCATGACCCAGAAATGTCTTTGTGCAGCAGTTCAGGTATCATGGCGGTGTTAGGGTTTGGTTGGGTTTAGTTTGGTTGGGTTTGGTTTGGGTTGGGTTGGGTTGGTTTGGTTTGGGTTGGGTTGGGTTTTGGGTTTGGTTTGGTTGGGTTGGGTTTGGTTTGGGTTGGGTTGGGTTGGTTGGTTTGGGTTGGGTTTGGGTTTGGGGTTGGTTTGGTTGGGTTGGTTTGGTTGTTTGGGTTGGGTTGGTTGGTTGGGTTGGGTTTGGTTGGGTTTGGTTGGGTTGGTTTGGTTTGGTTTGGTGGTTTGGTTTGGTTGGGGTTGGGTTGGTTGGTTTGGTTGGTTGGGTTTGGGTTTGGTTTGGTTGGTTTGTTGGTTGGTTGGGTTGGGTTTGGTTTGGTTGGGTTTGGTGGGTTGGTTTGGTGTGGTTTGGGTTGGTGGTGGTTTGGTTTGGTTGGTTGGGTGGTTTGGTTGGGGGGGTTTGGTGGTTTTTGGGGGGGTTGGGTTGGTTGGTTATGGTTTGGGTTGGTTTGGTTGGGTTGGGGGGTTGGGTTGGGTTGGGTTTGGTTTGGTTGGTGGTTGGTTGGGTTTGGTTTGGTTGGGTTTGGTGGGGTTTGGTTGGGTTGGGTTTGGTTGGGTTTGGTGGTGGTTTGGTTGGGTTTGGTTTGGTTTGGTTTGGTGGTTGGGTTTTTTGGTTGGGTTGTGGTTTGGGTGGGTGGGGTTTTTGGTTGGTTGGTTGGTTTTGGGGGGGGGTTTGGTTGGTTTTGGTTTTGGTTGGTTTGGGGGTTGGGTTGGGGTGGGTTGGGTTGGTGGTTGGTTGGGGGTTGGGGGTTGGGGGGGTTGGGTTGGGTTGGGTTTGGTTGGTTTGGGTTGGTTTGGTTTGGTTTGTGGTTGGGTTGGGGGGTTTGGGGTGGTTTGGGGTTGGTTTGGGTTGGGTGGGTTTGGGTTGGTTGGGGGTTGGGTTTGGGTTTGGGTTGTTGGTTGGTTTGGGGTTGGGTTGGGGGGGGGTGGGGGTTGGGTTGGTTGGGTTGGTTGTTGGGTTTGGTTTGGTTTTTTGGGTTTGTGGTTGGGGTTGGGTTTGGTTTGGTTTGGTTGGTTTGGTTGGGTTTAGTTTGGTTGGGTTTGGTTGGGTTGGGGTTTGGGGTTGTTGGGTTGTTGGTGTTGGGTTTGGTGGTTTTGGGTTTGGTTGGTTGGGTGGGTTGGTGGTTGGTTTGGTTTGGTTGGGTTGGTTTGGTTGGTTTGGGTTGTTGGTTGGGTTTGGTTTGGGTTGGTTGGGTTTTTGGTTTGGGTTTGGTTTTGGTGTTGGTTGGTTGGGTTTTGGGGTTGGGTTGGTTTGTTTTTGGTTTGGTTTGGTTTGGTTGGGGTTGGTTTGGTTTGGTTGGGTTGGGTTGGGTTTCGTTGGGTTGGGTTGGGTTGGTTTTGGTTTGGTTTGGTTGGGAGGGTGCTGATTGCAGCTGGTTAGGGGTGGCAGGGTCAGACCAGCGTCCAGGCAGGGAAACTGTCAGCCAGTGGGGCATCTAGGATCAGGCTCATCCACTCTTCAGCCAGCAGAGGTTCTCCGGCCGCCAGCAGAGACCTGGTTGCGCTGGACCAGGATTTGACTGTGACGTTTACTGGTGTTGCTGGACTAGCGTGAAAGCTCAGACCACCGGGGAGGGTCTCGATCATGGGGAAAGTTTAAGTCCACGTTTTAAAGTTAATTACAGTGTGATTGAATTTTACATTTATACATAGGTGTGATCCTACACTTGCTGTAAAGGTGACACCTGGGGATGGACTGGTGTGTGAGAGTTCCTCCTGGTGGTAGGAACCTCAGTTTGCAGTGCAGTGGGGGTGCAGTGCGTCTGGCGTGTGGGGGGTAGGGGCTTGGGATTAGGGGTAGGTGGTAGGGGTAGGGAGTACGAGATAGCGAGTAGGGTTTAGTGGTTAGGGTTAAGGGTTAGGGGTTAGGGGTTGGGTTAGGGTGTAGGGGTTAGAGGTAGGGGTTGGGGATAGGGGATCGGGAGGGGGGTTAGGGATTTAGGGGTTAGGGTTAGGGTTAGGGTTAGGGTTTAGGGGTTAGGGGTTAGGGGGTAGGGGTTAGTGGTTTAGGGTTAGGGTTAGGGGATTGGTTAGGGGTTAGGGGTTAAGGGTTAGGGGGTAGGGGTTAGGGGTTAGGGGTTAGGGGGATGGGGTTGGGGGGGGTTCGGGGTTAGGGGGGGGTTAGGGTTAGGGGGGGGGTTAGGGGTTAGGGTTAGGGGGGGGGTTAGTGGTTAGGGGGGGTTAGTGGTTCGGGTTAGGGGTTCGGGTTAGGGGGTTAGGGGAGGGGGGGTGGGGGGTTAGGGGGTTAGGGGGTAGGGGTTAGGGGTTAGGGGTTAGGGTTAGTTAGGGGGTTAGGGGTTAGGGTTAGGGGTTAGGGGGGGGGTTAGGGGTTAGGGTTAGGGGTTAGGGGGGGTAGGGGGGGTTAGGGGTTAGGGGGGGGGGTTCGGGGTTCGGGGTTCGGGGTAGGGGTTAGGGTTAGGGGGGTTAGGGGTTGGGGTTAGGGGTTAGGGGGGTTAGGGGTTAGGGGTTAGGGGTTAGGGTTAGGGGGGTTAGGGGTTAGGGGTTAGGGGGTTAGGGTTTAGGGGGGTTCGGGGGGGGTTAGGGGTTAGGGGTAGGGGTTTAGGGTTAGAGGGGTAGGGGTAGGGGGGTTAGGGGTTAGGGGGTTAGGGGTAGGGGTTAGGGGTTCGGGGTTCGGGGTTAGTGGTTAGGGGTTAGGGGGGGTTAGGGGGGTTAGGGTCGGGGTTAGGGGTTAGGGGTTAGGGGGTAGGGGGGTAGGGGTAGGGGTTAGGGGGTTAGGGTAACCCAGTGGGTTCCAGTCTCTTAGCTGCTCCTGAACCAAGGTGCAGAGTCTGCTTCAACCACAGAGCCACATTTAATCTGATCTTTTTTCTCTCTTTTTATCTTTCAGAGAGCATGCACTCACGCACGCACACACATGCACTCACGCACACACACACATGCACTCACGCACGCACATGCACTCACAGGTGCAGGTGCTATAATTCCGGTATTAGCCTGAGTGGAGCAGGTACTTAACACTGAAAGGACCGAAATCACTTCCCAGGGGAGCTTTTATACAATGTGTGTGGTGTGTGTGTGTGATGTGTGTGCGTGTATTTGTGTGTGTCAGATAGCAACTATTGTCAGTAGTCCAGCTTCTGATTTCTGTGTGGCTTAAGCCGGAGGAAGTGCGTTGGCGGCGGTGCGGCGGCGGTGAACTGGCCCCCTGCTCTGATTTAATGTGGAGAATTGGCTGCTGCTGTATTGAATCAGACGGGGGCCATATTGTTGGGCTGCAGGGGATTACACGTTTAGCAGCCAGTGATCTGGCTTCAGTTATAACTGAGAGCTGCAGCTCTTATCAGCCGGCGGGAGCCCAGTCGCTGCCACATTCACAAGCTTCCAATACACTTTAATTGAATTTCTTTTTAGAGACAGAGAGGCTCAGACGGCTCATGGCATTCAATTTACCACCTCCCCTGTCAACGTTTAGATCCCTCACCCCCTCCTCCCCCCCCAGAAAAAAGGAGGCGCCTTCGTTCTACAAAAGGAAACTTGCAAATACCATATTTATCTCTGTTCTGTCTCTCTCCCTCTCTCTTCCTCCGCTCTGCTATCCATGTCAGTTATTATATCATTTCAATGAATACTCACCTGGAAATGGGCTTATCTCAGGAGCAAAATATCTATTTCTTTCAGGCGTTGATTTAGTGTGTTTAAAGCCCACAGCGAGGACAGACAGACTGTCAACCTGGTGCAGCGCTAAAGCAGCGATGCTATCGGCCCACAGCTGAAACGCTGATGAATGGAGAGATGGGCGGGAAGATGGAGGGAAAAATGGAGGGGTTGTAAAGGAGGGGGGGACTGGAATGGGATGGGAAGGGCTGAGGGTGGAAAGAGGAGAGGAAGAGACAGAGAGAGAGAGAGAGGACAAACAGTTTTAACAGCGGAGAACAGGGAGGAGATGGGTGGAATAAAGAGGGAGGGCAGAGAATAAGAGGAGAGGAGGAATGACAGGAGCAGAGAAGAAGAGCGAGCGCCCAATCAGCTCTCACCTTCATGCCTCTTGTCTTATGTACTTTTAGAGATGACGGAATCAAAGTTGTTTGTACTGGAGATTTTCTGAGACCATCTGAAAACATCTGACCTGGAGACAAATCTGTTCATTTTCTCTGGTTCCTGCGGTGCACCTGGACACCTGCTCTACTTTTAATACGCACCAAGCTGCTGCTAGATTTTCTTACCAATTTATCGGTGCACGATAATTATCAACCAGATAACTATCGGGCCGATAACAGGAAATTATGACATCATCCCGATAACATTTATATTTCTGTCAACACAGCAGTGTCTCGCTCCCTCTGAGCCTTGAATTACCAGCAGTGAATGTTATGTTCAAGTGACGTCGGCATAATCAGAAAAACAAAAACATGACAGAAAACAACTCGTTAACTCGGTCATAATTTTAGTAGTTGCTGACTTTAATTGATATTCACAGTATTTTCCCACATGTTACACATAAAAAAATAGAAAAGGCTGAAAGAACGACTAGCAAACGAGGGAACGGAGGAATCGACGTTACACCTTGAATGCAGCCTGCAGCACAGCGCTGATCATAACAAACATGGCGGCGTGGAACTTCGTTAAAGTTTCAGAAGAAGATAGTTTGGTGGTTATTTGTGACGAATCCTCCGAGTGAATTCTACGAGGAGGGAAGCACAAGCTTTAATACGTAAAACCTGATCAGCCACCTACAACATAACAATCACTTCCATGGAGTTTAGAAATCACGCTAACGTGAGCTAACGGAAGCTAACAGAAGCTAATGCTAACGTGCGCAAGCCAGCAGCAGTCTCCCCTCCCCTCTCTCATCTAAAGCTTCCATGAGATTAAAAAATAAAAAACAAAAACTGCTGAACCTCATTTACTTTAATTAAAAAAATTAAAAAGCTTTTAAGTTTTTTCCATAAGTTTTTCTTACTTGCCATTTTTCTTTAATTAGGATTTAATATTCTAATTTTAGTTAATGATATATACTCGGGGGTTATGATCTGTGTCTCTGTAAACCGTCTAGAGACAACTTGTCTTGTAAGAGACGCTATTGAACTGAATTAAAACCCAGCAGGCTCATCCAGGGCAAACATCTGGTTCA
>JAGFBZ010000155.1:600000-860000 GCA_018398805.1 Hirundichthys speculiger
AACAGGTTCACTGTAACCATCCACAGCTGGAGCTGCTGCAGGATCACTTCACCTCCTCGTGTAACAACAGCGCGTTACTGTACAAACAGAGTCGTTGCACTTAAATGCGGAGCAGTTATCTCGGGCTGGAAAGAATTTTCATAAAAGTCTGCAATTCTGGGAGAATTTTTGTGACGACGGGGTGGTTGCGCGGTGCTCATTAATTTGTCAGACACTGCATTCCCTGTAGGGTTATGGCAGCCGGCGCCTGCATTGCTGAGTGAAGCGCTGACAGCTGTGACATCAAATCACTATTTGAAAGCATAGCTCATCGCGACGACACTGTGTCATCATAAAAAGGGGGCCATATCTGCTCCTGTCTGTGCAACGAGCCTCACATCCTGACAGCCAGTTGCACCAACCTGCAGCATAAAAGTGGTGGGTGGCAGGTGGGGGTGGGGGGTGGGGGCTAAAGGATCAGTGGCGTCGAGAGAGAGGGAGATAAGAATGAGAGGGAAGATGCACAAAGGATAAGGGGAAGAGAACGTGGGCGAGCAAAGGGAAGTTTGGAAAAAAATAGATGAAATGAACTCTGCAGTCGAAGAGAACAGACCGGCAATCTCATTTAAACCAGGCTCCATTTGGAATTAAACATCCGTACATATGCGGTCTTAATTTTTGAGAAAAATGGAACCGCCATATTTGGACACTTTTCCTGATTGCCAGCTTGGGCGGCGGTTCAAAGGGAGCTGGCCATGCTCCGGTAAACACGGATCACACTGAAGCCAGAACTCATCCGAAAACAGCCAGACGGCTGCAAGCGATGACTGTTTTCCTAAGTGGCCTAAACTGAGATGTATTGGGACGACATTGTGATGTGAGGAAGTGCTGAAAGCAGGTGACAAAGGCGGTTTTGTTGTTTTTTATGTCTTTTTTTTGTTGTGTTTTGAAAGAAAAATAACAAACACCTTGGTGGAACACTGTCACAGTGATTCAGAAAAAAAAAGTAAAGCATCTGAACACACGTCAGCAGTTGTGTCCTACTGCTTTTACTTGACGTGGGAGTGATTTTGACAAGCAGAGGCTTTTATTCTTTTGAGCGTGGGGTCTGTCTTCTTTCTCTGTATCGCAGGAAAACATGAGATTGACTTGTCTGTATGGTTACGAAACAGCAGGTGATCCCTGCAACAGTATAGTGTTGAGTGGTTTGCAGGCTGCTGCCTAAGTTCCAGCAGGCCACACACCGAGTCTCTTCAGCCAGCTCAAACGCTGCCCACAGTTTTGGAGTGAGGAATAAGACTTCCTTGGGTGACAGGATTTTCTTTTTGTTGTGGTTCTCGAGCAAATGTGTACGCCAGATAAAATCAAAAACATCATTCTCAGCAGAATAAGCTAAATTGTCGACCGGCTTTTTAAATACCTGCATGGACAGACTCATCTGCATCTTTTTTTTCCCCTCCTGGTTTCTTGTGCATAATTCCCATATTTCCCTATCTTGCTCGGTGCATACGATTCCCGCGTTGCTTAATATTCAAATGCGAGGCTGTGTTTTCACATCCTGAGCATTTCATACAGGTGGTGCAATAATGAATCTACTTCATGAATAGCAGTCTGTTTACGCAGGCATTAGGCTCTCCATCATGATGGCTGATCCACTTACAGCCCAACAGATTTGAAGCCAGGTCTGCTATCGTCCAAATCCAGCAGAGGATTTTACTGCAAATTGATGCAGCACTTCTTTTTTTTTTTTTTACAATGTCTCTTACCGAGTACTGACAGAGCCCCAATAAATCAAAGCAATCACAGGCAGATATGAGGAAAGAGTTTTCTGTAATCCCTCTGGGATCATAAATGTACAGCATCCAAATTAATCTGTGAACACCGCTCGTCTCTCTCTGAGATCTACGGTGGCTCTCGCATTTCAACTTAAGAGGATGCTAGCGAGCTGATGGGGACGCTTTCTCTGACCAAGAGGCAACCTCCAGTTAAAAAAATAATAATAATAAAGAGTCCGCCCTGGAAGTGTCAAGACCATGCAGTTCCCTCAATGACCACTAGGGCGCGGCTCCAAAAGTAAATTTCTTTTGACCAACTCCTCCCCCTCCTGTCTGAAAGTCCAACTTTATCAGTTATAAACACAGCCTGTTAAAAAAAAACAACAACACAGTTTTGATCTCTGCAGCTAATTTTCACAGGTATAACAGCCATGTGGGTGGTAAATCATTTTTGTACATCAGCACTAAGAATGATATAAAACTGCTAATTTATGCACAATTAGATGCATTGTTTTTCCAAGTGATATCTGCGTTCCAGGCTGTGGTTTTATTTGGTCACCTGTTATCATTTTAGCACTTTTGGTGAACTTGACTTCTGAACTGTGAACTGAAGCCTGTTATAGCATATTCATTCTTACTTTAAAGTTAAACTTTGTTGAGCTGTTAATTACATTAACAGACAATTTGAGTTCTATGTTTCCATGTTTTTTTTCTGTGTGGTTATAATTATAAGCAGTGCCTCTAAATACATCAATGCTATGTCGAAACATTATCTCAATGATATAAAATAAGCTAATATAAAAAATATCCTTTAAGCTTGAAACCGTTAAGAGACTTGGATGGCGTCGCCTCCTTCTGCTTGAGGGATTTCCACAGACTAAGGACCACTGCTCGATGTCAGAGGATGCCCTCGCGGGACCTTCCCCTGCTGTCGCCCGGCCCCCAGGGGCATATTATGTCCGTGCAGTTGAGCCACGACCAGCTTTGAGTCGGATCATCTCAGTCCAGGGACAAAGGTCCAGGGACAGCCTGTGAGGGGGGAGCTTCCAGCTACAGGTGCACAGACTGAGCTGCTTTCCAGGGCCGTGAACGAAGATCATGATGTGATCTGTCTTGAAACCTGGACCGAAGAGCCTAAAACACGTCAGAGGGGTTGATCAAGTATCACTACAGAAACAACTTCTGAAATGAGACTGGATGGTGTGATTGGGGAAAAAAAAAAATAATAATTTAGGACTTTGCTATTTATCTCTAATTTTATCATGTACTCATAGTCCTTGCTTGTAGACATTATATTATGGCTGAAATTTCACTTTTGTCCTGCACACCTGCCGACTGTGCTTTTGTGTGACACGTATATTTGGTCGAGTGTAGCCTTGAGATCTGTAATCTGCAGAGATGTACGTATGAACCCTTTCCATGAAATGGAAATTATCATTGCTAAGTCTTTATTCTCAGTCTTGCTAAGACAGTGGTTCTAAAACTTTTAATACTGCGTACCACCTGAGAAACTGTTCAGCTCTCTGAGTACCACCATGATGACCAATTTTAAAATATAGCCATATACAGTCATGGAAAAAATTATTAGACCACCCTTGTTTTCTTCAGTTTCTTGTTCATTTTAATGCCTGGTACAACTAAAGGTACATTTGTTTGGACAAACATAACGATAACCACAAAGATTTCTCATAAGAGTTTTATTTAAGAGCTGATATGTTACCATTTTCCATGGTTTTCTTGATTATAACCTAAATCACTTAAGTTTTTACATCAATAGCTATGGCGTTGTACTGCCACAAACACTGCTTTTATGCATTCAGTGTTTTCTTTTCTGTCTGTTTTAGTCACATGATGACGTTTAGTGGTACCAGGTATTAAAATGAACAAGAAAGTGAAGAAAAAATGGTGGACTAATAATTTTTTCCATGACTGTATGCCTTCTCAATTAGCTTTAAATTCAAAGGAGAGATGTTTATTCCTTATTGTAGTCATTTATTGTTATCTTAATTTTGTTTGAAACTTATTTATAATGCATTGTTTGTTTCCGAATTGATAAAAATAAAAAAAAGGGAAAATGTAGAAAGTCCTGACGTTCCCCCGCGTACCACCAGAGAGCACTCGCGTACCACCAGTGGCACGTGTACCGCAGTTTGCGCACCACTGTGCTAAGACATAATGGTCACCTGGTGGTTAAAAATAAGCATCGAAGTATATATTTGTTTTCCCACAGCAGATGGACAGATTCAACCAGAATGAATGTGAAGTATCGTTAGTTAGCATCATAAGTGTGAGCTAAGCTATCGTAGCTCATAGTCAAGGTTGGTTTGTTCCACCGAGCAGACGGGCTTTTTAATTCTGCTGATTTGTCCTTTTTTGGATTAACCAGAGCCTAGGATGACTGGAGCTTCCGTCGTTGGGCTTCACCCAGAAATCCCAGACGTCCCAGAGTGGTTGTCCAGTTGTCATGTAGTTTGTAGCTCTGACGTTACACACTGAACATATAAAAAACCTGATGACAACACACATAACACCAGATATATTCAAATTACAAAAATAATTTTCATAAATCACTGACATGACAGTTTTTGTAATCTAGAAAGTCTTAATCTCTCAAAGTCAATGATCTTAACATTAAAAAAATGAAAATACTCAATTCCGCCTCTTTTCATATTTATCTTCATGAATCTCAATCTGAATGCATGGATGACAATAACTGAGCGTTGCTTTCAAAGTTGCTGATGCAGTGAATTTGATGATATTGTCTCTCATCCTTTCTGTGAGGAACCTTACAGTGTTTCCTTTGTTCATGTCGATAACGAATGGAGCGCTGAAGATCCTCCCTTGTGCATTTAGAGAGTTTGACCAGTTCTGGTCATGGCGGCTGCTTGAATACTTGAAGGTCATTTCACCAGCTACGATAGTTCCTAAAGAAGACTTCCATTGACCCGACATCAAAGGCTCTTCTCATTTCTATAGTCTTCAGCTCATCCTGTCCCCTCTCCATATTCCAGCCTAAGACCTGGGAAACAATCTCAGCAAACCACCGAGGGATGTCTCATTTTTTTTAAAATGCATTTGGAGGACAGAAGAGCCAGAACATTAGAGATTTAAAAGAAGAGCTAAGTTGTGACTTTTCAGCTTTCAGCTCTCAGCTGGATTAAGGTGAACAGCACATTACTTCACATTGTAAATTAAATTCAAATTGACAGCACCAGTCAGAGGTTTGGGCGCAACTCCTGAGACAAGTCCAAAATTAGGACTGCTCATCCATAAACCTTCATAAATTAAAGTTTCAGGCTCTGACACATCATGTATAACTGATGTTATTGCCTGAAAGAAACATGTTATTGAGTTAAATACTTGTTTATTGGATTTCTCTTTCCCCGTGACTCTTCCTGGCCTCACCTGCCTAAATCTCAGGTGGGAGGGAGGAGGGAGCGAGGAGAAGGAATCAAGAGTGCAGAAACTGAGAAATGAAAAGAGGGTCAAGCGTGTCCCAGGCTTGTCCATCCCTTTTATTTATCATTTCCTCGGAGAATCTGCTGTTCTTCAGTGACATTTGGCTTGTGGGTTTTAAGTGTAATTAACTTTATTAAAATTAGCTTGTCTTTTGTGCATTCCTTCACTCGCAGCACATTGAATTCTCTTGAAAAAATCAGAGACAGAGGATTCGACCACGACTGTCTTGTCAGTTGTGGATCATCTGTTTTCTATTGCTGTTGGCTCTGTCTGCATGTTGTCACAATTCAACCAGTGTCAATCTTGATTGGTGGTGGCAAGGTCTTATCCAGACAAAGGGTCTGGCTCATGAAAGTGGACAGGAGTTGCCTCCATTTGTAAAATAATCTTGGGAATGTCAAGCTGTGGGAATGTCACCATGTTGTGGCTAACCCGTCCCATGATGCCTGTGTACAAGAGCTTAACCGAGTAGAAATCTAGGGAGACATAGGACGTCCATTTCTGAAAAATGCCCAAAATATTATTGCTGGTTCTGATCTGTAATGGTACCAAGCTTACAGCAAAGCAGTTTTAACTTTGATTTTCTTATTGAGAGATCGTGCATATGTCAACTCAATTTGATAAGTCTGCAAAGACATGTGTTGGGGATCCTTTCCAGGTGGATAAAATGTTATTTCTTCAAAGCCCATCCTAACATGTTAACCTTTTGCAGTGAAGCCCCACAGTTTTTCCAAATATTGCAGAGAAGGCTGAACATCTCTGATGCCCAGATCCTCGCATCGATTTCTTTGTTAACGGAGCTTTCACTGAAGATGAGCGAACCAAGATCCTTGAAGTGATTCGCTCGCTCCGGGTGTTCATCGTTAAGCGTGTTACCCGGATGGTACGGGCTTTGAGTGTGAAACCCTGTCGACCAGCGTGCAGTTGGTATTTTTTACATTGAACTTCACACCCTTCTTTAACAAAGTTTGAGATGTTGTCGATGGTGATAGAGGCCACAAATATAAACAACTGGATGTCAACAGTTGTGACATTTCTGAAGAAAAAAAAACTGGTCAAATGGTTCTTTCTGCCATTGTAACCTAGAAACAGGTTGGGCTTGAATGTAGCTTTGTCCTCTTTCTAACATCAAACCAGTCGGTTAGCTCACCCCTAGTGCATAAAGCGCGAGCGTTCCTGAAGTAGAACGCTTCAGAAATGCTAAGTACTATGCAGGCTACCCAAACTGATTCTAGTCTACCTTGATTATTTCTTCAGATTTGTTCTGCATGTTGCAGGACCTGCGTATAATCCTGCCACATTTAAAAACTTCAATGTAGAAATGCAGACTGGAGATCAGAAGAGCAGCTTAAATTGACAGTTTGTTGGGCCAGTAGCAATCATGTCCAAGGAGCTTGGTGCAGCTAACCAACCATGGTATTTTATGCAGCCTGCACCTTAGCTGCATTGAGTTATCTGCAGAGGGTTGCACTTTCAAACCAGAGCATATCATCAGATGCAAAACTCCCAGGTTCAGCTCTGCACTTTCTGATTGTGCGTCTGCTCAACTCCCAGCGCTGTGGCCGCTATCGCTGCATCACCCTTCTCTCGGGATCTTGGATGTCAACTTTGCATTTCACTCCGCCGGCTCTGCTTTGCTGCTCGCATTAAGATCAAGTCTCGAATGTTAAAGTCTCAAACACGGATTTAGCTCACTTATTCACTGCAGTATGAAAATGTTCATCCTTGGTTTTACTCAAAGGCAAAACATGTCAGTCCAGACTCTTCACCTGCGTGGTTCTCTCCGACGCTCTTTTCCATCTTCATACGTCTCTTAAACCTTGTCTGAAGTTGCCTTAAAGCTGTCTGTTGATTAGCTGTTATGACTGTACCTTGTTTGAATTGACATCAATCATGCTAGTCACTTTCAAAAGTGGTTATCGTGGAAAAAATAATGTATGACTCGATACTGTCTGATGTCAGTCCTGAATCCAGTTATTTGCTCTTTTACGTAATTCTCTAATTGTAATTACATGTAAAGATGAGGATTTTCTTGGATATTTAACTGGTGTTGAACTGCTAATACAACATGTAACACAATCAACATTCACAGGGATCTTAACAATCTTGTTGTCCTTTTGCTACAAGTTATACTGATATTTTGGTTATTACCTCCACCAAGGAGGTTATGTTTTTGCAGGCGTTTGTCTGTCTGTCTGTGTTCAAGATAAGATATGGATGGATTTTGATGAAATTTTCAGGAGTTGTCAGAAATGTGAAACAAAGAACTGATTTCAGTTTTGGTGTGATCCGGAAGAAATCCTGGATTCTGAATCACTTAAAAAATTTTCGATAACATTGCGGTCAATGGGGCCGAACATTTTTTTATATCTCCGTTAATTATTGCCCAAAACTCATGAAATTTAACTCAGGGATTGACAATGGGAACCTCTATCAGATTACAAAGGCTGATCCGGATCTGATCCAGAACGCAGATTTTATCACAATCTGTAAATCGCTATATGGGAGAATTGTTGCACTTGGCAGAGGTCTGCGCTCTCCGTGTGCTTTTCTAGCTTTCCCATAGTTTTCCTAACTAAAATCAATTAAAGATGGCTAACGAGTGACCCTGACTTAATTTGATTTCCAGGAATATGTGAACTACTTCTCGCGTTAATGATGGCTGCATCTTGAGTACATCTTTTTGAGAGGCGATGCAGCGCTTTCACGTCTCTATTTTCATGAATAAATTGCGCCTTCATGTCACAGACCTCCCTTAAGTAACACTACTTTACGGAGATAATCCATGCCTGATGAAATATTCCAGACAGTTTTAGTGCGTCTCGTCTTCCACTGCGAGTCATTTCAGTCGGCATTTACCAGTATGTCCTGCTGTGGTGGCCAACTGCCCAGAACATTTTTTTTTTAGCCATAAGACTTTGTGGTCCTGTAAGTGGTAAACGCAGGTGGTTTGTTAAAAACTATTTAAAAGCCCAGAAGGATAATGGTCTCACTTCTATAATATTTGAAGGAATGTATGACACTATGTGCTTTCTGGGCAGAGTACTTTTTTTTTTTTTCCCCTAAAACTTTGTTTCTGCTCAACAGCTGAAGCTATTGGGGTGATGTAGTGTTTATGCTGGCCAGCAGGTGGAGAAGTTTAAAGGGTTGTTTGAACTTCCAGCCCCCACCCCTGAAGTGAGGAGTTCCTGCATAAACTTCATTCCACCCCACAGAGGGGGAACATATGTTGGAGACCCGGCAGAGGCAGAGGCAGAGCAGAGAGAGCAGACAAAGAAGCTCTTGGACTGGACTTATTTTCTGCTGCTGGATTTTATTGATTTTTTTTTTTTTTTTTTTTTCTTAAATCAAGTTTGGGTCTCTATGAGTTTGCACCTCCAAGTAAATGAAGGTAAAAACTTTGAGTGTGAAGAGTAAATGTTAGAGACATGGATGCATCTTTTGCTGTGAACTTTCCTGTGGCCCTTGTTCTCTTTCATCACCTGCACTTCCACCTTCACGTTTGGGCCGCAATGGACTCCTGCTATGATGACGAGGGGGTTCCCAGTCGCTGCTTGCCCAAGTTTGAGAATATCGCCTTCAATCGAACTGTGGTGGCATCAAACGTGTGCGGTTCCCCGGCTGAGGACTACTGCATGCAGACTGGCTCAACGCGCTCATGCCACTACTGCGATGCTTCGGATCCTGACCTGAGCCACAGTCCCAGCCTCCTCACAGATTTTCACAGGAACGAGGAGCCCACGTGGTGGCAGAGTCAGTCCATGTACTATGGCATCCAGTACCCCAGTTCTGTCAACCTCACCCTTCACCTTGGTAAGAGCAGCGACACAAATCTGCTTTCAATTTGACCGCTGAATTCTTCAGGTTAGACCCTCCTCAAGTTGCAGCATCTGTGGTCAGGCAGAGCTATCTAAGTCAACAACGTGAGTGTCAGGGGCACAGCTTTGTGCCCTGAACCTTGTCATGTAAGGTTGAGTGTAATGCCCAGTTTAATTGAAAGTACTTGAGAGCTTTTTGCCTGCACTGAAATCGTGTTCAGGGAAGAAAATCTGGAGTCTGGCTGCACAGCAACACATATTCTTTTATCTCACATGCCGACAGAGAGACTTTACAGACTTCTATTTTCTTTTCTTTGTAGCAAGCATCTTGATGCATTATTTTATGTCATGCAATTCCACAAGGGATAGGGGCTGTTGATGAAAAACAGATGTTTTGAACCACACATGACTTGCATTATTCAGTCTAGACCTATTTTTGGACAATGCACTTTGGTCTAGACATGGCAAAGATTCAGAGTATTTGACACAAAGTCATGTATGAGAATTTTTTGTTTTTGTATTCTTAGAGTCTTAGAGGACATGGGTGGCATCTGTCATCTGACAGAAACTGACTTATGATCTCAGGCTTGCCCTTCTCATTTAGCCCACAAGGAAAATTCAACAAAATCAAACTCAACGTGATAATGATGGCGTAATTGTAATGGGATTTGAAACAGGATGCAAAAGGACACTGAAACAAAACATCATTAATTAAGACCCAAGTTTGGATTTGGGCCAGAATTAGATGACAGATAAACTCCTATGATGTAACTAATATAATGTGCTCATACCACACCATGACAAGTATGAAGTAACTCCTCTGCATCAGGTTAAAAGCTACAATTTCACAGTGAATTTGACAGAAATATGGTAATAGTAAGAGAAGTGGGACAAAGTGAAGGAAGCCGGGTATCTCCATAAATTGCATTTGGAATTCAGATGTTCAAGTTTTCAGAGAAGTAAATGTCATTAGCCTCACACAGCCAGACTTGGTCAGGCAAGTCGAGTGCTACTTGAAATTATGTTTTTTTTTTGTACCTTTGAGGAAAGTTTTCACCAAAGTTGAGAAAAAAAAAAACCTCATACAGCCTCTGAGCAAAACTTAGTCTTGTTACAGATGCAATCAAATATGTATTCTGTGTTCTTTTATCATTACTCGAACCAGTTATTCAGAGAATAACCTGCCCTGGCTGCATCAGTATGAAGGAGAAAGATATTTGGCAGCTCAGAGAAAAGTAAGGGGGGCTGATGGGAGAAAGGGGTAGTGGTTCAATAGTCTGAGTCAAATATCCTATGGTTTAGATTAGGAAGGGTTTAGGCTGTGAAAAACTGGGTTAAGATAAAACAAGTATGTGGCATTATTGTGAAGTAAGGAAACCATAATCTTAAATGATCAAAAGTATAGAATCGGTCCTCAGATCTTAACGTTAAAAGGACTGGTTTATTTAGATAGATTATCTTTATTTTAGCGATATGATAATTAGCTGTTTGTTTGTTTTTAAACAGTCTCCTTCATGCCAACCTTTCCTTTAAAGCCACTCTATGTATCATTATCACTTCTGACCACATGGGGGTGTGTTGATTGGTCATGTTGACAAATGAGCTGATTTACTGTGCAAATCACTGGGAACACTCCAGCACATCTTTGGATACCACTGTTTTAGAGGTGCACTCCATTGCGTCTTATGCTAAGGAGGTGACACCTTCTTGTAATAAGCTGCCCCATGTGGTCAAAAGTGGTATTCTATTCAGTTTAATTCAATTATACCTTAATAATCTTTGAGGGGAGATTCTATCAAATAAATATTGCTTTAGACACTGTTTATTGCTTCATAGAGTGGATTGAAGAAAAATATATTTTACATGCTTTTTTTTACAGTGTGCACATAATAACATAAAAAAGGAACATTTTTATGAAACTAGATTGAGTCAGTAACTATCTCATTACCATGCTGTGCAAAACTGCTTAGTAGCAGTAAGTAGCAGATAAAAAAATCCCACTCTGACTTAACTGTGGCAATTTATGCAATCACCTTTGCTCTTTTCATTTTGATGCTCCTCTGTGTTTGTGTCTGTAAAGAAGTTGCTCATCAACAAGACTGCACACAAAGGAACTTGGATAACGCTTGATGAATACTGCTTTCAGCCTCCCAAATGTTTTAATAGTACCTTTAGTAGTATTTAAAGTACACTTTCATGCTCTCATGTGGGCATTGAGGTAGATATAAAGGAAAACAGGATAACCGTGCTCTTTAATCTGTGCTTCCTTCAGCTTTATTCTTTCAGATACTCAGTCTGATCCCAGACTAGGAGACAAACACAAGGCCAGTTCTTATCTCATAATTTTATGGAAAGTGCTTTGATTTAAACCTGAAACATTTCTTCCTTTGAGAAACTTTGGTGTTTCCATGATTGATTTATTTATTTTGAAATTTGTCTTGGCAGTATTTGACTAATCTTTCTACGAGACACTAAGGCAAACAAACAGATTTGCAGACAAACAAATAGCAATGAAAATATAGCTCCACTTAGGCCCTGCCTTGCTTGAGGGATCAATAGAAGCCCGCAGTAGCATTTCTTCCAGGGTCTTCTTGGATCCAAGACAAGGAAGGAACATCAGATTAACCTGCACAAACAAAAATGGTTCCAAAAGTGAAAATTGTCCTTAGAACTTACTTGACCTCAGGCTCTATTTAAATGACTCATTAAATAACCAGAAATTACCATTGGGAGAGTAGTCTCTAGATGCTGAAGGTAATTGTCAAAGTTAGGAAATTATTTTACTTAAAAAAAAAAAAAAAAAGTTGTATCAAAAGTTGTCAAGCTGTTTCCCATTAAATCAGCTTGTCCATATTGGAAAAACAGGGAATAATGCATGAATATTTATGCAGAGTTTGAGTGGCTGCTCAAGCTAATTAAAGAAGAAATTGTTACCTATCCTGTTTAAAAGGTTGACAAATGTTCTGAGGTCTTAATCAAATGTTTATGACATGCTTTGGTGTAAAAACTATAGAGATACATTACAAAAACCCCTTTTAAGCCATGTATATTCCTGCTCTGGTTAAAGTAGCTGGTTTTCTGGATAACTGGAGTCACTTGGCTCCACACCTGATCAAATCTGTCCATACATCCTCATTTCTTTACAAAGTAAATGGCTTAAATAGCTGGGCACTGAAGAACCAGAGAGGGAAACACCAGGGAGCCGTCTGCATCGGGAGGGACGGGTGACCCAGCTGGAGAACAGACTTCTTGCTAGGGCCATCGCAGCCACCACCCTTGAGGGCTCTGCTGAGGAAACACTGGAGTTAAAAAAGACATAAATAAATAAGGTAATATCAAAGAAAGTTGAATAAATAACAATTTACAAAAAAATGTCAACGTTCTCTGCAGGCCTCAGGTTCCCCAGAAGGCTGTTCCATAACCCTGGGGCATAATGCTGAAAAGCTGCCTCACCATGGTTTCATGTACTAACAGTAGGAGTCATTAGAAGACCGCTGCCAGAAGACCCGAGGGTCCGCGAGAGTTCGTAAGGTAAAAGCTAATCAGTAAGATAAGAAGGCCCAATACCATTAAAACGTTTAAAAGCTATTAAAAGAACCTTAAAATCGATCCTAAAAGACACGGGGAGCCAATGCACTGATTTTAAAAATGGAGTAATGTGAACCCGGCTTCTGGTCCTCATCAACACACGGGCAGCTGAGTTCTGCAGAAGCTGAAGGTGTGAAATGGTTCTACTGGGAAGACCAGAAAGCAGGGCATTACAGTAGTCAATGCGACAGGAGATAAAAGCATGCATCAGCGTCTCTGTTGACCAGAGAGAGAAACGGACAGACTCAGGCTATATTTTCCAAATGATGGAAACCTGTTTTAACCACATGCTGAACATGTGGTTTAAAATTAAGCTCAGAGTCAAAAATGGTGCCCAAGTTCTTTATTTGATCTGATGTTTTTAAAGACAATGCATGTAATTTTGACAAACTTCATTTTTTTTCCTGGTTGAGTTGCAGGAAGTTTTCTGCCATCCATGATTTAACATCTAAGATGCAATTAAGAAGGTCATCAATCGGCCGTGTGTCTTCAGGAGACATGGAAATGTACAGCTGTGTGTCATCAGCATAACTTTGAAAACTAATGCTGTCTCCTAATGACATCCCCACAAGGAGGCATATATAAATTTAAAAAACATGGGGCCTAAGATTGAGCCTTGGGGTACACCGCATTGGATTTTATCCCTGTGGATCCATAAAATCAAGATTTGAAACATCATTTGAAACAAGAACTGCTGGAGCTGAAAGAAGGACTGGCGAATCTCAGACTCAGCACCACCAGGCTTGACAAGCCAATGCTGAGCCGACAGATTTTTGACATTTTAAAAAAATTCAACCTTTACTCAATCAGAAAAGCTCCACTGAGATTCCCGCAGCACTTTTTCAAGGGAGTCCTGGCCAAGACAGCAGCAGCAATGCAAACCGCATACAAGACATTTCATACTACGTTCCAATGACAATAATAAAAAAAAAACATGCAATATAAAAAATATGTAAATGATTAATGATCTCTCGGTTTTTTTCTCGATCTCGATCTCGGTTTTTTTTTAGGAACTGCTCCAGTCTGAAGAAGCACAATATTTAGAATACATTTTTCTTCTCTCCATCCTGATGCTGGGGACAGTTAGTGTAAAGTTCTGAGTGTGGAGAGTGTAAGGTCCAGGAAGTCCCTTATGGATGCTGAAAGAGGTTGTAATGATTACGTAGCTGATTACAAAGCTTCATCCTTGAACACTTCCAGGGTTTAGCAGCACAACAAAACATATTAGGCCTTTATTCACAGCTCAAACGTCAAGTCAAGACACTGCTCAGTGCTAAGTGGCTGAAGTGATGGCAACTATCCATTAACCATAACCAGCCATAAATCAAAATACTACTCCCATAATTATGCTTAAATTAGTGACTTAAATAATTTTACCTACCTGAGGTAGGATACGTAAAACTTCGCCCCTACCATAGTTGTCATGAATGTGAAAAATCGAGACCAAGATGATTTTTTTTTAACCAGGCTGTACATGTTTAATGCTGCTGCAAAGTTGGACCACTGGCTGTACCTCAGATGTGAGCAGAAATTAGTTTGGGATAGATGTTGGGAGGTGAGTTAAATCTACTCTGATGTCACAGTTCACAGCAAATCTGAGTTCCTCTCAAAGTTAAAAATCTTCAACAAAATGACAGGGTCTTGTCCTGTCGTGGGTTTTTTTCAGCTGGTAGTTGCATCCAACAGCTAAATTAATGCTTTAAAGCACATAAAAAGTTCAGTTTTCTTTACAATACCACTCCTTTAATAGAGGAGAATGAGGGCTCCAGCTGTGATGACCCTTAAGCTAAATGAGGACCAGGCCACACAGTCAGGTTCACACCTAAGACTGGAACCTCCAACACATGATGGTATTATTCAGGAGTTCCAGTCGGATGTTCTTGTTCTCATGAAACAAGATGTGAAATGATGGAATGAAGTGGTAGCAACTATTGCAGGTGTCTGTAAAGAAGGGAAAGATGATTGATTTTGTTGTCATAATTGATTTACAAAGTATCTTTGGGTACAATCTGACTGTAAAACATGACAAAGAGGTCCTACAAGATCAGATGGTGAATATTTCAAACAAAGTAAGGCAATGAGTAGGAAAAAAAAACAGATTTAACTATAGAAAAACACAAAAAGAAGCATAGGGAAACCATAAAAAGACAAATCTAATCAAAGACAGCAGAAAAAACAAGATGGACTGAAGAGTTCAAAGGTGACCTGACAACTGAAAGTTCAACGGGGGAGGAGAGGATAATGATTATCATTTGATTGAACACAGGTGTGGAAGAACACAGGAAGGAAAATAAAAACAAAGGCAGGTTTTTAAACCAATGCAGGAGCATGGGGGGAGAATATTTACCAAACAGAAACCTTTAAACTGTCAGACTGGGTTACTGGATGGCCTCTTATCAGCTTATTGGCTGCCGGCTCCAAACCATAATTCCCAAAAAAGTTGGAATATCCCTTAAAAAAAAAATGTATGTATGTATGTATATATATATATATATATATATATACACACAGTCATGGAAAAAATTATTAGACCACCGTTTTTTCTTCACTTTCTTGTTCATTTTAATACCTGGTACCACTAAACGTCATCATGTGACTAAAACAGACAGAAAAGAAAACACTGAATGCATTAAAGCAGTGTTTTTGGCAGTACAACGCCGTAGCTATTGATGTAAAAACTTAAGTGATTTAGGTTATAATCAATAAAACCATGGAAAATGGTAAGATATCAGCTCTTAAATAAAACTCTTATGAGCAATCTTTGTGGTTATCATTATGTTTGTCCAAACAAATGTACCTTTAGTTGTACCAGGCATTAAAATGAACAAGAAACTGAAGAAAACAAGGGTGGTCTAATAATTTTTTCCATGACTGTATATATATATATATATATAGTGCAGCCATTCCCAAACTTCAGAATACCAAGGCCCAATTTGAAAAGTCTCCGCGGCCCACCGAAACCTTTAATCACAACTGTGATCAACATACAGGACTAGAAGTTATGTTCTGATAATAATGTAAGGGGTCAACAAATAAGGTGACACTTGTCATATTAAGTTAAGATGACGGTAGTATAACACTTAACTGGTTTGTTTTGTTACTTCTTAGTATTTTGAAATCATGCCATTAATATTTTACAGTAATTAAAAACCTATTTTAAAAAAGATCGAGGATTTTAATGACCTCTCACGGCCCACCTGCAGTACCGCGGTGGCCCACCAGGGGGCCGTGGCCCACATTTTGGGAATCACTGATATAGTGTATCTGAAAGTCTTCGGATTCGTGGAGTCTTTTCCAATTGATTTAGCTGCTGCAAATAGCAAAAGTGAAACAAAAGTAAAAGTTACGTGGGCAGCACGTACTGTCAATGTTTAACTGTCGATCCACCGTTAGCAGCACCGTCAGTTTTGGTAAATCCACCGTCAGACATAAACAGTTGTTGAGAAACTTCAACAATCAGCTTTGTAGTAGTTCTGTAGGTGTGCCGCGATGAGACATTTGATCATCTGCTGTTGTGAAACTGCTGATCAATACTGAATAAAGCTCTGAAATCCCTGTAATCACGTCCTCTGTGTAGCCTGTGTGAGTGAGTCAGGAAAGGCTGATTCTGCGTAAAACTCTCCTCTGCAGACGGAGAGAGGGCGTTCACTGTAAAAAGAAAAGAAAAACCGTGTACTTCAAAGGAACACCATCTTAACAGAAGTTGAAAATGTCACGGCTCCATAGCGACCACAGACGAACGGTTACGTCACATGGTGTTTAAAGCAGGAAGTTGCTCCATCAAAAGGAGAATATTGATTTCCGATAGCCGGCAGATGTCCGACTGTGTTTTGAGGCTTTGTTGTTTATATTCTCCAGTTCGTTCGTTTTCCTGGAAAGAGCTTACGCCTTACGCTCAGCTCTGCCCTCTCTCTGGAAGGTTTGTTATTCTTCAGAAAACACGTCCGTCTCCCCGAGACTAAACTGACCTTTGCTCCTACCGAACGTGTTTTGCTGTACCCAGTGTGTTTGCTCCAAACCCCCCCACTCCTAAACGGATGATGATTGCGCGTTCATTTCGCATAATGTCATGTCACTGAATAACCCTAAATTATGTATGTGTGGCATCTTTGCGGCGCATCATGAAAGCCCCGTGGCCCATCTGGGCTGCTGGTGGGGGGGCGCCGCCGCCATCATGACTGTTTTCCTTCGCCTGTCCAAACAAAACAAGCTCCCTCTGAAGGGAATACAGGCAAATGCTGGGACGATAAACACAGCGGCAGGATGCGGGGACACACATTGCAGCCAGGTCAGCGTGGTTGCGATGGAGGAGTCGGGGGGGGGCGCTTCATGTGGAGTAAACAAAACATAATGAGGAAGACGAGCGGGGGAAGAAGGAAAAAAAAAAAGGAAAAAGAAAAAGAAAATGCTGGTTTATTGGTAAAGAATCGAGGTCAGGGTTTTCCCACGACGGCCCGGTGTGAAACGGAGACCCATGCACGGTTTCCATCAGCGCACGCCGGTGCCTGCAGCTGGTTCTCATTCGGCGCCGTCGAAGAAAAGCAACATCCTGCCTCTGATGTAAAGTAGAGATGAAAAGTCTGCCGCGGTTGGCACGGGGCTTTCAAAGCCACATCACTGGCTCACAGTTGTGACAGTCTCCTCTATAAGTCAATAAATTGGTTTTGAGACTTGCAGATATCGCATGACTTTAAGATTAACCCATTCATGTTTTATTTTTTTGTTTGGTTTTTTTTAAATCACAAAACTCTCAGCTTGCCGACTAAACTGCTTGTAAATATTGCAAAGTACTTGTGGTGTGTTTAGTCTCAGTCTGAGGAGACGAGAGCAGCTGTGTTGGGTTAACACCATGACTCAGAGCAGGTCTGCGTCTGCAGCTTTTTTTTAAATTATATGTCCTTTATTAAAAATATCTTCTGTCTTCTAGCTTCCGATAACTTGAATCCCCTCTGATATGGCCAAACACACTAATGAACGCCCACTAATGCGCACGTATCAACTAATGAGTACATAAAAAAAATTTGTGGACCACGAGCACGATTCACGAGCCATTAAACATTAACCATAGAAATCTACAAATATCCTTTGCAATTAGTCTGCGTTTCATCACAGAGGAAATCCAGCACATGTTCCATCTTCTGAATCTTTTATGTTTGTCGCCTCAGCAGGGCTCAGCTCACCTCATGCAGGGAATAAATGAAAGTTAAATGATCTTAGGACTCCTAGAAGGAAGATACCATTAAAAATGCCTGCTTCTGACTTGGCAGAGTGGAGCAACAGATGCTATTATGGCTGTATCAGTGAACCGTGGTCCTCCATGAATTTGCAGAGCAGCTGAGGCTTAGATGCTGAAGATGAAGAGGGAAAACAGTAACGGAGCCTGTTAAAGGACCATCCTGGTCTCAGTGTGGCCTCAGCTTCTGTCTGCCCGCTTGCTCCCCTGTTGAATTGAACAACATGTCACGTTTTTGATATGTATTCATGTTCGATAGCTATGCCTCTGAAAGTCTCCCTCACATGATTCCAGGATTGTTTGAACTGTCTACACCGAGCCGGCACTTATGTGTGGGCCCCATGTGAGCTAATAGTGGGCTGCGAAATGGGTCCCACGTGGGTTTGAAAGCAGGCTCCAGGTGGCCCTTTCTGTTTGTCTATATGGACACTAAATGGGATCTATCCAGTTTATGGGTTGGTCCCAGCAGGGTCATTTTCTAACTTGGTGCATATGTTATTGAATCTATATGGGAGCCGTGCAATTTGTCCGTTTTGTAAGCCCATGCCCATTTAAAGCGGCACACAGTTTTTAGCACTTTGGGTCCCTCTTTTGGTGATGGAGTTCAAGTCGCATCTACAGTGGCGTCTAAAATCTACTTCTGTTTTATCTCTTCCTCTGTCATTCTCTCACTTTCTCTTTCGCCATTACTTTTCTTGAGGATCTTACTTGCAAAGACATAGTACCGTCAGTGATATGCGGTTGTCTGAGAGCAGAGACACGGATGATCACTGTTATCTCTGAAAAAGTTCACTTGTGCTCTTAATGTGTCCTCTGTTGTGTTATATACTGTGAGTGGCAGGTTACTATGTCTTTAAGTGGTTGACAGCAAAGAGTCGTAAATGTAAGGCATACTGGAGGTCAGTAAACGCTACACGATGTGGTGACAGAGTCCTGCTCAAAAATAACAATCACTATACAGTGCTAAAAATAAGCTAAAATTCCTTCAAACAAAATTGAAACTGATATTTTAACGTAAACAAAAGTCCTTTGTTCTGCATTAAAGACTCCATATGTTTGCCCCACACAGGCTTCCCAGCTGGGCCCAATAGTACTGACGCCATATGGGATCATGCCATTGAGCCGTTTCGAACCCAAGCCCACTCTGTGCTGAAGTAGCTCACTTTTAATCTCAGTCAGCCTCGCATGGACATGCTGGCTCGGCAGGGGTTAAACCATTAGAATAAAAGACAGGACTAAAAAGTGGCCATCAGATGGCTATTTCCAGCCATTTATGCTTCTACACTAGCTTTCTACCCATCATACCTTCAAACAGTTTATTTTTTAATGATAAAGAAATGAAGAAAATATATTTAAAAAAAAAACTGTTTGTATGCAAAAGAAGCTGATCTCTTGTTCATTTATGAACTGTTGAAAGCTTTTGCTTTTATGTATTTATAAATCTTAACACCAGAGGAGCTATATCTCAGTTTCCCATTGGCTGGGCCCATGACATCATGACCCATAGCCAGAAACCGTCCTTCTCATGAATGGACACAGCCCCTCTTAGTCTATCGATCAAGGCAATCTCCACCTTATAACATAACAACAACAACAAACAAGTCCTGAAATAAATGTATAACATCTCAGATAAGAATTTATCGGCTAAAGTTGTCAGCTTTCTGACATCTTCCTCACTAAATAATGAAAGAGATTTGCTGTTCCCTTTCCCCGATACAGTGGGTCCCTGCAGAAAGTATTGTAAAGAAAATTAACCCATTAGTTCAAGGTGTATTACGCAAACAATACCATGCAAAAGAGAAAAATCCTTTCATTTAATTCATCCTGTGTCTAATTAAACACCAAAAACTACTTTACAGTTACAATGCAACAGCAATTACAGCACAGTTTAGTTGGATTAATTACTCCCATCATCAACAACACCAGCTCAAATGGAAAACTAAGGATATCGCCCACCAGATACTGAGATTGTGGGCTCATATAGATTTTATAATTTCACAAATTGACGTTCATCAATCAGACTTCTTTCCTCCTCCTGTTTTTTCCATGTTCTTACAGATTAGACTAATAAAATAGTATTTTATTAGTCTAATAGACTAATAGATAGTAAGGGTCCACGTAAGGCATCAGTTGCTAGCTGTTGCTTTTTCCAGGAAGTGGCTATCAGATTTGAACTTGTTTTTCCCAGAGATGGATGTCTGCTGTATATTTGTGTTTGTTACCAAAAAAAAAAAAAAGAAAAAAATAGCTCTGGCTTTAGATGTATTGATGATAAGGAAGAGAAGAGCTGGAGCAAAGAAGACGAGGCTACAGTTCCATGACATCCTCAAATATAAGCAGAGTTGGGAGAGTTTCGGACAGTCCATGAGCTGCAGCTGGATACTGACCATTTAAAGATGTGATTCAGGTTGAGGGAACAGTTGGACAGTCTCCTGGGGAGAGCATTTTTTAACTTTGGGGTTACAGCTATTAACACCAATTAATCGGTTTGAGAGCGGGCAGCGTCCACCGCGTCCCATCTGAAAAGCCCTTTGCAATTTCATTGGTGATGATGTCTAGCTCTCATAGTTTCCTGACCCTGCTATCAGTGAAAACCTCAAAGAGGAAGTTTGAACTCTTTGTCCTGGTCACCTCTACTTTTACAGAGCTACAGCGGATATCAAACCAGAAGCAACTGGGAGATTCAAGGAAGTCATGACGGAAGAGAAATGTGAGAAAGTGACTGAACAAGAGACTAAGCCAGTAAATCTTGAACAGAGTCGAAAAAGTGACTCAACCTCCATGTCTATAGGGGACCCTCTTAGTTAAACATTTCAAAAATCCCCTTGTGTCATTTTAAATCTCCATCTCCTAGACAAATGCAGGGATGAAAACTAGTGCAGTTTCAGGCATTTGCAGTCGATACCTGCGTCATCTGACTTGGGAAAGCCTGTCGTCTGGGTGAGTGGCAGGTAAACTGAGTCAGAAAATTACACATCAGAGCATCTGAAAAGAGCTTTCCGCTACTAGTTGTTACTGTGCTCCGCGTATCAGACAAAATAACTGTTCATTTAGCATGTACAAGTGGGTGAGATGTAAAGACATCTTGGGCCACGTACTGCTTATTTCAGTCAAATGAACACCCGTCACTTATTACTAAACCACAGTGGTAGTAAAGAGACCTGTAATGATCTGCCAGTTTTGGCCACTGCAGTAAAACTGCAATGAGAAGAGGAAAGCTGTTGAATATAAATTGCTATAAGTTGATGAATAGACACCTAGGGCCCGATCTTCTGCCAGATCTGCTAAAGCCGCTATTTAGGGATAGCGGGTAGCGGGAGGGGCGTTCCCCTCGCAATCTTCCACCTTGCTAAACCCGCTATCGCACCTGTGCTACCCGCTATATTATGCATAGGAGTGGTTAGGGCGTTCCACCTGTTAAACCAATCAGTGCTTCAGTAGCCATTGCCTTTAAGAGCAGGTTGAGCTATCCGCAAACCACTATGGAGCGTCTTTTCATTCAGATCGGAGCAGCTCTCATGCACAGCTCGTCTGGGACTCTGCTGTGGCTCTTCCTCCTTTTCCTTACTTCCTCCTCCTCTGCACTGATATACATAAAAATATTTTTATACAGACAATTCCTATCGGCTACCTGAAAGTCCCAGATAGTTCGTGTCCTCCCAGTAAACACGCTCTGGTCATCTATTGTTTAACTGGCAAGCAAGCTGTTTAAGACGATCTCTGCTATTTCCTCAGGGGTTTAACTGAGGCCAAATCACATTTTTTAAACAAGAGTTAATTCGAGAAGTAGAGCTATTTGTGCACACCACATGTGACCAGGTGGATCCGCCTTGATGTCATTTGGACGTGCTCTTGTACACGCCGACATGTGGGTAGCGGGTGGTCAGAACACCCGCTACCAAGACACGCCCATTGCCACACCTACAAAGTAAGTAAGGGAGTCAGCATAATGGGTAGCGGCTTTAATGAGCAATTAGTGGAGGCTATACCCGCTATTTGCTAACGGGTAAGGGGAAGTGTACGATCTTAAGTCTTATTTTCATAGGGGTTCTGTGCAGTTTTTAAAGTAAAGTTTTTATATGTCTTGTTATATGGAGACATCTATTGCACTTCTGGCAGTATATCACCTCAGATGGTTACACACTGGGACATTAGAGACCTGATGGGTAATGGCTGAATTCCAAATTCATAAATTGATTAATAAAATGAGTGAAGAGCACCTCTTAAAACAGTTAAAAAAGTTTGAAAGATTGAGCTGAAATACTGATTAAAAACATAGAAATATTCATGGCTCCATCTTTCCGGGTATGAAATTTGTTTACCCTTCGTGTTAAATATTCCACGTGTGTCTCCTGGTTTTTGAAAGACATCGTGATGGTGTCAAAGGGACCTATTTTTTTCCATAAAATATTAAAGAGCTGTGTGCTTTTAAGGTGCTGCTGAAACCATTAATTCAAGAGGTTTAAAACCCCAGTTTCAAGGCTCCAAACTCTGCTCTGTCTGAAAAAGGTGAATAACTTAACAAGCACATACAATCAGTCCGCTGGTCAATCACACTTAACACTTATTGTCTAATCATAGATTAGACAATTTTATAGAGAAACATAATTTGTTATCAGATAGTCAATATGGATTTAGAGCCAACAGATCAACAAATATGGCATTAATGGAGTTAACAGAGGAAATAACCAACAGTATAGATAAGGGAAAGTATGTTGTAGGAATATTTATTGATTTAAAGAAAGCGTTTGATACAATAAATCATGATATATTAATTGATAAAATGGAAAAATATGGTATCAGAGGAGTGGGACTTAAGTGGTTAAAGAGCTATATCAGCAATAGACAACAATTTGTGCAGGTAGGTGATTACAAATCCTCACGCTTGGAGATTAAATGTGGGCTCCCACAGGGGTCTGTACTAGGTCCGAAACTTTTCATTTTATATATAAATGACATATTTAGTGTATCAAAACAGTTACAGTTTGTAATTTTTGCAGATGATACCAACATCCTTTGTTCTGGAGATACTTTACAGAACCTCCAAGAGATTGTTAAAATGGAAATAAATAAATTAAAAATATGGTTTGATGTCAATAAACTTTCATTAAATTTGAATAAAACAAAATTAATGATTTTTGGGGATCGTAAAATAGATACATGTGTGCAATTGGTAGTGGACCAGGTTGCTATTGAACAGGTATTTGAAATAAAATTTCTAGGGGTATTACTGGACTGTAAACTTTCTTGGAAGCCTCATATAAAACATGTAAGATCAAAAATATCAAGGAGCATTGCTGTATTGGGGAAAGCCAAACATCTACTGGAACACAGGGGTGTTGTACATCTTATATTGTTCACTTGTAATGCCTTATTTGACTTACTGTGTGGAGGTTTGGGGTAATGCTTATAAAACAACATTACAACCATTATGTAAACTCCAAAAAAGAGCATTGAGAATTGTTCATCATGTTGGGTATAGGGAACACACAAATGTATTATTTCTGAATTCTAAGTGTCTTAAGTTTATGGATCTGATCAAGTTCAAAATATCTCAAATTTTGTACAAAGCAAAGAATCACTTACTCCCGAGTAATATTCAAAAAATATTCAAAGACAGAGAATGTGTATATAATTTTAGAGAAAAAAATAATTTTGAGAAACGTTTTGGTCGTACAAATTTGAAGACTATGAGCATTTCACATGGTGGAGTAACTCTTTGGAACGGTCTGGATAATGAAATTAAAAAAAGTCGAAGTATTGCACTTTTTAAGAAAAGGTATAAATACACGCTGATTATGAGCTATAAAGAAAAAGAATGAGACGGGCAGAGGGTTCATCGGATACACTTGTGGTCACAATGAATAGATAAAAAGATAAAAAGATAAAAGGATATACAAGTAGTAGCTTGGCATTAGACGTCATTTCTAAATGGCATAAATAGGGGTAGAACCAGATAAGCTTAGGCTTCATTCTACTCCTTTTCGAACTGGTGTATTAGAATTGTTTTACTTTTGTTTTAACTTTTGATTTTCTTTTAATATATTATTTTATATTTGTGTTACTTTTGTTTTAACTTTTGATTTTCTTTTAATGTATAATTTTGTGTTTTTTATGAGAAAGGTTCGAAATAAACATTCATTCTTTCATTCTTTCTTTCTTTCACTTCCTTGGAGGATCTAAATGTCCCTCAGCGAGATGTGGTGGAGCACAAACCAGGCCTGATGGCTGACAGAGCAGTTGGTACCTCATCAGCTGTCGGGAAAAACTCGATTTGTCATTATTCTAATAACCAGTCACAGAAGTGTGATGACCTTTGCTACTGGATCTCAACCTGTGGCTTTTAGAAAACCAGTAGTTTCACAATGGCTGCTTTATTGAACCTTACAGGTGTTGGTCATATCTTTTAGTTTTTTTTTGTCTTTATAGTTTTGTAATTTTTATGTCTAAAAGGCAGTGAAACATGAGCACCATGTTTCCTGATGGCAGAAAAAGAGTTGAAATGTTTCAGATTTGCTTCACCAGCATGACACCATAGCTGAAACCATTCCAGCTAACAGTCACAAGGCCACCATGGAGAAAATGTTTTTTTAGTTAAAGGGGTATGGCATTTATTTTCTTGGACCTCAGAGGTCAGGTGAAGGTCAAGTTCAAACCTAATCCCTACAAATCTTGCGGTAAAAGTTGTACATATTTAAATGGGTAACCACAGTGACTCATAAAACAGACAGGCTGCTCGGTGATGGAGGGTTTATGTAGGCTGTCGTGTGCTTCTAAAGGGGTCCTATCGTCAAAACTCAGAAGCCTTGCTTTGAATGTATCGTTCTGTCCATCTATGTGTTTAATTCACTTTGACGAGGCTGGCTGCTGTCCTGTCACACCTGAAATGATGCATCAGATTGTATTCCAACCCCTGGTTCAACAATACAGTCAGTGACATTTGTGTTTTGTGATTTTTTTTTTTTTTTTTTTTTTTTTTTTGTATCCATTGGCCCAATCTGTTCTGCATTTACTAGGATAAATAAAACATTTTTGTCTTTCCATTTGACCTGGCTTCACTTTTGGGGCCAATTATGGTCTGAGCAGTGAAACAATAATCCTGTTTATTCCTCTACGGCTGGAGGAATGACATTAATTTATCCTGTATACAGGCGCAGGAAATTAAGTCTATCAAACCTTCCACTAATGTAGTTATGTCAATTTTTTTTTCCGTCTTCGCTCCTGGGTCTTAAACTATAACCCCACAGTCCTTTATGTAACAGAACTAATCTGACTATATAAAAACAATACATCTAGTCTGAATACAAATCCCTTTAATGATTCACATCTGTTTTCCGCAGGAAAAGCCTTTGAGATAACCTACATACGACTGAAGTTCTACACCAGCCGGCCAGAGAGCTTCGCCATTTACAGGAGGACAGAAGAGGACGGGCCTTGGTTGCCTTACCAGTATTACAGCGGCTCTTGTCGGAAGACTTATGGGAAGGATGCTAAAGGTTATATTCGCCCAGGGGAAGATGAAAGGACTGCCTTATGTACAGACGAGTTCAGCGATATCTCTCCCCTCACTGGAGGAAACGTGGCTTTCTCTACTCTGGAAGGTCGACCCAGTGCATACAACTTTGACCAAAGCCTGGTATTGCAGGTGAGCTATTTTATTTATTTATTTTTGTTTTGTCATATGTGACTTCTCACTTGCAGTTCCATCCTCTGTCCATCCCAGCGTTTACCTCCACCTGTGTGTGTAGATGTGTTTGGGGTGCCAGCTGGCGTGGTGACCGGTGATCTAGTCCTCTGACCATCTCACCTCAGTGCTGCTACCTGCATCTGTTTATGTAGTCATTTCATTCAGTCATTTGTGTGCTCTCCTCTCTCTGTCCTATCTCCCCTCTTTTTCTCTTTACTCGAGTGGCCTTCGGCAGGAAGTTCCTCCTATATGATCCAGGTCCTGGTCAAAGTTTCTTCCTCTTAAAGTGGAGTTTTTCCTTGCCACTGTTTGACTTAAAGTTCTTTTTCCCCCTCTGTGGGAGTTTTTTACTTGCCATTATCCTTGATTTGGATTTAATATTATCATTTTAGTTAATGATATTTGCTTGGGGGTCATGCTCTGGGTCTTTGTAAAGCGCCTAGAGACAATTGACATTGTAACAGACGCTATACAAATAAAATTGAATTGAATTGTTAACAACTAATAGGACAGAATGTTCATGCATTCTGGGTCATATCTACAGGACATACGGAGTAGAGGTCTTCGGAACAACCCGAAAACCCTAGGTTCCGACCCAACCCGAATTGGGTCTCGGGTCCATGACTCTTGGTTCAGGTCTGAATCGGTACAGTTGGTCTCGGGTCCGGTCGGTGCTCTCTGACAGGCTGGGTCCGCGTTTACTCGAGAGAATTAAAGATATTGGCGGTGGCAGCCAATGTCAGGACTCGGGGCAGTTTAAATAATTATTCATTAACGTGGCGTATTTGTCATGAAACAATCGTGTGTCCGTAGTGTGTTATTACCAGTTTGCCCGGCAGTTGTAAAGTACAACGGCTCACCAACATGACAACGCTGGATCAGGGAGCATATTAACGACACGTCCTGACCAGTGTAGGCTATTAGCGTTAGCAGTTGCTACCAATAGCATATGTATCCACAAAGAAAATAACGACGTGGATTTATTGTTGTTTACATCACGTAGCCTATGTAGCAACTGAACCGGGTAGAAGAAGAAAACGTTAGGTAAGAAAATCAAGTTTTATTCAACGCTAGACAACTTTTAAAATAGCAACTATAGGCTGTATTGTCTCTGTTCTATACAGGTAATTCGGTTCGGTTTGTGGTTGGAAACTAAAGACTCGGGTCGGGTCGGTTCCGGTCCAAATATTGCGGGTCCATTGGGGTTCGGACTCCTGAACTTATGATAATAGCTCGGGTCGGGTCGGTTTCGGGTCGAATTTTCACGGGTGCATTTGGGTTCGGGTCCATGAAAGTGGACCCGTGAAGACCTCTAATACAGAGTTTTTCTTAGCAGCTGCGGACAGTAAGAAAGAAAAATATTTCTTCTCTCAGTCATCATGGGTAATGTTTGCGCACTGGCAAATAAAATGAACAAGCTAGGAGTTCTGATGATGACACAACTCAAGTACCAGGAATGCTTTATTTTGTCTTTCACCAAAACAAGGCTACGAGGACGTACTCCGTATTTGCTTCTTTACCTGGCTTTCAGACCATACAGACGAACAGAGACTGCAGACAGACCAGTAAGAGTAAAGTAGGGTATAATCCTGGACACGTTACTGGAAATGAGCAGATTGGTTCCACAGACGTTTAATCCTTGGCTGTGAGCTTTTGTTTACAGCTTCTACCCAGAGAGCTCATCTCCCATCACCTCCCGACTCTCCATGTGTCATCCTCTGCTCAGTCGTTGCCAGGCAGCAACCACAACAGCCCAATGCATTGTTGACCATCTCTGGCAATTATAACCCTTTTCTCTCTGATACACTATAAACAATCAGTTTGTCAACTTTCTATTTTGTTTTTCCTTTATTCTGCAAAAATGTAGTTTCCTTTAGGGACTAATAAGGTACTATTCAATTAAATTCAGTTTTTAAAACTGGTACTGACAATTCAAGCCCTGGCATATGCATTAAAGGTAAGGTAAGCGATATCTGAACGACACCGCATCCTTTTGATATTTGAACAAAACATCACTTAGAGATGGTCTCCCTGCTTCCAATGCTTCCTGAGATAAAAGCCCTAGCATCTTTGTTTGTTTCCAGTTTACGGAGCCAAGGTTGTGTATGAAGACCAGGTTTTTTTCTACAGTGTACTCACGCGATAAGCTGCGAGCAGATGCCGAGGAGATATCCACTGAATGTGGGGAAAAAAATGTTCTGGGTGAGAAATCAAACCAATCAGAATTGCTTATCCTATCTTTAATGTAAATGCTGCATTGACCCAAATGACAGTACATGCGGAACAGGTAGAAAAATTGAAAGTCCAGGCTTGGTTTGTCCAGGTGTTTTCTGAAGATTTGAGTCTTTAATAGATTCTTGAAGCTAAAAGGGATACCCCTGCTCTGACAAATGTCCGTAACTCGTTCTGCCATCTTAAAATCACAAAACAGTCCACCGCAACGATAACTTTAAGCACTGAAATGCCGGTAACAGACGACGTTCTTGTGAGGAACTCGGTGTTCAAGGAAAAGCATCAGCTTGTATGAATGATGACTTTAGATAGCTGGGTACAGAGCCCTACTCTCCAGGGAAGCTTTAGGGGCTTCAGTTTGATTCAGGCAGCCATTGCTAGTCATTGTACTTCACTGAGCAGAATGTGATTACCTTTATCCTGAAAACCAGAGTTATCGTCCTACAGACACAAGGCCAGCTCTCGCTGCCTAGCCTGTTAACAATGCTTTATAACTTCCTGTAAAGTTTATAACTGCATATAATGCTCCCAGGCACCACTTTAAGCACTGACTTTCACCATTTAAACCCCTCCACTGCACACACATTTACACAAACAAACAACCTTTAGCCATCCATGTATATGCATGCCTTGAAGCCCTTTTCAACGCAGATGAAGGGAATCTAATGTTATGTTTAGCTCTGATTAACATTGATGAAGCCTAGAGAGGGTTGTGCTGAATTAATGTCAGCCTCTTGGGGTTGAATCAGTGAAGGGTGGGCACAGTAAAGTGTGGCTAAAAGTGATGAAATAAAGCACTTAATGTTGCCACTCCTTTTCTTTGACAGGCTTTTGGCCATGCACGCACACATGCATCAATCCATGCATACTAAGTATATCTCTCCTCACTCTGAAAAACATTGTCACTGCGTTTATCATCAATGGCTGTACTTTTAAGACGTTTTATTGTTATTTGCATGGCTCAGTCTTTCTTGCAGTAACGTGCAAAATAGAGATCCTACAAGACTGCCTCATGCAGCACCATATGATCAAGAAACAAACGACAGAAATGAATGTGAGTGTTCTGCAGTAATTACAAGATCAAGAGACAAGTTTACGCTGCTGGCACAGCTGGCTTGTTCTCTGTCACAGAGAGAAATCAATGATGAATCCGTCTAAGACAATTGTTGATGATCAGATGGTTCAGATGATGAGAGGAGCAAATCTATTCCACAGTTTTTTAGTGTTTAAACACCCAAACCTGGCCTGTTTTTTGAGATTCCTGCTTAAAAATAAGATAAGTATACCTTAGCAGCTATATGGTAAACTGGAATACTACTGGTATAAAAATAAAGGTACCACACGTGATATATATATATATATATATATATATATATATATATATATATATATATATATATATATATATATATATATATATATATATATATATATATCATATATATATATATATATATATACATACACACACAGTGCCTTGTGAAAGTATTCGGCCCCCTTGAACTTTTCAACCTGTCAAGAATCAACAACAAGTGGGAAAAAGTCATGAAGTGGAACGAAATTTAATGGATTTTTTATTTTTTAATAAAAAACTGAAAAGTGGGATGTGCAATATTATTCGGCCCCTTTACTTTTAGTGCAGCAAACTGACTCCAGAAGTTCAGTGAGGATCTCTGAATGATCCAAAGTTGTCCTGAATGACTGATGATGATCAATAGAATCCACCTGTGTGTAATCAAGTCTCCGTATAAATGCACCTGCTCTGTTATAGTCTCAGGGTTCTGGTTAAAGCTCAGAGAGCATCATGAAGACCAAGGAACACACCAGGCAGGTCCGACATACTGTTGTGGAGAAGTTTAAAGCTGGATGTGGATACAAACAGATTTCTCAAACTTTAAACATCTCAAGGAGCACTGAGCAAGCAGTCATATTGAAATGGAAGGAGTATCAGACCACTGCAGATCTACCAAGACCCGGCCGTCCCTCTAAACTTTCATCTGGAACAAGGAGAAGACTGATCAGAGATGCAGCCAAGAGGCCCATGATCACTCTGGATGAACTGATCTACAGCTGAGGTGGGACAGTCTGTCCAGAGGACAACAGTCAGAATACACTGCACAAATCTGGCCTTTATGGAAGAGTGGCAAGAAGAAAGCCATTTCTCAAAGATATCCATTAAAAGTCTCATTTAAAGTTTGCCACAAGCCACCTGGGAGACACACCAAACATGTGGAAGAAGGTGCTCTGGTCAGATGAAACCTAAATCGAACTTTTTGGCCACAATGCAAAACGATATGTTTGGAGTAAAAGCAACACAGCTCATTACCCTGAACACACCATCCCCACTGTCAAACATGGTGGTGGCAGCATCATGGTCTGGGCCTGCTTTTCTTCAGCAGGGACAGAGAAGATGGTTAAAACTGATGGGAAGATGAATGGAGCCAAATACAGGAGCATTCTGGAAGAAAACCTGTTGGAGTCTGTTAAAGACCTGAGACTGGGACGAAGATTTATCTTCCAACAGGATAAAGATCCAAAACATGAAGACAAATCTACAATGGAACGGTTCACAAATAAACGTATCCAGGTGTTAGAACGGCCAAGTCAAAGTCCAGACCTGAATCCAATCCAGAATCTGTGGAAAGAGCTGAAGACTGCTGTTCACAAACGCTCTCCATCCAACCTCACTGAGCTCCAGCTGTTTTACAGGAAGAATTTAGTCTCTGGATGTGTTAAACTGAGAGACATACCCCAGGAATGTATGAATGGATTTTCTAAATTGGCCATTTTGTCTCATTTAGGTGTATTTGGGCCATTGAGGTTTTTTAGGAACCAAACAATAATGTTTAACTTGATATTTTTGACACTAAATGCATGATTTAGTTTCAAATCTAATTATTCTTGGATAGTTTCAGTTCACCTCTTCAGTCTGGGCGCTGTAGGCCCCAACGTGGAACAGCCGCTGAGCCGTGGGAGTTTTTAAGGAAATACCTCAGAAACTGTTTGACGGATCTGAGATTGACAGGTCTGTGGAGATCCTCCTAGCCAGCGTGGGTTGATGGGTAGTTCATGAGTGCATCTCACTTCAGGCATTATCTAGTCTGAATGACGGAAAACTATATATTTTCCTGGAAACCTCACACAAGACACCCAAAGAATCTTGAATAAGGTTATGTTTTATGTAAAGCACTTTGAATTGTTTTGTACATCAAATGTGCTATACAAATAAACTTGCTTTGTTATTGTGGTAACAGAAACGGTAAGAAAGATAAAATAAAATAAAATGATGCAAAGACGTGAGCTGACATAAATCAAGTGGTGTTTTTAACTTGAATGTGATTTATGATGGTGAAACACCAAGTTCAGATTTGGGCTGAAGAAAGTAAAGTTGGTTTTTATTTTTTATTGGCTCTTCTACAGCTGCGAGCTCAGCGAGTTGTTGCGCCAGAGTGGTGATCTCTACGCCATTACAATCTGTGGTGTCTTTGCTTTGAGCCAACAACGGGCTTATGTTTGCAGCAAGTAGCAGCTGGTCACTGGTGCCGGTTTCCCGTGGAACACCTCACTCGTCTTTTTACAATGTGTTCACTTATCCGCTCGGAGATATGTTCTGTCTGCGTGAAAAAGGTGTTTATGGGCTTGAAGCTGAACATTTTTCTCGTCCCTCTCTGCCATGTACATATTTTATCACGTTTTCTTTAGATATAAATGGCTTAAATGATCTCTTCACTGTCTGCGCCCCAGATCTAGGGTGTGCCCATTTCCCTATTTGGCAATATATGGGTGTTTATTGTAATTAAAAACACCCAGCCCCACTGCCCCACCACCACCACCACCCACACAAATCCCCCAATAAGCATTTATCTCTTGGCCAAGCAATTCCTGCTCCAAAAAACAGGCTTTGCTGTGAAAAAAAAAAAGAAAAGAAAAGCAAAATGATAGTCATGATGTGCATTTTGTGACTTGGCAAGTTAAACTTTTGTTTCAAGCGTTGAAAATATTCCAAAAAACAGGATGCGTGAAGCTAGACTAGATGAGCTTGCATCTTGTCACAGTTGCAGGCAAAAGTGCACTTTTTCCAAACTGTCAGTCAATCGTGAGGAGGCGACAATAACACAATAAAGCAGCTCGCTGCCAAAAGAAGCGGCAAGAAGAAATGACCCCGGCATAAGTGTTATGATGAGAAGACACTTTCTCACTGTCAAAATCTGATTCAGGGGTTGTTGACTATATATCAAAACTGCCACTGATCATTTTGTTTGGTTCCACTGTCAGTCATCAGACGTTGCTATTTTTATTTATCTTTACAGTGGGATGAATGAAAGTAATGCATGTCGTAAGATAGGGATGTCCGATATTGGCTTTTTTGCCGATATCCGATATGCCGATATTGTCCAACTCTCAATTTCCGATACCGATATCTACCGATACCGATATATGCGGGCTATTTTTCCTCAAAACTAATTTTAGGTAACATCACATATCTCCTGTCGTGGAATTAACACATTGTCTGTGCAAAAAAAAAAAAAAAAAAAAACATACTGATATTTACCGATATTACATTTTTATGCCAATTTCGGGCCGATAATATCGGTGGGCCGATATTATCGGACATCCCTATCGTAAGAACAATGTTTTGTCCGGTTTCAGGAACATTTGGTTGCCTTGCTCAATCTTCATTCATGACTCACTGCAACATCTCCATTAATAATGATGACATGTACTTCTGTCTGACCTTCCTCCTAAAGCTTTCACTGAAAGTATCTTTGAGGAAGCTATAGAGGCGCCTCTGTGAAGGCTGATGCTGTCCTCCCCCACCTCATTAAATACGAGCAGTAACTTGGGATATATGGATAGTATGAAGTGTAACCTCACGCACCATAACCTGTTCCAGAGCTCAGTGGAGGAAGCGATCTCCCACAAGCCTCGGTGTGAGCGTGGTTCGTGTATTGCCGGGCCTGACAGAGTGCTCTTTGCCGTATATAACTATAACAAATCAAGTTAAAGGTGATTTATATTCGGCGCAGCTAAATCCCGCTCCTTTCTCATATTCACATTTTTTTTATATATGTCAACTCTGAAACCTTTAACTGAAGCCTGACACCGAGCCGGAGGGATTCCTTCAGACACTTAAAGCTGATGTGCCTGCAATTATTTGAATGCTGAAACATCGCCGAGATTTATGATTCAGGAGGAAAATGGGGAGATGAAGCTGACAAGTACTTCTCCGCCTCAACGCACTCCTCAAATCCACCCCTGTTCCACTATAATGCACACTTTTTTTTTTCTTTTTTCTCCACTGCCAGATGCCGTCTAGTGATAAAAACCTCCCCTCTAATAAACCATCGGACTTTAAATGGGCGATGCCTTCGCAGCCTCCTGCGGAGTAGAAAAGAACCGGCTTTCCTTAAGAGTGAATCCAATTTAAATTTGGAAAAGATGAACGGTAGACAGCAGGGGCGAGGCGGCGTCAGCTCCGGAGCGCACGCCAAACTGCACGGAGCAGCAGGATTAGCACGACATTTTCTGCTCATCTCTGCAACGCGAGGTTCCCAAACGCGTTTTGCGGCCGGTGAAAATAGGAATTAAATGCGCTATTGGATTAGCTTTAGTGTTGCTCCGGGTTGGGCACATTGTGTGGCGGGCCTCCTGTCAGTGAGATGACAAACAGCTGCTTGAAAGGGGAAGAAGTGGATTTGGCTTCTGGATTTGACTCCTTCTGTCCTGCTGGGGCGACAATGAAAGGAGAGTGAATGAAAAAAAGAAATATGTCAGTGGCTTAAGCAAGAGCCTCCTAACCCTCGCTCCGAAAGGACCTCTCTGGATTTCCTCCATGAGCTCGAGAATCTTTTTCTCCACTCCATTATTCCCCATCTCATCTCTGTCTACCCCCCCCGGCACACTATGTATTACTTTGCTTTACGTCTCACATTGGTTCTTTTACATGAGAACTCTTAACAGGAAAACATAGCTGCAGCCTTCTTTCCGAGCTAAGAGATTATTAGACTGTCCTTTTCTGATTAATCCCCTCAGTAACACACTACCGCTGTACTATTTTGGCCTCTTTCTGTTTGCTGAACAAGAGTGGAAACATCTGGACAATAGCAACTGTAACATTAAAGGGTCTAGTTTTGGTCTAAAACCAAGCCTGTGTTCCTTTATATTTTGAGACATAAGCATTAACACAGAGACTAATGCATCTTCTCTTGATTAACATGCATGCTGAATTGAGAAACTAAGGATTATGGGAGGAATTAGAAAGCAGGTAGTCTATAAAATCAACTGTGATGTGATTAGAAGAAACGGGATTGTGGTCAGAGTGGTGGACCCATCCCTTAATCTCTTCTGAAACAGGCTCAGCTACAAGTCATGGAAGTGGGGGGGAAAGGATTTAAATAAGTAGATGTTTTCAACAGAAAGTTAGTTTGGGGGATTGTTGAAAAGAAACCTGCCCAAACCTTCAGGGGTCTGATTTGTCCAGCTTTACATCAAACACGTTAAAGATACAGACTGGAGTTAAAAACAACTCCAGGTCTATTACTCGATGGGAAGGACTGTAAACTTTTTTTAGGCACCAAAATAATGTTCATAGAGGCAGTTTTCAGTGAGAACTGAATAAATCTTTGCAATAAAATGACAATTAATTGACGCACTTAGAGCAATGGAACTATACGTCAAGAGAAATGGCTATTTTCTCTGACAAACGTCTCTCCACTTAACTGATAGTGTGGAGAGGGTCCCTACAGACAAAGCAAGATAATTCTTTCTTTGTTTGTGTACAAAATGTGTGTAAAAATGATAGTTTGGGCAGGCATCTCTATTCAGTCACGTGCTGATGTTGCATAAACTATTGTTCATTGTTTCTGCTTCTAACTCCTGCAGATTAAAAAAAATATATATCTTAGTACAGATCCTGTTTTGTGGAGTTCCTTTTTTTTTTCTTTTGTTGTCAGTTTGTGGCTCTAGTGACCTTTGGTGGAAAATTAGGGCGGAGAAATGCAGGCATGAGGCATGCAGCTAAAGGGGAGGAGTCAAACCTGCGTCCACTCCATGAGGTCTATAGCTTCTGTAGACGAGACCCCTGCTCAACCGAGTGAGCTACCCAGGAGGCCATTCGCCTCCTCACAAGTCTTATAAGATGGCAGAAACTGGACTGGACCAGACTGCACTACAGTGAGCCCTTTTTAAATGGGATAACATTTTTAAGTATCGTCAGAGGCTTCAGAAAGGAGTTTCCTTTCATATTCCTTTCTAACTTAAAGCTGCTTCAATTCACGTCATATTGTTCCGTAACGAAAGCTTACACCCAACGCCATATAACAACAAACCTAGGATTGTTTTTCAGCTCCTGTGCTCAGTGAAAAAAAAACTTGCTAAAATTGTGCCGTTATTGATGATTCTTAGAAAGTAAAGTTTTCAAAACACTGAATTCATCTCATTATGAGCTGTTAAGTGGAACTTTAGACGATTAGAAGTGCATCGTATGGATCATCCCAGGTGAATTTGAATGCTCTTGAATATTACGTAACACTCTGGATATATTTAGAAAATGCTATTTCTTGTGCCAATATACTGTTTATGATCTATAGTCCCACCTGTTAAAGTATTTGAGCCATAACTGGTGTGCTCAAGGGACATGACAAAACCCCAGCTCAGACAGGCAGGAAAATAAACTAGCAATCAGGAAAAAAAAAAGTTACATTTTAATCTTTTACATAGTTAACAGGAGAAGTTTACATCAGAGTTGTCAAGTGCAGCAAAATAATAGACTGCAAAGGCTGATGAGTGCTTCTCGAAAGAAAGACGGCAAAAAGAGTCTAATCAAGAGTTGTGATTCATAACTTTCTGGTTGATCCAAAAGTCTTTCTAAATACACTGTTATTAATCTAACTAAACGCTAATTTTAAGCAAAGAAAGACAACCGCCCCGATCGTACCCTTCCCCTTACCCGTTACCACTAGCCGCTAACCTCAAATTGCGTGTATAGGAACCTTCGCTAACCTCTAATGCCATCTTTTGCCCACTATAGCAACTAAACATTTTGCCAACTTTTACTCACTTTGTAGGTGTGGCAATGGGCGTGTTCTTCCCTCAAACTTGGTATTGTACCAGCGCAGGTTTAAAAAAAAGCATTACAGGTGGTCCGACTACCCACAATCCATGTCGGCTTGTACCAGAGCGCGCCCAAATGGCATCAATGTCTGTCCACCTGGTCACATGTGGACGTGCCTAAACAGCTCCACCTCTCGAAATTTGTGCCTCTCTAAATTATATATATATATATATATATATATATATATATATATATATATGTATGTATATATATATATATATATATATATATACCGTATATATGAGCCAAATATTCTCATCTGCCTACTCTTCACCTCATGCACGAGCTGCTTTATCTCCTCCTCAGAGAAGCGCTGCACCCGTCATCCCTCCATTGGAAAAGTGGATTTAGGAAAGCGCAACCTGCTCTTAAAAGGCAATGACTGCCGACACGCTGATTGGTTTAACAAGATGTAATAACACAAAATGTAGCAGGTAGAGAAGGTGAGAAAGAGGATATAGCAAGGGTTGAAGACTGGGTTTTTTTCAGGGGAAACGCCTCCCCTGCCACACAATAAATATAGCAGATCTGGCTGAAGATATGATAATCACTAGGAGGATAATAATCCTGGCCAAAGGCCTCCATTCGTTAATAAAAACATATGTGATGTAAAAGGGATATGTGATTAGACTCAGAGAAAGTGAGAGAGGGAACACCAAGCATCATTACAGTATGACAGCGTTGTTCAGTCTGTAGCTTGATCCAGATTAAAATACTTCATTTACCAGTACTTGGACCGCCATGAAACTCCATATTCATTTTAAAGACTGTAAAATGATCTATTCAACCAGTTTTGGTGACCCCAGGACCTCTAATTAGGGGATGAACAAACCCAATATTGATATTCGGCCCAATAATGTCTGAACAACCGGATCGGGTGTCAGATAATGGGGCCGATCCATGTGGCCGGTCTATTCATGTCAGTTTATGTCATGTGGTACAAGAAAATATATTTGAAATCATTGGAATTAACTTGCTTTCTGCATTCATTTATTATAAACTCTGATCTAATCTTCTTCTAAGTCACAGTAAAAGACACATTTAAGATGACACACAAACCATTACTACTTAAGTACAATTAAGTACAATTTAGTGTCTCTTATTAAGTGAACCCTTAAAAAAAAAAAAATGTTTTCATCTTAAGAATACCCATACCAATACCCATACATTCAGTATGTGTATATCTGTGTGATAAATTGTTTCAGAAAGTTACAAAAATAATGTTTGTCAAGCGTGGTGCATTCACTGACACACATCAGAGGAGTCGGGCTGGTATCAAATATCACAGATGGAAAAGGGGATGAAAAGTGGGACCGAAGTTTCCCTGCTATTCTTAAATCACAACAGTGAAAATGATCATCGTGGTCTTTAGGAAAAAAAAGTAAGTGCAGCCATTGAGGAGAGTGAATCAGGTTATTTTGACTAGAATGAAGAAGAGAAACAGTTTTAAGTTTTTTTCTGAAAATCCTCAGATTTTAGAAGGCATTTTTTTAAAGCAAAGCCTTTAACCCAAACAGGTTAATTTACTTTCGTAGCTCAACGTGTTGCAAAGTGGCACAAACACCGTAAAGATCATGGATTTGATCACAAGTTATTTTCTTCTCCATTTTGATCACTGGCACTTGCAAGATGAATTATTCAGGATTGATTATATATCAGGTCATTTATCCATCTGTAATATCCAAGGTGTAATTACACCTGATGACCCGTTGGTAAATTTGAGCAAATTTATATATCTAGTGGATTTGAGACCAATTTCCCTTTAATATCAATGCTTTACTGAAGTCTGTTGAAATGATTTAGTTTTATAAACTCATTCAAAAGCTCTCTGGCCTGTTAGTCTCAGAAAAGTGAGCCTAAGGTGCGTCAAAAGCACCGGTCCGTCCCCGTCTTTCCTTGTACAGGTCAGCAGTGTCACAGCTTTTGTGCTTTATATTAAGGAAAAAACTAAAATCCCTCATTGTATTATTATGTGGGAAAATGGAATAATCCATAAACTTACCCAAACCTTATTATTGTTTTTTTTTCTTTTATGCTGAAATAGGATGAAGCATATATCCTTTTATCAGTATGAAAAGCTCAACCAGATTAAAACCTAACTCCTAATGGTGTTGCTGGCTGTATTTCAGGATGGTTTGGATGCCATCCACCTTTTGATTATACAGCTGTGGCGGATCAATATAAGCTAAGAATACGTGGATTCAGGTGGTAAATCTCTCAGCAAGGCAAGGCAAACACCCTCCCCGCTCCATTTCACACCCCCCCCCCACCACCCACCGCCCCTCCGCTATCCTTTTAAGCATCAAGATGAGAAATCCCGTAATTGACTGATCTCTTCTCCCATTAGAATATAAGACAGATCAATTGCACCATTTCTTTCATTAATCCTCTCATTCCTCCTCTATTTTAAGGGTGAAGGGACAGATGGGTGTAGTGAAGTGAAACAAAAACAAATCAGCCCCCGCCTTTGATGCAAAAATCAAAGCTGTGGTGGAATGCAAAAAGAGCTCTCCTTTCCAAACAGTAAATCATGGAGATACAGATGGCGGCGTGCGGCCGTCTCTAGTGGTTGACATGCTGGTTCCCAGATGAGCTGCTAATACAGTTCGGAGCAGGCACTTTAAAATATCCTTTGCTCAGCAGCAGGAAGGGAAGCACATACTAGAAAAAGAAAAAAAATATATATATATAAAAAATGAAATACAACCCTTCAAAAGCTTCTTTTGTTGTGAGCTTGACAGACAGTGGTCGGGCTGTTAATCTGCACGTATCACACAGTTCTCGTGGTCAAACAAGTTTTTGATCAAAAATGAGTCTGGATTCAAAGTCAAAAGCGTGCTGCTTTCAGTAACGATGTAAATCAACCCTGAGCAAAGAAGTACAAGCTTGAAAGCAGAGTTAGGTGTGTGTGTCCAGATCTGTATAATTATATAGTAGTTGCTTTCATTTTGTAAACACTGCACGTTGCGCATATTTCCAGTAGCGGGAGTCCCTGGGGTCCCAGTAATGAGATTTTTTTCAGGAAGTTGCATGGGGTCGAAACTCGCCCCCGCCTCAGATTGCATGCTTCAGAGCGGCCCTGAAAGACTTCTGAGGTGTTGGAGGGAAGTGCTGGATATGCTTTTGGCAGCAGATGCTGTGGTTCAGCGACCTCGATGTTCCCGTCCGATACGACTCGTCTGCTCTCGTTCATCGCCACCGTCGCAGTCAAGGCAACGCAGCAACCATCTCGGTTCCATCTATGTTAATCAGCTTGTTTTTCTTCTTTTTCTTTGCCCTCTCCTGCATCTTTTATTTCTCGATGGTTTGCAAACAGTGAAAGTGGTGCATTGCAACCAGCGAGTGGTCAGGAGTTTGGTAGTCCTACTGTGTCTGGGTTAGGGTTAGGGTTAGAGGGGGTCAGTCTCAGTACACTTCCAGCCTCCAAAGTGTTACCCCTGAACCCCCGCTAATGGAAACCCACCTGTTCAAAGGTTAACACCTTCTTTTACCCTGGAAATCTGCTAAATCCATTATCTTCCCACATACTAGCCTTCACAGAATGTTCTTATTGTTACGAGGTTTCATCCTTCGGTTTTTTTTTCCTTTTGTTCTCCTTGATAAAGTCTTCTTTTTTTGTATTCCTATTGCTGCTGTTCTCCTTTTTATATGTTTGCTAATTTCCTTTAGTTCCTGTTGAGTTTGAAAGTTTGAAAGATGGTTCTATCGATTACAAATCTCAGAAGATAAGAATCTCAATTTTCAATGTTAAGTTGTGATTAGATTTACGTTATTTCATCAGAGCAATCTTCTCTGTATCAATACTCTTATCTCGGATGTCCTAGGTGAATATGATAGGAATGAAAATGAATGTTTAAATTAAATTATATGGTTGCCAGAACCTAATCATGGAGGGATGAGACATAGATTCAAACTGGTGTCACTTAAAAACTATTTAGGCTGTTGTTTGTATTTTCAGTTTGAATTTGTTAGTTTATGAAGGTCTCAACGTTTACTAGGATCTTTGGTGTATGTTGCTTGTGCTCATATACAATTTTACCATTCCCTTTGTTTTCTTTTTGAGCTTTCATAAAGTCTCATCTCTGGTTTGGCCATGTTCTGGTATTGGCCAACATTTAAAGAACTTATTAGTCATAAACCAGTGGTGCGCAAACTGTGGTGCGCGTACCACTGGTGGTATGCGGGAGAACGACAGGGCTTTCCACATTTTCACTTTCTTTTTTTTTTTTTTTTTTCAATCGGAAACATGTAATGCATTATAAGTATGTTTCAAGCAAAATTCAGGTAACAATGAATAACTACAATTAGGAATAAACATCTCTCCTGTGAATTTAAAGCTAATTGAGAAGGCATATATGGCTATATTTTAAAACTGGTCATCTTGGTGGTACTCAGAGAGCTGAACAGTTCCTAAGGTGGTACGCAGTATTAAAAGTTTGACAACCACTGTCATAAACCATATACATGAAGCACAGGATTTGTGTCCGTCTCAATAATGGTCATTTTGGAACCACAGATTGTTTTTTGGGAATCCCATTGCTCAGATAAATGTCCACGGCAAGTGTTGTTCTTTTACTTCTAAGTTGATGGTTAGCGTGTAGTGAAATCACATTCAAAATGTGTCCAGTTTTTCCACTTGACCCTTGTGTGTGTGTGTGTGTGGCTTATTGTACAAACGCACACACATTCACGGGTGTTTAGACAACACTTGAAATCATTCGAAACACTTGAGTTGCTCAACACTGACACAGCTGCAGGGAATACCACAGCCTTGTGGACAGGCCTCTGAGGTTTGCGTCATGATGAGACCCCAAAGTGGGGTTCCTATAAATTGGGCATATTAGACATGACGATATTCAGATTTTTTATTTCGTTGTTCTTTTTATTTTTCTCCTCCGGCTATTTGCCTCCCCTCATGTAAGATTTGATCGACTAGCACCCAGGCTGTCCAGCCACAATCTGACTGGCTGATGTTTGTGTTGAAGCCTGGAATATTCCCTTTGACACGAGCGACGCCCCAGAAGTAAATCAACGCACCCACAATTCAGTTCTGCAATGCAAAGTCAATAAACGATGATGCTGTTGATGCCTCCAGCACGTACGTGTGCCAAGTACTAAGAAGAGGGAACGTCATCAGTTGCAGGTATGCTGAGGGACTTCTCCATTCAGAACGTTTCAAACCTTTTCCCACCAATCCCAGAAAGTACAGTTTAAAATAAAAGTGATAATTACCTTTAATTGCTGGCGTTTATCTGTCTGTCTGTGTACAAGATAACTCAAAAACTTATGGATGGATTTTGATGAAATTTTCAGGAGTTGTCAGAAATGTGAAAAGGAAGAACTGATATCATTTTGGGTTTGATCCGGAAGAAATCCTGGATTCTGGATCACTTTCAAATTTCTATAACATTGCGGTCAATGGGGCCGAAAATTTTGTTTCTCAGTATCTCCATTAATTATTGCCCAAAACTCATGAAATTTGACTCAGAGATTGACGATGGGAACATCTATCAAATTTCAAAGGATGATCCGGATCTGATCCAGAACGCGGATTTGATCGCAATCTGTAAATCGCTATATGGAGGAATTGTTGTGCTTGGTGGAGGTCTGCGCTCTCCGAGTGCTTTTCTAGTTAAATTAGTCATCCGTCTGTAATTTGCACTTAGTGTACATGAAATCAGCTTTGGACAATTTCATGTACACTAAGTGCAAATAGTTTTAAGTGCAGTTTTGTTCAGGGGTTAAAACGTCACTCGTCAAACAGACTGGCAGCGGAGCCTGAAAAGAAACTTGTTCCTCTCTGTGCTGAGTCACGGTGCCATTTCCTCTGTATATGGCTCAGGAAGAGCTGTACATATTTTATGAGACTTAGTTCAGAAATTGCATTCTGCCTGTTTTATTAGCATTTTAATCCCATTGCAGATTTGCTGCTCAGGCCTCAGTCTGTGGGGTTTTAATACAGAGACCTTCCACACCTAATCTGGGCTTTTATAATATATATTCTTGCCATTTTAGGAGGTCCAAGCAAAAATTACATAACTGTTAATCACTCAGGCATTTTTATTTTCTGAATGCTCTGTCTTAATAAATAATCTGTGAGTTTGTTATACCAGTTATTTAATGTGCTGTGTTTTATTGGCAAATTAGATTTTCATTTGAAATAAACAGCGCTCACCTTCTAACGTGCAATTAGATGTTTTCTCTCAAGTAATGCTTACTTCAAAGGGAGCTCTGTTGTGAAGTTTGTAAAGCCCCTTTTTTTTCAATAATCAGGCAAAAGATGAAAGCTGCTGAATTAATTCAAATTTAATTTGTTCAGTCATCCATTAAAACGTTTTGTCTGCCGCCGCTGCCACCAGTCCATCGTCTCTCTCCCTTTTACTCCAGAAAGCTGTGCGGTAAATTGAAGCTCCGGCATTGAATGACAATGAGCGGAACGATGGGGGGAAAATACATATTAAGGGCACAGTGAACTTAAGCAATTAAATTAAAAAGTTATTAACTTTGGAATGAGGGACGCTGCTCTCTTTCCCGTCACCGCCTGCAGCCGCCGGCGTTGAAGGAAACACGCTGGAACAGGCAGAGACGAAGATGTAAAAATGTTGAAGAGGACGATTTTACAGGTGATGGTGAAGGTTGTGAGCTTAAAGATGTCCTCTACAGCAGTGTGATGCGGGAGCCTCGATGCGTTTCCCGTCTTTTAGACAGTTACCGCCTTTAGAAAAGGAGTGGCTCATTGCCACTCTCAGCACCTCTTCCTATGTCAGCATCATTGTATCATTGTGAGCCCGAACTCCAAGGGAGTAAGAATCAAAGTTAATTAAGCTTTTGCTGTCGTTTGCACAAATCATAAGTAATGAGCTGACTACTAATTAACTCGATGGAACTGCTTCCTTTCAGAACAGTAAGTGATATTTGGAGCTATTACATAGTTAGCACTGTTTCATCAAGCATAACTAATAACTTTTCCATATTATAATCTTCCCCCACATTTTGATAAATCAGGGATAATATTTGCGTTAGAATTAAAGAACATATCTACGACATTGTTTGTATAGCTAAATGTCTGAATTTTAAGGCAGTCGTACCAACATCCACTTATTTCTGTTTTAGAATAATCAGTTTTGTTTAACAGCCAATCATCTTCACAAGCCTCCCTCCTCTTTTTTTTTTCTTTTTTTTAAATAAACTTTAATCACATAAACTCAGGGCAGGATTGTAAGTTTCCTGATGCTTAGACTTTCCATCTTGAAGAGAAAGCAAATATCCGGAGAGATTAGATTCTTGATTTCTAAATTAAGTCCTTGGTCAACAAGCCTTAATCTTTTCCAGGCAAAGTCATGACTAAAAAATCTCTGTCTAATCAACTGACATCCTAAATGTAGCGTTTTAATACTGCATAAATGCTTCAGTTCAAATGTTTACCAGAGACCAGATGTGTTTAAGAATGAGGCATACACACAAAAACCACATGTAGGCCTGTTCCAGGACGCAGACTGCTATTGTTACGATTTTTAGGTGGGACCCAAATGCAGGAGTACAGGAGACAGGAGATTCCAACAGAAGGCTTTACTTCAAAAGCAAAAACTTAACTGAGCAAACCATAAAGTAGCGGGACAGCAGCGCAGGAACACAAGGAGAAGACAGAGCCAGGGACACAGGAAGGAAGACGAGACTTAAATAAAGTCAAATGAGACACAGGTGCAAACAATCAAGGAGATAAACAAGGGGAAGTAGAAAAGACTCAACGGGGAAAAGACAGACTTTCAAAGTAAACTAGGCAGTAAAGTTAATATTGACGGAAAGGAGGACATGAATAAAAGACCAAACCAAGAAAACCCTGAAACGCACCACAAAAATATCATTTATCTTTCAAGGAAGCAACAAGTTTGAAAACGACAGCACTTTCCATTTTCATTCACTTCTGTTGTCGGCCAACTTCCGCTGTGGCTTTTGTCGCTGTGTTGTAGCTTTTTTCAGCTGTCTGAGACGTCTCGGCCACCGTACTTGACAGCCATTGATGGATGCAACTGTTATACGTGGCTGCAGTAATTTATAACACCCACAATAGAATACAAGTACACTAACTAAATTTTAAATCTGCACTTAAATGTCAACTTCCAGCCTTCGTATCAAACTGCGTTTGGTCTGAAAGCTTGTTCACATGCAGGGTCCACACATTTTTAACTTAGAAAGCATCAATTTCTGTGCAGGACATCTTCTTCTTTGACAGTTGCACTGACAAAACAAGGCTCCAAAGGAAAAGCTCTTTAAAAGTTAACTTATTTCCATACTTTTTCACTCCTCAGGCTGTATAAAGCTGAGGAAAACTGCAATTGGTACCTGAGAAGAGTGACAAAGGGCCAAGAAGTTTCACCCTGATCTCATTTCTTCCTATCTACCAATTAAGCCATTTAACTTCACTTGCTGAACAATGGCTAATACCTAACTATATGCCTTACAAGGAAACTGTACTGGGAGGCAGAACAGGGGACATTTGCTCACTGTTCATTTAATATCACTGAGATTCTTATAAATTCTGCATCTGAAAGGAAAATGACAAATATTTCCTTGTGTTTCGATGTAAACATCCTCTAAACTGACATCCAACTGTGCTCTTTATTATCCTCCTTTATGTGCAGGGTAGAGACTTTGAAAGTTAAGATCTCCTTATAACCACTTATGCCTAGCTGGACAGCTTCTTATTTTTGGGTCATCATGGATGACCTGTAATGTGTAAATTCTAACATCTTTATTAACATCTTAAACCCTGATTCCATCAGAGAGGACTAAAAAAACACCAGCAGTGAAACATTTAAAGACAAGACAATTAAAGAGACATGACAGTGAGCGTGTGTTGTGATCTGGGTTGTGAGGTGGGAGTAATGTTGTGTAATGGATTGTGTTGTGATACAGGAGAAACTAAAAAAGATAATATATAGAAAGCAGAGAAAACTACTAACAAAACACCGGATGAACACCTTCTACCAAGCAGTAGGCCTGTCGCATGTGAAGAATTCATGTAAACATTATGGATTGATTGTGTTGATAGAAGAAGGGGGGTTGGGGGAGGGGTGTAAAGCATAAATGTCTTTAAGATAGATTTGTGAGTAAACTTCTGAATGTACATGTATGCATTACTTATTAGTTGAGATAGACATACACAACTACATATTTACAAATACATACATATTCAGCTATACTGATGTAACCATAAGGAACACACCTCCATACTAACAATGAAGCCACTCAGTCAAGTGTTTTTAGTCATTCTGGTGTAGTAGTGGTAATGAACTCATCTCCAAATGTTTAATTAGTAACAGTAACATGAAGAATGTTAAACAAATATAAATGTATATACTCAAATGCTTAAGCTTATTCATATATGGTGATATAGCACGCACATACAAACGTAAACACGTATTCATGCATGTATACACTTCATCCACGAGTGCTAGCACAAAACACACAGGTGTCCGCACATGTGCCTATACATACACCTATACATGAACATATGAACGCACATGTCCATGTCCATATACACTCACCTGTACTCACACATGCAAACACATGGGGACACCTTTACACATACAGACATATACATAAACACATAATTACCCATGTGTACGTTTTCTAACTTTCTTATCTATACCGTGAAGCAACATGTAATATTTATTATAAAAGAGGAGGGATATTTATTCTTAGCAATGTTTAAGCATGAATGCAGATATGCTTTATATACCTAAACACAGAATTTTACAAAAAATACACATATGTATTTGTTATTCTATGCATGCATGCCACTTCTATATATACAAGCATACACATATCTATATAAACACCCCATTATGATTATTAGACTATCAATGTTGGTAAATAGGTATTTTTGGGCTGCAATTAATGAAAACCAGAATAAGAGTGATTACGTCAAACATAACTACTACTACTACTCCCAGTTTTCAAAGATAATGGAAAAAATCTTTGCTGCATGGTTGGACAGTTTCATAGACATACATGCATTGCTTATTGATAGTCAATACAGATTCAGAACAAATCATTCCACATCATTGGCATTAATGGACCTGGTAGAAGAGTTGACAAACACAATTGATGACAAGAAGTGTGCAGTAGGGGTTTTCATAGATCTTAAGAAAGCATTTGACACAATCAACCATGACATTCTGCTACAAAAAACTGGAAAGATATGGGATCAGAGGAGAAGGGCTCAAATGGCTAAAAAGTTATATAGAACACAGACAACAGTTTGTGCAGATGGGGGATTATAGATCCACTTGGGCAAATATTACATGCGGTGTGCCGCAGGGGTCAATTTTAGGCCCCAAATTATTCCTGTTGTACATAAATGATATAAGCAATCCATCAAATATATAAAAAAAGGTCATTTTTGTGGACGATACAACTGTTTTTTGTGAGGGAGACAATCTACAACAGTTATTGAAGATTGTCTCTGCTGAACTATCTAAGTTGAAATTGTGGTTTGTTGCAAATAAACTATCATTAAAAAAACTAAATTCAATGTATTTGGTAAACGTAATATACAAGAAAACACACCGGTTGAATTGATGATTGATAGTATCAAATTAGAAAGAGTATATGAGTCCACATTTTTGGGTGTAATAATAGACCACAGTCAAAACTGGCACGGAATGTAGGAATTTTAAGTAAATTAAGACACATCCTGAACCACAAAACACTGTATACACTGTACTGTACGCTTTTTTTTTTCTTATATAAACTATTGTGTAGAAGTGTGGGGAAATACCTACAAAAGTACCCTACAGCCAATATGCACCATGCAAAAAAAAGAATAAAAAATAGTTATTCTAAAAAATAGAATAAAAAATGTGGAATATTATGAACACACCAATAATTTATTTTTAAAATTACAAACATTAAAATTTATTGACTTAGTCAATTTCAAAACTGCATTAGTTGTATACACTCACAGCCCACCACCCGGCCCCCACACCCGCCCAGCCCACAGCAACAGCACCGCAGAAAATGCTGCCCCGGTAGCACAAGCAGGGGCATACCCGGGCCCACACATCGGCATAGGGAGGCCCCTATGGGTGGAGGGCCCCCCCCAAAAACAAGGACTAAGGGGCTAAGACCCCAAGGCCACCCCAACCCCTCCTCTCTCAGGGCACGGAAGGACAAAATAAACTATCCCTTATACAGTCCTAAATCAACAAAATGATCAATCCCCTTTGACTGAATGATTCAACCAAGGAATGACTCTTTGTTCCAGAAAGTGATCTGGGACACATTTTAAATCTGAATCTCTGAATCTGAAAATAGAAAAAAAAAAAAACAACCTTAGACTTGTAGTGGTAAAATAATAAGTGGATATCTTATATTACCTGTAATTGGATGAGTTTCTAGTGAGGCAGTTATACAAAAATTAAACATTACACTCGACCACGGACGATAGTGGAAGGTGAATTTAATCTCCATTTTTATACAAATGAAGAGATCATTTACTCACATACAGGATGGGCTGATTCCAGGAAATGACAGCGAGAAACTCAGCCGCAATCACTTTTAACACATTGTCTGAATAACAACGAAGCCTTGAACTAACTTCTCCAGACGGCTACGTGTCCCAAAATCATACGATCAACATCTAAGTGATGATATTTCACATTCCAGAGAAATGTCATGGCCACATAGAACTTAACAGTATTCAAACAAAAAGGTCACGCTGACCTAAGGCGCCACTTTTCTATAAGATTTGACAATAGTGGTGTGTGGAGGAATAATAACATGAAGAAGAAGGAAAGGCTTTATTGTGCTGCAGTCCTGAAATGGAAAAAAATGAACACACATATGACAAATTTAGAAATTTTATATGAAAAAAAGAAAACAGAACACATGAAATAGCTTGTGTCTATCCTTCTAGCAATTAAAGAAAAGTTAGAGTCGACCAGAGGCTTTTCCGTTTGGAGTTGTCATCAAAGCTCTCTTATCCGATGAGCTTTAGCACTGCAGAGATGCGCCGTACTTCCCAAGAAAAACTTGAATGAATGAGCTCATTGCACATCTTCAGTCTCGGGCCCATCCGCTCCGATCTCCTCGCCTCCCACTGTCACACTTCAAAGACGTCTCTTGGGACTCGCTTCAAAACACACAGCTTTACTGGCTTTTTTTTTTTTTTTTTTTTTTCAGGACTGCCACAGAGTCCCAAACCAGCCAAGAAACAAAGTTTCTTTGCAGTTGTTTGTTTTAATGTCGGTTGTGTTTGTGGGGATGGGAAGTCATTTGTTCCTCTCACCTGGACTCACTTTTATCTTCCACCCTGTTATTGTGCTTCCCATTTGCTTTCATACTGCTTTTTTTTTTTTTTCTGCCGTTGTTTCACCCTGTCTTTATCTTTGCAGTGGGTTCAAAGAAAGCAGCTTATATCATATCAGGATTGGGAGCTTTTGCTACTGCAGCACCAAAGTGGTGCTGCAACATTGTGTTCCTCATATTTTCAGCTTTTGTCCTTATTAATCCCCCTCATTTTTCACCCCTATCACTTTAATATCAAGTCATTTCCTTTGCTATCCTGACTCTTTTCCCATTACATCCACTCTCCCCCCTCATATTGATCAACCACCCCGTCACCAACTCCCTCTTTCAGCTAATCTTGTTTTTTTTCTTCTTAGCTTTACATAATCTTTCCTCTTTTGCTTCTGTTGACTAAAGCCTATTGTATCCTTGCCCTCCTCAGTCCCTGTTTGTGCCTTGTTAGTTTTTATTTTTCCATCTCACTTTGTCAGTCTTCTCTTATTCTCTCTCTGTATTTTTCTTTTCCAGGAATGGGTAACAGCCACTGATCTGCTCATCTCTTTGGACAGGCTGAATACTTTTGGGGACGAGTTTTTCAAGGATGCCAAAGTGCTGCGCTCCTACTTCTATGCCATCTCTGATTTTTCTGTGGGTGGCAGGTAAGAAACACTTGTGACTGTACTTCCCAGAGAAACCTCAAACCTCAAAGTGTTTAACATTGATAACTGAAGTTGCTTATGGTACTGCTGTTTTGCATTTGGGTAGATCTATATATATAGACAGTATTTAATTATCCATGTTTTTGTTAGAGTGAGGGCTTCTACTGTTTTCCAGAATGAACAAACTTATTGGCCGTTGTGGTTCCTTTTACATACTTTGAAGGAAAAGGTTAGATGGGAAATATTCAAAGGCTCTGTTGTTGTTGCAGCTTCACAGCAAGACGCCAGTGTATCTGTTGCAATGATCATTTTCCAGACCCACTTTATCCTGGAGCCGATCCCAGCTGTCACAGGGTGACAAACAGAGGAGACACTGGGCAGGTCACCAGTTCACCCCAGTCTTCAAACATCCCATTAATGGGCCCTTTCCACTAAAGTGGTTCCAGTCCTGGTTCAGAGGCAGTACCTATACCAGATCCAGATGCAGAAAGCATCAGTTCCAAGACGGGAAAACTGGTGGTACTCTGGCCTCAAAACCCAGAAACTGGTTATGTCTGGGTGTGAACTGGTTAGGGGTGGGATTAATGTGACCATCACTGTTGAGTCTCATCTGTGTTGAGTTAGTAGATGGAAGCCACAATCAGACAGCAGTGGTGTTTGGAGTCTCCTTGGACTACGACTGTTTTTCCAAAATGAATTTGACAGCCCGACTAGATACATTATATTGCCAAAAGTATTTTCTCAAACATCCAAATGATCAGAATCAGGTGTTCCAATCACTTTCATGGCCACAGGTGTATAAAATTAAGCACCTAGACATGCAGACTGTTTCTAAAAACATTTGTGAAAGAATGGGTCGCTCTCAGGAGCTCAGTGAATTCCAGCGTGGAACTGTGATAAGATGACACCTGTGCAACAAATCCAGTTATGAAATTTCCTCTCTCCTAAATATTCCACAGTCAACTGTCAGCTGTATTATAAGGAAATGGAAGTGTTTGGGAACGACAGCAACTCAGCCATGAAGTGGTAGGACAGGTAAACTGAGGGGGCGGGGTCAGAGGATGATGAAGAACATAGTGAGAAGAGGTCACCAACTTTCTGCAGAGTCGATCACTACAGACCTCCAAACTTCATGTGTCCTTCAGATCAGCTCAACAACAGAGCAGAGAGCTTCATGAATGGGTTTCCATGGTGACGCAGCTGCATCCAAGCCAGACATCACCAAGAACAATGCAAAGCGTCAGATGCAGTGGAGTAAAGCAGCCACCACTGGACTCTAGAGCAGTGGAGGAACGTTCTCTGGAGGGAAGAATCACACTTCTCCATCTGGTGATCTGATGGAAGAGTCTGGGTTTGGTGGTTTCCAGGAGAATGGTACTGGTCTGACTGCATTGATCCAAGTGTAAAGTTTGATGGAGGGGGGATTATGGTGTGGGGTTGTTTTTCAGGAGCTGGGCTTGGCCCCTTAGTTCCAGTGAAAGGAACTCTGAATGCTTCAGCAGACCAAGACATTTTGGACAATTCCATCCTCCCAACTTTGTGGGAACAGTTTGGAGCTGGTCCCTTCCTCTTCCAACATGACTGTGCACCAGTGCACAAAGCAAGGTCCATAAAGACATGGATGGAAGAGTCTGGTGTGGATGAACTTGACTGGCCTGCACAGAGTCCTGACCTCAACCTGATAGAAGACCTTTGGGATGAATTAGAGCAGAGACTGAGAACCAGACCTTCTGGTCCAACATCAGTGTTTGACCTCACTAATGTTCTTCTGGAAGAATGATCAAAAATCCCCATAAACACACTCCTAAACCTGGTGGACAGCCTTCCCAGAACAGTTGAAGCTGTTCTAACTGCAAAGCGTCATATTGATTTGGAATGAAATGTCACAAAAGCTCATATGTGAGTCAAGGCAGGTGAGTGAATACTTTTGGTGATATAGTGTATCAACCATCCTTGGTTGGTAGCCAGAATTGGAAGCAGCAGCAGAAGAACTTTTAACGTTTTAAAATCAGTAGCCAGTGTCGGTGAATGTTGCATTAATCAGCACTCACAAACACCGACTGTTTAAAGTGAATTTTAAAATGGTGTTTGCATCTTCATTTATAAACATTGTTGGGTCTTTCAGCAGAGCTAACAGTTTATTTTAGTCAGCTTAAAATACAACCAATAAAGGATACATTTCACAATAAGAATCCCTGGTGCTTATGGTGCTCACATTGAAGCTGTGTGAAAATGGCAATGTTTTGAACATGGTAACACATTAAAACAACATCATCCCACTTTAAAAGTAGGTATCTGATTTCATTTAAGAAAATACTTAAGTTTTATCAAGTTGCCTACTGGTAAGCAAATCAGGTATCATGCATTTTCATTACACTTGTTTTGTTTTGTTGTTCTCTTTTCTGGAACATAATAGTTATGTGTTTTTTACTTGAATGGGTGGTTAAATTTCACATAAGACATTTTTTTTTTTTTTTTTGTGAAAATGTTTAGATTTAAGCAGGACTCCTCCTTCACATTTCTTCATCATTGTTTTTGATTTTCACCAGTTCCTTTTCCAGGCTTTTGTTGTCTCTGTTCCAACATTTTTGAGATGCGTTGCTGCCCTCAAAGTCAAAATGAGCTAATATTATCCATGAAATGGTCGGGTGTCTCAGTTTCAACATCTGATATGTTCATTGTGTTCTATTAGGAATAAAATAGTGGTTTATGAGATTTGCAAGTCATTGCATTCTGTTTTTATTCATGTTCCCAACTTTTGTTGGAATTACAGTTGTACGTGGGGGGGGGGGGGGGGGGGGGGGGGGGGGGCACTGTTTCAGAGCACACTGTTTACTTGTGTAGTGAAATTCGGTTGGTTGTTTATTGTATAATGTGATGGAAGCATGTCGAGAAGCACCACCAGTGAACAGAATATCAGCGGTTGATATTTTGACATGTGCAGTTTCAGTCAGGAGCCTTTCAGATTCAGGATGAAGAAGAGGCTCGATGTTCTTTAATATCCTGTTTAGCACAGTCTGAATGTTGGCTCGTGTTGCTTTAATGGGATTTAAAGGCCTTTCTGAATAGTCACATTTCATCCCTCCTATTGTTTTGCAGTAGTGTTAAATAAACAGGTTTTATGTCTGAAAGTAGCAGCTCTAAACTCTGAGAAACGTTGTAATGAAGTGAAATGCTGATGCTGTTTCACTGTAGTGAGTTAGTAGATGATTATTTGTTGTACAAATAACTGTAATTAACGAGGCCTTTTTGTCCTTATTTTAATTCCACTGTTTTAGTATTAGACCACTCATAATTTCACACAAGTTTAATTATTAAAGAAACATAAACAAAAAAATCCAGATACTTATTTCTTAAACACTTCTCCTGGCAGATGTGACCTGTCCTTAACCAAACAGGGGAGGTGACATCATCAAGAGCGTTCAGCATGCCTCAACCTGGATGGTGCAGCATGATCTTAATTTTTTAACAGGTCTAATTCAAAAAGGTCATTCAAAATCTCGCACCACAGTTTTGCATTTTTTTTTTTCATTTACAAGACATTACAAAGTAATAAAAAATTTACGGATCTCTGAATATAATATCCTCAGTGTGCTGGTTAAGGAGAACATCAGGGTCATATCGTCTTTCTTTGAGAAATAATGCAAATTTTCTTTATGACAGAATCATTTTCAGGCAACGAGGTTGGATAATGTGTCGAATCTAATGAAAGTGAGCTAAAAAAAAGGAAGAAAACCGATTTTCCTCTTCTTTTGGTTTGTTACTCAGTAATGAGAAAGAATATGGCACTACAGACAACGCCGCTACTTGGAGCTGCAGATAGAAGTGGACGATTAAGCAGTTGAGATGAAGCCTTCAGAGAGAGTATAAACTTGATCTGACACCTGTCATAAACGCTTAGGATCACCGCAGCGGCATGACAAATTACCCACCAAAGTCACCACACCTGAGGGACAGACTCACATAGCAACACGTTGGCCTTATAGCAAAGGCACTCTGTCCAAGAACACATGGCTTTACACCAGACTGCTTCACATCAGCTCTGCGAGTCACATGCTGTGAAAGATTGTTGTGACTTTCTGCAGAATATCAATACAGCAATAACTGAAGGTGGAGAACTGACTGTGGTGGCCTCAAGGTTGGGGAAACAAGTTTGTGACTAGAAGGTCGTCACCCCAGTGGTGGACAGGAAAATAGAAATAAACAAAAAAAACATAACAAAATTAGAAAAGCACTCGGAAGGCGCAGACCTCCGCCAAGTTCAACAATTCCTCCATATAACAATTTACAGATTGCAATAAAATCCGCCTTCTGGATCAGATCTGGGTCAGCCTTTGAAATTTGATAGAGGTTCCCAGTGTCAATCCCTGAGTCAAATTTCATGAGTTTTGGGTAATAATTAACGGAGATATTGAGAGACAAAAGTTTTGGCCCTATTGACAGCAAAGTTATCGAACATTTGAAAGTGATCCAGAATCCAGGATTTCTTCCGGATCACACCCACAATGAAATCAGTTCTTCCTTTTCATATTTCTGACAACTCCTAAAAATGTCATCAAAATCCATCCATAACTTTTTGAGTTATCTTGACACACACAGACAGACAGATAAACGCCAGCAAAAACATAACCTCCTTAGCTTAGCAAAAACTAGGGCTGGGCAAGATAACGCGTTATTATTGCATTATTATTGCATCAATTTATCAACATTTATTTTAACGCGCATCAACGTATGTTGCTCATATGCTTTTGTTTTGAAATTTACACTAAATATGTGTTACTGACAAGTGCTGATGTTAAAATTGTTTGAACAACAAACGTTATGGTACTTTAGTTCATATGGCAGCAAAACATTTAAATAAAAGTGCACTTTACACTACTTTTGAATTCATTATTTAATTTTGAGTATACAATATGATTAATGGTGATTAATCAGGTAAATCTTGCGATTAATCGCGATTAAAAATTTGAATCGTTGCCCAGTCCTAAAAATCTGATCAGCAGACCAAGGCCCTTATCCTCTGCTTCAAGGGTTCTGCTGGGTTTTGAATTTTGCTTAGGTGTTGGATTTGGAACGACTTTAGACTATAGCATTATGATCACCAGCGATAATGAAAATGTCCACAGAAGTTCCTGCCTTCACATCGGTCCTACAGCACAACTGTTAAAAACTACTGGTGGTGTGTGTGTGTGTGTGTTGGCGGGGGGGTTGATTCTGTGTTAATTAGGGATGGTGTATAAAGGATCAGGTAGGGTGTATAAAGGAGGTAACAGCCCTTTCGAGTTTGTCTTTTCATTTATTGCGTTCCTTCATGTTCTTCTTCTTCTCTGTTTCGCTGGCGGTTGGCAGACAGTAAAACTGGTGCATTGCCGCCACCAACTGGTCATAACAGTCATAACGAGGTTCTCACGCAGCTGCCTTAGGGCAACGCTTGACGGAGGACGTTTCCGACGTGCCTTGGTCACAGCATAAAAAAGAACAAATCAAACAGTCCCAGTGAAAAGTCTGAAAGGTTGAAAATTCCCCAACTTTTGACGGAAGCATCGCAGGACTCCACCCCATTCAGCGTGAATGGAGACAGAGGATGCTCCAAGCGAAGGGTTATGGAGACACGATAGCTGAAAAGACAGAGGAGAGAGTCGGACATGTAACAGTCCCCTCCAATGTTTTACCTTGGACCCCTGCAGGGTCTGTGTGGACGGGCTCACTTATCATAATATAGTGTTGCCAGGATGTATGTGCCTCTCCTCTCTCTGTCCTCCATCTCCCTCTCTCTGTCCCCGGCTGGCCTTCAGCAGGAAGGTCCCCCCCTTATGATCCAGGTCCTGCTCGAGGTTTCTTCCTCTTAAAGTGGAGTCTCTCCTTGCCACTGTTGGCTTAAAGGTTTTTTTTTTCCTCCCGCTATGGGAGTTTTTTTTACTCGCCATTTTTCTTTGATTAGGATTTAATATTATAATTTTAGTTAATGTTATTTGCTCGGGGGGCATGTTCTGGATCTCTGTAAAGCGCCTTCAGACAACTTGCATTGTAATAGACGCTATACAAATAAAGTTGAACTGAATTGAATCACAGATACCATCAGATTTCTGTCTGGGGGAGTCTGGAGGCTTCTATACAGTTTTAAAGGAGCCTTTTTTTCTTTTTACAATTGTCTGCATATATGTCAGTGGATCAGGTCATAATTTAGCAAAACCTTTTTTTTCATATAAATATATATGAAATTTGATATTGCAGCAGAAGTTAGTTTTTCTGTGCACATGTCCTTCATCAGTTCTCTTTGGCGGCCCGATCTGATACATATAAAAAAAAAAAAAAAAAAGCACTTCCAGCTTAGTTCTGCAAATTACAGTGTGTTAATGTAACATAGGGTGTGTGTAGGCTTGTAAATGTGTTTGAGTATCCAGATCTAGGTGGGAGGGAAGGAGTTGTTAGATAATTTAAGGGGGCGACTACTGTTAAAGACTGCTGCTATAGGGAGGGACTGATGTTGCTGTTGTCATGTGGTGGCTGGGACTGGTCTACAAACATGTTTACAGTAGTTCAATAGAAAGTGTCCAAGTAACATCCTACTTCCAACAGCAGGATGGGAGATTTTCCCAGCAAGACAGTAATACAATGAGCTCTCACTTCGCTTGGCAGTGGTTTTAATGTTGTGGCTAATTGGTGTGGGCCGCCTGCAGACTCCAGATCAACTCCCTCCAAACATTTCCACTGACGTTAACACGTCTCAGGTTTGAAGAAGAGGTCTCCTGTGTTGATTGGAGGCACTTCAGAGCCAGCAGGTTGTTGACATCTCGGTGACGGAAATAACTGAGACTGAGCCTCAGGCAGGCGAACACGCTCTTCTGCGTCAGATGACTAATTTTGACAGAGCTTGTCACTCAGCGCAAGTCTCTGTCCCCCGTCGCAGTCAAAACCAGCAGCGCTGCCAGAGAATAATACAGACAGGAAGGCAGGGCTGCTGTGAAATGATGAGGCTCTCAACGTGTAGAAGGAAGGGAAATGAGCAGATAATAGATTTGTAAAAACTGACAGTAAAACATACATACCTCCAATTTGACATATGTTATTTGACATATTACACCTTTTTTTCAATTTAACAAGATGAAAACAAAAAAAATGCAGTGTGGTGGAAAATAAATAATAATTAATTATTGTTAGCCACTCTATGGAGCAATACCGCTTCTGACCACACGGAGGAGCAACTCAAAAGAAAGTTCACGTGTCAGCCCCTGCTGTAAAACACAACTTAAAGCACCCCTTGTGGTACAAAGTGGTATTACAGGACGTGCAGGGGTGTCAGAGGTGATATAGTTTAGTCAAGTGGCTTTAATGACTTGTAAATCTTCCTCTATTGGCAAAAACTTGGATTTTTTGTATAGTGAATAATGTGATCAAAACTGCGTGTTTTGAAGGAAGTTTGGCCCTCTCTGCTTTTGCGATGTTGCTTGAATTAACAAACCTTTAATTTATGCACATCTCCCTTAAGGTCCCAGTACACCATTGCAATTAGGTTGGGTTCACTTTGACTGAGCCATTGCCACACTTTAATTATCTTTTCTCTCTCTCTGTTTTTTTTTAATCACTTCTGTTGAAGATTTGTTGGCATGTTTCGGATCATTGTCCTCTTGCATGACCCAGTTTACATTAATTGTGTGACAGATGGCTTCATGTTTGACTCTAGAATCCAGATCATGGTCAGCTCAGTGACTATAAGGTGTCCAGATACTTCCCAAAACATCACACTTCCAGCATTGGAATTGACAGTTGCCAGGAGGCATTAATATAATTATGGACAGAATCTCTACTCTGCTCTCATTTTACCTAAGACGTTAATCCAGAAGTCTAGTTTCTTAGATGAAACTAAACTGTGCTTCCATATTCTTTTAAGAGGAAAGAGACTTTCTTGCTCTTCCAAACTTCTTCTACTTGTATCGTCATGAACTTTGACCTTTGACATGCTAACAGACGTCTGTAGAGTCTGAAATAAAACTCTTTGCTTTCGTCTCTGAGTCTCTGGGCAGTTATTCAAAAAAAATTAATTGAAATTGATATTCATAGCCAATAATTAGTGTAATTATGCTCATGTCAATTATTTAAATTATTTTAGAGAAGCAGTTGCTTCTCTAAAACTAGAGCTGAACGATTATATCGATATCAAACCGATAAAAAAAAAAATCGATAATCAAACCCCCCGTGTCCCACCTTTAAAAGCTTGCAAGCAACAATTTGCACTGTTTAAACAAATAAAAAAACTATTTTCTCAACAAATCTTTTATTCATTTTGTCCAGCATTTGCAAGCTGCCTGTCAGCCATATAATGTGCAATTGATGCTTTCAGTTCAGTTAATTCAAACAGTCGTTGGAACATTCACAAGATGTCACCAAAGTTACTTTGTCTCTTTTTAAAATCTTTCAGAAAATGATGTAAATGTATTGTAAGATGAATATCGATAAATATATATCGTATTGTGAGCTGAATATCGTGTATTGTATCGCGAGATATTAGTGTATCGCTACAACCCTATCTAAGAGTGTCGCTTATGTCTTGCCCCGATGGCATTGTGTTAACACGCACCTGAGTGATCCAGACCAGCAAACTCCCAAAACATCTGCCTTTCTCCAGATGTTCACCTTTGCTTATGATCAGTTATTCTAGGGCACTAAATCAGCAGCACCTGGCTGTTTCTTATCCTCTCAGCTGCTGTGTGAAAGCAGGAAGCATTTCGTCTATTTAATCATTTTACATTTTGACTTATTTATTTATTGTTTTTTAATTATTATCATTCATGATGCATGTCTTGTGTTATTTCTCATTTGTTGCATTTGCTCTACCTGAAGTGGACATACGCTGCAGTTTTTTTTCTATTTTGGTCGATCGTGGTCGTCTGAAACCTGCTGGTTCCAGTATTGGATAATTCCAGTTTTCCTTCTGAGACCTATAACCAGGCAGTGAAAAGTAATGAAGGCTGCTGGCTTTGTGCTCTCTTAGTTTTATTTTTACCCTTCTCAGCCTGAGTAAGTTTATAGTATTTGTCATGCTCAGCAGGGTGATGCTCTTTTAAGTGTAAGATTAAGTTTGTTGCCCCAAATGTTACGGTTGTTGATCCTTCATGGGTTTTTTTTTTCTCCCGAATTGCTATTTGTGATACGTCTCTTGGTGACTATCGTCATGAGATGACTGACTGGCAAAAAAAAATTAATTTCTCAGTACTTTAAGTTGCCGTATTTATTGAATCCAAAAAAAGAATTGGATTTGTCGGTACTGTACTTGTGATTCACTCACCAACCGGGGAGTAAAATTATTTACTGGCACCAATTCACTGGCCTGTAATCGGCCAATTCGTTACAAGCTAAACAGTTTTTCTGTCTCTACTAATACCCAGTATGCACCGAATGACTTTTTCCTTTTTCACAGGATGGATGTTAACAGTAGCTAAAAGTTTGACCAAAACTTTTGCATACTAGTGTAAATAAATCCATCCTCCATTTTTATTTTATCTTTTTTTTGCACACCTGTTGCTTTTTGTTATGTCCTTTTATTTCAATTTAATTTTATTTATATAGCATCTGTTACAGTGTCAATTGTCTCTAGGCGCTTTACAGAGACCCAGAGCATGACCCCCGAGCAAATATTATTAACTAAATTATAATATTAAATCTAATCAAGGATAATGGCAGGTAAAAAACTCCCACAGAGGAAGAAAAAAAACTTTAAGTCAAACAGTGGCAAGAAAAAAACTCCACTTTAAGAGGAAGAAACCTTGAGCAGGACCTGGCTCATATGGGGGGACCTTCCTGCCGAAGGCCAGCCGGGTAAAGAAATAAAAGAGGGGAGACAGGACAGAGAGAGGAGGAGCACACAAATGACCAAATATAATGACCATATAAACAAAAACATAAACAGATGGAGGTAGCAGCACTGGGATGAGATGGCCAGAGGACCAGGTCGCCAATCACTACGCGAGTCGGCACCCAAACACAAGTGGAGGAGAACCCCGGGATGGACAGAGGATGGAACTGCAAGTCAGCATGAAACCCAGGAAACTCTGGCCTGCAAATACACAGAAAATAAAAAGGGGGGCAAAACAGCACAACAAACCACAGGAAAGTAAAGAATATGGAGCACAGTTACAGTAACAAGGTGCGCCCAATTAATTATGAATGAGCTGGAGGAGGAGGAAGGGAGGAGGAAAGGGAGAAGGAAAAAAGAAAAAGGGGAAAAGCAGCGGAGACACCACTCAGCAGATCATGTTGGTGTCCCCCTGTAGCGTAGGCCTATAGCAGCATAGCTATGACGAAGCTGTGATTAAGACGAGCCCACTCTAGTCATAGCTCCTACAACTATTAGCCCCTACACACAATAGTTTAGACTAACTGTAGGCTTTACTGAACAAAAATGTTTTCAATTTAGTTCTAAAGATGGAGACGGTGTCAGCCTCCTTAACCCAAACTGTTAGCTGGTTTCATAAAAAAAGTGCCTGGTAGCAGAAGGCCCGTCCTCCAAACCTACTTTTGGATACATTGACAGTATTAACAGTTTCCCATTAGCACAATTTAACAGAGAATCTCTCAGGTTGAAAGAACGCCCACTTCGTCTCTGAGCCTGTGAAAGATCAGCCAAAGTGACAGCTCCTTACGGCGGAAGCTCCCTCTCACTTTCCCCCTCATCCACCCTTCACTTCATCCGTTGTGCATAATTGTAGCTTCACTGTGTCAGGAAGGACAGTTGGAGACGGAGATGGAAAAGTGTGCAGGAAAAGACCGCGCTTGCAGACTTTACTTAACCATTTATCTGTTTCTCTTAGATGTAAGTGTAACGGTCATGCCAGCGAGTGCGCCGAAGGGGAACGGGGCGGCCTGGTCTGCGCCTGCCAGCATCACACAGTTGGAGCCGACTGCGAGAGGTGTCACCCCTTTTACCAGGACAGACCCTGGGCCCGGGCCACCGGGGACTCCGCCAACGAGTGTTTGAGTGAGTAGCTCGATTCCGGGGTTCTGTCACGAACCCGCTGGGTGCAGCCATCTGGGAAATCCGCAGGGCAGCGTTAAACGCAAGTGACAAGCTCAGACCGTCTGAGGTTGTAGAAAATCTGTCAGTGCGCCTGCCCTTCATCACTGTAGAGAGAGAAATAAATGTTCCAGCAATCAATACAGTCAAGTCCCAGTCTGAGCTGAGTTCCATTGATCTTTATTATGCTGCAAACTGAATGATCTAGTTTCACGTTGACTTAATTTCTTTCTGCCACCACAGCTGAATTAGCTTTTTTTTTGAGAAATAACGTTCATGAAGAAAATGAGAAAATAAACAAAGGAAGATGGCTGAAAGTAAATTATTCGATTGTACTTGAAATGATCTATAATAATAGATCCCTTGGGCATGTGAGTGTGTGTGAAATAAGTCCCATGAATATATATTCGCAGGCGTGCGTCCATCTGTGCTTTCTATGCATAAATTATTCTGGCCCATCAAACCACATGCTTTTACGTAATGCTGCCAAGGATGAAATGTAATTGGCTGAGGGATTAAAAACCATAAAGAAGAGAGGCTCACAAATAGTTTTTTTTTTTTTCTTGTTTTTTGGTGAATTCTATTAAGCGGCAAGCTTGTTTTAATTACTCTTTCTCTTAGTTCCGAGCAGATGGTGTCTCAAACAGGCCACTGCACCCAACTTAATCAATGCTGGTTATTATAAACACGGCATGTGAGAGCAGAACGCCGGATCCTCGATAATTCACACTTATTTTGCTCGACCAGCCTTTTACGCCGAACACGGGAGCAATCCGTCATCAAAGTGAAAATAAACTATGGGCAAATTATCACCAAAATAAATGTAAAATGTGAACAAAAGTATTTTGTAGAGTTCAGACTGTACAAATGAAATTGTTTTATGTTTTAGTTTTATAACAAAGTACAGTGATCTTTCTTAATAGCCTTTCAGGAATCAAGGCAGAAATTACGAAGGGTAGAGGCGGGTGATACTGGGGATTTTGGTATCAATCCGATACCAAGTAAATACAGGGCCAGTATTGCAGATACCGATACCTTTTCATATTAAGCTTAATCTATCATGAAACTTCTGAACTTTTGGTGTTTTTTGTGATTTTGTTTTTTGGATTATTATATTATAAAATACTTTATTATCACAATTGACATATTTGTGTAAATATTTCTTGGAGTTGAATTGTTTTGTTCATAATGGTTTTTCTGAGTGGGCGGGCCTGGGGGGGGAGGGGCCAGACTGAGTCTACATCCATGCATGTTTGGCTAACACTGCAGAGCCATGTGATGATGCAACGTCAAAAAACGAGACGAGGGGGTGGGGGTGGGGGGGGCACAGCGACAGCGTGTCAGACACAGACTTCAATGAATTCTTACTTAATCAGTGTTGTGGGAGAGAATAAAAGCTTGAGTATCGATCATTTTACACAAGTATCATTCGATATCAATACCAGCGTTGGTATCGATAATATCGATATTTGGATCAATCACCTTTAGCGAGGGGTAAGAGGAGGCTTAGCCTGGCTCTAAACAATCATTCATGAGAAAATGGATCTGGTACTTCTCCCATTCAAAACCATTTCCACCTGAACAGAACGTAGCAAACCAGTTGTAATGAGGTGGAGCTTTATGCGACAGCTCGTACAGGACCCGCCAAGAAACCGCTATTCAAACCAACACGAAGCCAAAGACCGCTGCAGAATAGCTCACAATACCTTGGATCAATACGTTTTTTACTGCAAAAACGACAACAATCATTCATCGGGATCCCGACTCCACTGCATACAATTTTGCATACAATCTTTTATTGGTGCTTGTCTGGTTTGCTAGTTTACAACTGGTACCAGTCTGCTTTGTTTTTTTTTTTTGAATACTTGTACAGCTAGAGGCAGTTTCTTCTGCATCTGTTTGTGACTGCCGCCCCACAAAATCAAAGTAGAATCCAGAGGAATCAGATGTCTTTGTTTTGAAAAGAGATGGAATAAAGATGTCTGACTTGAGGAGCTTTTTGTTTAGATCCGCTTAGTTTTCTCATTTATAGTTTACATGGCCACAGCGAGTACCACAAAGTCCACTTTGTATAATCTTTTTTAAATTTAAGTGACTGAGATGTTGGTACAACTAAAGACATCTGTTACAGCGAACTCATTTTTCAAGCATTTCTTTACTCCAATACTGGACATACATAATCATGATTAATCACAAATAATTGTGGCCAGTGGTTGTGATTAACTTTACTACATTTTTTAATCCAGTGGTTCTCAAATTTTTAACACTGCGTACCACCTGAGAAACTGTTCAGCTCTCTGAGTACCACCATGATGACCAATTTTAAAATGTAGCCATATATTCTTTCTCAACTAGCTTAAAACACACAGAGATGTTTATTCCTTATTGTGGTTATTTATTACCTGAATTGTTACCTTACTGAATCAGACATTTACAACTCTGTCCAACAATTCTCACATACTCATACTCTCATACAGAGCAAAATAAACACACTCAAACGTTGTTACATCTGAACTGGAGCTGAATATGCAACAAATATTTAAAAAAAAAAAAAAACAAACACAATTTTAATTATTAATAAGTGAAAATGTGGAAAGTCATGACGTTCCTTTGCGTACCACCAGAGAGCACTTGCGCACCACTGGTGGTACACATACCACAGTTTGCGCAGCACTGCTTTAATCAATTGATAGCGCTCATTTCCGTATATATACAGATCATTCTCCAGCTGGTCCGATCTTCCACTAAGCGTCGTTGGCACTTAAAGGTTGGTTGGATATACTGACCAACCATTAGTCAACAAAATGTTGAAAACAACTAAAAAATTCCATCCCCCTTTCTTCAGTTTCGGCTCAAGAGCCAAACCTCCAAAGCACAGAGACACACGATACCTGGATAGAATATTAAAACAGACAGGCCAGCGGCCAATGACTATCTATGCGAAATTGCTTCAGAGAAAGATCTCCTACCCAGCCGTCAACCCTGATATTGCTCCTAACTTTCCCAAACGCTGTGGAGTCTGAAACTACGTTCCGCTGAAAGTTTCTGAGATGGAGCGCCGTTCCGGCAAGAGAGGAGAGCAACTTAAACGGCACATTGTCTCTTTATTAATTGCTTCTAAAAGGCCTTTCAGATTTGATGCAGGGGGCGCTGCGCCCTGCCCTGGCACCCATTTATTCCTGTGTGTTGGCACTTTGAATCACCTGACAGATCTCAAAGAGAACAAAGGAGAAAACTGACTTAGGCGGTTGTTCCACTTTCCTCAGGTGTACATTACAAGCTGAGACATAAAGAAGAAAAGAAGTCATCAACATTTTGAGGTCTTTTTTTTCTCTCTCTCTGCTTTCGCAGTAAAATGTTCTGTTCTTCTGGAGCATCTGATTAATCTAAATTGTGGACAGCTGTGTGGGTCCCCGTGCTTCTCTCTCCAGGAAGCTATAGCAGTGCTTTTGACTCAGCCTGAATCACACCTAGAAGTGGTCAGTGTACATCTGCAGTGCCTGGATGAACCTAAACCCTCCAAACTCCCCTCCATGTTTGAGGGTATCATGGTCCCACCCCCTTGTTTTACATCACTACATCTGAAGCCAGAGCTACCTGGCAACGGGCAGAGTGATACAGCGTGCATCCAAGTCTGCAACTCAAGTAAACAAATTGATACCTACTGACTACTTCTTGGAAAGTTTATCTGGTAACCGAGCAGCTGGCGCTCAACATGGATGCGATTTGCACGCGTCAGCCCCATTAATCCTGAATCGTCTGGGTCCATGTCTGCATTTAGTGACATGACTTATTTTGTTTCCGGTCGCTGCTATACAGAGAGTGCCTATAAGATGAAGTACTCTGCAAACGTTGCGTGACTGGGTCAGTGCAGCGACACGCACATTATAAAGCACTTTTGAGAACGAACGCAAGGTTTAAAAGACACCGTATAAGAACCGCTCACTGCCGCTCACTGCCCGCCACCCTTCAACCACTGCACAAAGTCTCTTGTCTGAATGATATGGCCGACCTCCAGCACATTCATTTGCACAGATTGGCTAGAAACACAGTATATTAGACATCACTCCAAGTGCTCAGACGAACATTTATTGGCTTTGCCATTGCAATACATTTGAGTTTTATTTGCTTCATTACCACACAGACTTTAAAAGATGCTCTTGCATCTTGAAACAAGGATCACATTAGAGCGAAGTTGTCTACTCAATAAAAAACCATGAATCCACCCCCCCCGAGCCCAGCCCAAAGGACTTTTATTGCTATACGGGAAGGTAGAAGATTGAAGAAGATAAAAAAATAATTAAGGTTTATGTTTTATTCAGTGATAAATGTGTAAAGAAAAGACTCAATGAACACCTGTACCACGTAAACCATAAAACACACAATAATACGACTCATAAAAAACATTTAGCAATCAGAAGCAGTGAGATTTGTTATTTCAGCTCGTCTTTAAAATGTGCTTTTAAGAGTAAAGCCTTCAACTGTGTTTTTATTGAATCATAAAAACACTATACAGAGTAGACAGAGTTATTTTGTACATGCTGATATGCCTGATGTGTGAGGCTACATCTGAAACTTACCCTGATGATGAATCCTGAAGGCACAATCTCTGTGTTTCGTTATGATTCAGTCTTGGCCTTGAAATGAACCGGAGGCCTTTCAAAAGATGTGCGGTACATTTATTTTGTAAAGGATCAGCCCTGTAGCTCAGCAACAGAACAAAGTCGGTTTATGTAAATCTTTCTGTTCGTGAACACTGTCATAACTTCGACAGCTTTTCTTCTGCGTGCACATTACAACACTGTAATACAAGACAGACTTCACTATTCGGCTAAAATACATTTCCAGTCACCGCTTCCACTCTTTTCAGCTTTACCAAGTCATCATTTAGAGCTGAGAGCATTTAAAGTAGGTGAGAAGGTGTACCTTGTAGTGACAACTGACACCCATAGACGTAAACGTCATAGCTTTAAGCAGTAGGGCAATATAGAAGCGAGGGATCAAACTGGCTGAATTCAAACCCATGCCCTGGTCAGTGTCTGGAGAACTGGTACCAATACCTTTATCACTTTTGTGTCACTCCCTGGTGACTCAGTGATGGAACTGTCGCCTGCCAGATGTGAGGTTCGATTCCTGTTTGTGTCAGGAAGGGCATCCGGTGTATAAACGCCAAATCAGTCAGCAGCTGAAAAGAATGTTCTTCATTCTTCCATCAGACATTTATACAGGCAACACAAAAGTAAATAGTAATGTAAAATACCTGTCTGGTGTAAAAGTGGTGTGGTGTAAACATATCTAATACATCATTATCTCATGCTGCTGTGAAACATGTCAGGTTTGATTGTTTTTTTTATGGCAGCTGTGTTGTAATATGCATTGTTATCTGTATTTGTGTTCTTGTGCATTTGTAAATCAGTTGCAGCTGAAGAACTTTCCCAATTCCAGAGAAAATGGCAGAGATCATCTTAAACGGCTTGCTCACCAATTAAACCGTAAACAACCAGAGCATGTTTACTGGGAGTGCACCGACTATCTGGGACTTTCAGTTAGTCGATAGGAATTGTCTGTGTGAAAATATTTATATGTATATAAATATGTGCAGAGGAGAAGGAGGAAGAAGAAGAGGAGGAAGCTCTACAGTGATTTGCGGGTAGCTGTTTGCAGGTAGCGCAACCTGCTCTTAAAGGCGACGGCTACTGACGCACTGATTGGTAACAGGTGGAACGCCCTAACCACTCCTATGCATAATGTAGTGGGTAGCGCAGGTGGGATTCTGGTCTGTTACAATGAAGAATGAACTGAACAAAAAAGTCAAGACTTTTTAATTTGGACTGCTGATGTCATGTCTTGTCGTTCACTAGTTCTGTACTGCACATTGCACTTTAAACTGCAGCCACTCTTTTAGGCTGTCATAACTTGCTGCCATGTTTGCTAGTACAATGGACTTTAAATTGCAGCTATATTCTTTGCTATTTAACTTGCTGCTATATGTCTTGCACATTGCACTTTTAAATTTTTTAAAATGGATTTGTATTTTTCAATGCATTTTTATTTTATTTTATTTGTTTATTTATTTTTCTTTCTTTTATCTCCCTTTTGTGTGTGTGTGTGTGGGGGGGGGGGGGGGGGGGGGGGGGTCATTTCTGGTTATTTACTGTTGTTGTATGATCTACTGCTGTCCCTAGTTAGTGATATTATTGATGTATATTGTTGTTTGTTTTATGTTGTATTGTTGTGGCCATGGTGGCAATGAAGTTTCCCCTTTGGGGATTATTAAAGTTGAATCCATCCATCCATCCATCCATCCATTTACTGGGCCGGTCGGTCTTTGTTTCTACCTCCACCTATGGTCACAAACTGTGGGCGGTGTCCGAAAGGACATTGTGAATATTGTGAATATGGCTGAAATTAATCTCCTCTTTACAGTGGCTGGACTGCTCCTTCGTCATCGGGTGAGCAATTCAGTTATCTGGGAGACACTTGAAGCAGAGTTGCTGCTCTTCCATTGAGAGGAAGAAATTGATGTAGTTTGGGCATCTGGTTAGGATGCTTCTTGATTGCCTCCCAGGGGAGGAGTTTCATCCAACTTGAATGTCCGACTGAGACAAGGTCTCAGGGTAGACCCAGGACACATGCCTTGGTGTCACCTCGGAGGAGTTGAAGGGGGTAGCTGGGAGGGAGGGAGGTCTGGGCCTGGGCCTCTCCACTTCGGTTACTGCCCCAGTAACCCAAACCCAGGTCAACAAAAGTTGATGGATGGATGGATGGATACCGTGGAGACTTGTTTAGACTTATATGCCAAAATGCCCTTCAAGTTTGAGTCAACGACTGGAAGTAATGGTGAAGGAGAAAGCTGACATTCTGTATTTTTTGACCTCACACTCACATTTGTAGGTTTAAACTGCAAAACTGATCTATTGGGAAGTCCGGCCGCCCTTAGTTACCTTGGCTAACTCAGATAAGCTATTTTACAGTGGCAACTGCCAATGTGAACAACTTGTCTCAAGATGTTTTGGACAAATATTGGACACACATGGACCACCTTTCGCCGAGGAGCATTCAAATAGGACTTAAATATGGCATGGAGGGACATGTTCAAAATCTTAAAATAGATACAGTTAGTAATATAAGTTCATTTGGAGGCAAGGGTTTGCAGATCACGGTGCAAGAGGAAGCAGCCTCATCATACGGATGTCATGATTGTAGGTAGTAAATCATAATAATGCATTTTATCTATATGCATCTTTTATGACACTCAAGGTCACCATACATAAAAAAGCAGAATGCACAATGAAAGGCAGTAAAACACAGTAAGAAAAAATGAAATGCAATAAAAGATAAGTGAACAAATGAACAAACATGGACAATGCTCGTACCATCAGCCACTCACATCATCTGTGCAGACGTCTTTCCCACTCGTGGAGACTAGTAAAGCCGGTACAAATGAGTTTTGAGTTGGGATTTAAACTGGATAATTGAATCAATATTGCAGAGGTCAGGGAGGAGTGAATTCCATAGCTTTGTCCCCCATCGTCGTGAGCTGAACAGACGGGACAGTGAGGTGGAGAAAATGCAGAGGGGTTCAGCAAAGTACGGAGAAACGGAGGTTATGAAGGGCCTTGTAAGTGAAAAGTGTTTTTTTTTTCTTTTATCGTGGATGTTGCAGGATGGGTGTGATGTGACAGGTGGATGGGGTACTAGTGATGACATGCACTGCGTATCATCATTTTCTGTAACAAGTTGCACTTTGTGGAGAGTTTCCTGGGGGGAGAAGTGCCGAGAAGTGACACGAGTGTGAACCAGCATGGCGGCGGTGTGAGGTGAAGAAGTAGGTGGTTGATGCCACAGAGATGGAAGCAGGATGATCCGGTTAGGCTGTTAATGTGGGATATGAAGGAGAGTCTGTTGTTGCTGATGACAGCCAGGCCTGTAACCTGAGGGGAGGATGAGATACAAGAATTGTCAATGAGTATTGTGAAACTGGAATTTGTTTAAAGTGTAAGTAACATTACTGTTTTCTCACTGTTTCTAATTTGAGAAAAGTGCACTTGAACCACAACTCTATTTCATGGAGACAGTCTTTAAGGGAAGGAGGTGGCTGGACAGGGTAAGGATAACGATAGCAATTCAATAACTTTAGGTGACGTTAGCACAGTTAAAAGCCTTGTTGCCTTCAGGAACCACCCAGCTCTACAGATGTCTGAGTTCCAGTTGTCAACCATTGGCTCATCTACGATCAAGAGGCGGATCTTTCAGATGGGTCATTCCTGTTGTCTCACTTCTAATTTTTTGGGTCGATTTATCAAGCTAGAGCACATTTGAAAAATTTTCTCTGGTATTTTCAGAGATTTATGGACCCATTAATGTGTGACATTTTGGGGTATGCTAGCAGAAAAACTTGACTGTCTTCTTCTGTCCTCTGAAGTATCTGAAGTACATCGTAAATCGTACAACGTCTCAAGCAGAACTTGCCAAGTCTGAACTACCAACTACGCAGATCCGATCTTGGTGATCGTGGTATTGAGAAACGGCCAGTGAAAGTTCGCTTCTCTATGGCCCGCGTTCGAGTAGCTGCCAGACTAGCTCACCATCAAAATTCCTCCGTCAGTATCTTCTCCAAACCGGAAGCACTGTGGCTGGTGCCTTAAGGCGAGTTAGACACGAACTACCCATCAGAAATATCCCTTAGCACAGCTTCAATGGGGAAAAAAAAATATGAACATTTCGAATAAATAACCAATGCAACATAATTTTCTTATTAGCTGTAGTCTTTGAAAGACTAGGAAGGCTTCTTGACTTGAAATCAATGAAAATTTTACATTTAGTATAGACATGCTCCCCCCGCCTCCAATAAAAATGGATAGTTTTTAGAGCCAAGAGGTACTTGAATATTCTGTTTATGCACAGAGCACATTTTCAAAGCAGCATGCTCCAATTTGTCCTCTCATTCCTTCTTTTACTCCCATTAAACCCATCACTTGTCATCAGTGAGAAGCCTTCAGCTCCAGCACCGGCTACTGCACTTGTAGGAAATTAAACTTCGGGCCTTTGAGTTTTGCTGTCCCAATTAAGAACGAGGATTTTCTCTGTTTAGCATCAAAAGTTTTTCCAAAATGCTGACCTTATCCTTTAAGTCATATAAAGCTAGCATGCTTATTTTTTTGCAACTTTAATATTGTTAATAAAATTTGTATCATAACTCTAACCCTTTACTGAAATAAGATAAATCCTGAGATTAAGGACGGGAGCGCAGTTGGCATTCAGTGGGCAAACAACTTCCGTATTTTTCTGCTTTATTTTGTCTTCTGACTCTTTAACTTGTTAAATTCGCTTCATAATTTTCTTGTAGTCCCTAATGTTAATCTGTATCACAGGGTGATCCAATAGAGAATTTGAAACACTTCCAGAGCTTCAGCTCCCCACCGTAAAACAAGGAAAAGCTGTGACAGTCCTACGTGATTGGGCTTTCTTTGAGTGTCCCAATAATACCTGACCATTTCTGAGTCTGCTTATGATGAATTTCAACATCAGCCAGATTGATTATCAGAATATATTTGGCCGCTGCTCTCTTTGTGTGGCTCTTCGCCTCGGGGTCTTAAATAGCTGCGAGAAAATGCACAACGTAAGAGACGACTGTGATTGCGGTGGGGCTGCAGTTGCATGGTGATCTCATCAAGATTCTCTCCCTCTGAGACTGAAATCATTTATGGCTCTGACAGGTCGCCATGATTTTCATTGTTTGCTTGATGTTGTAATTTGTTTAGCCTGAAGCTGTTCCAGCAAGGATATACTTTGTGTTCTTTTTTTTTTTTTCTTTACCACAGCTTTGAGGTTGATGGTTGCAGTTGTAGCTAAGGGACTGATTTTTCCTTTTTTTTTTTTGTCTTGAACATCAAAAGAAAGGTTCATGACCCTTAGATAAATGCAGTACTTATTATTTAAGCCTCATTGGAGAACATCTTGTACTGAAAAACGATAGAAGATGGAGAAGTTTAGAATTAAGTTCATATCCTCTTCTTTTTTTTTCTTATGCATTTGTGGTGTCATATGGAGATAGATGAAGATAAAAATATCTGATATTACAGCTCCCCTAGGAGCCTAGGAACCATGATCATGAAAGCGTTGCAAATGTTACCATACGTTTCTTTTTCTTCTTTATTTCTTTTTTTGCTGTTGGCTGCACAAGAGCACATAAGAGCTGACTTCATATATAAAATTCATTTCTACATGCAGAGCTATGCATAGACTTGGGATGACCCATGTCATCTGTTCGGACCAAGAGCAACCATACACTGTACAATTTCGGGCCGTCACAGACAAAAGATCGCAGTCGCGATCAAATCTTTCGTCCTTTGTCAAAATCAGCTGCCCTACATCCGACAATGTGAGCAGTTTGATGATGGCCAACGCTCTAGTCGTGCAACCAAAGACGACCTGATATAATTTTCTGATGTTGTCAGAGGTCCAACTACTCCATCGACTTACCAGCCAAGTAAATTTTAACTTTAAATGGCATATTAATTAATTAATAGAACTGATCACCATTCCAGAGAAAAATAAGAATCCAGATTTGGCCCCTTATCCCTAAACATAACCAGGAACACATTCTTCTTCTTCACTGGTTCTTTTTAAAACATTTGCGGTACATATGAACGCTACAACATAGCGGTTTATTTTCACATGTAGTTTGCTGTCAGAACCGAAGTGGACCCTGTAAGGGCCAGCTGCCACCATGAACTCCTGGGATCATTCGCTGCAGCCCCTGTGACCTGAACTTGGATAAGCAAAAATGGATGGATGGATGGTGGGAAGGATGGGTGGATTGTTTTACAATTTTGTGATTTCAGTCTCTGAATGGGAGCATGTGTCCCTCCCTACTGCAAATTATATATCTTTACCTCCACCTCAGCTTTTTGTTTGTCTACTGATACTCAAAGGTTAAATCTCTTAAGGATTGATCGCAGACTGATGAAGCCTTGCAATATCAGTAATACAATTTAAAAGGAGCAAAGTAAATTCCTGCGCACACCTCTCACCTCTGATTTGATTTGCAAAAATGATGACACTTAAGTCCAAAGGACACTTCTGCTGGGGATCAAAAAACGTCTGGCAATTGTAATAAATCAATGCGAAGGTGAGAAAGTCTGCAACAAAATTGACTCTTTTGTCGGATGTTTGTGGCCATTTCCTGGCACCACAAAAGAGATTGAATTAACTTTGAGTGAACTTCCTCCTACTTGTCAGTATTAATTACACAGACATAATAAGAGTACCAAGATAAGCTGTCATACCTTGAACAGGTTTTGTAATAGATCATTTACTGTCTGGTTTTTCTGACAATAGTTATTACAGTTTATGGCCCAAAAACATCAACTTTCCTTATACGGTCTCAGTCACTTCAGTTTTTTTTTTTTCTCATTTGCATGCTATCTCTCGAGGGCTGGTGTGCAAATTGCTACTCTTTTTAAATGACACGTGTTATTTTTGTATATGACATGCGGATTTCCAAATTTGACCAAGAAGTTAGATTTAATGTGAGAGTGAAGTGATGTGGAAGTGCTTAATATTCCAATCTTCTACTTCTTTTATAGAAGCATGAGTTATGGATAACTGCAGGATAATAACACACCACCCACCCACCTGTCCATCCATCCTTGCTTCCTTCCTTCTTGATGGACAAATCCTCTGTGACATCACCACTCGGTTTCTGAAGAGTAGATTTGAAAACCATTTAATGAGGTACTGCCACATTGGCAGGAAAAGACTCAGATGGCAGTCAGATGGAACATACACTACAACTTCACTCAGTTACCACAAGATACCTACTGTAGCTTTAGAAACCTGGTAAGTTAGTTATGGTGCTAACTAAAAATTCTGATTGAATCTGTCCATGTTCCAGGAGTCGTTTCAACTGAAACAAACCGCCAGAGCCAAATGAGCTTTAATGGAATTTTGATTGACCTCTGGCAAATCTACGAAGGCCAAGTGCCACCAGCCTAGTCAGTCCAGATAGTTGAGTCAGGCACAAAAGCTGAAAGAAGCCAAGACTGGACTGCAACTGCCACCTAGTCACTTTCAGGTCGGTCTTAAATGGTGTGTGGGCCAAGATGATTTACCTTGAGCCAGCAGCTCACTTCAGAACCAGGCGGCACCACAACCAGGCAGTCGTCGGCAGTCAACTACTGGCCAGACCACCACAGCCCTACTTATGTATCAATTTGTGAATATATATACTGTCAGGATCTTTTTTTCTGAAAGATCCTAGCTGCGTATTCTTTGTTGGAAAGGAGAGTCTTGGTTGGCTAAGTACAACACAGATGTTTAATAGCAATAAACTTGATATCACGACTCCCTGGCAGGTGTAGTCTCTAACATGAGGAGAGCCCGAACAAAACAAACTACAACAATTTATACAGAAATGTGCGTCACTAGATGGGGAGGAGCTGCGGTTTACACTTGGCTCTCCCATTGGCCGGTCCGGTCCTCCATTCGTTCATCCAATCCATTGTCGCCACGTCGTCGTCTTCTGATCCAATCCACTGCCGGCATTTCCTGAAAAAGAAGAAAGACTACATATCCTACAACACCATTTTATTAACCTGGCCAGATCTTTGTGTTAAAACACTTGTTTCTAACCGGCTACAGCTGAGCTAGTTTGCTACATTTCTGATATAAAGTGACTAGGATCAATCTAAGACACTGTGATATGGGCATGAGGTTCGTGAAACAAAATAATATGAAAAGAACAATGCACAACAAAAAAACAATGTGATACAAGACTAAGAGATAATGTCATTTATGCTTCCAACACCAGAATACTAATAATGCTATTGATAACAATACTATTACCAATATGTAACTAATGTGTAACTGTACAAAAATGACAACCACTAACTGCACTAGTTCTGGACCTGAAAAGTTGAGAAAATTGCAACCTAACAATACTTGTTTCTGATGAAGTACATAATAATTTGCTTTTGGAGCGAGCCCCTAGTGGTCATTTGATAATATGCATTTCCAGATTTGTGAAAACCAGGAAAACCGGATGTTGCCCCTTTGCTTTATCCTGTTCAGTGTGTCAGAGACTGGATCCTAGCCGACTTAGGGTGAGAGGAGGATTCTCTACAGTCGCCAGTCCATCACAGGACTAATTACTGTCACACAACAGGCTTGTTAAATTAATACACAAATCAAACTGCAAACACTTTTGTTCAGTGGGAAATTATGTTCTGGCTAGGTGCAGTGAGCTGTAGCTTCATACCAGAGACGTGAGAGAGTTATCAATGTTTCATCCAGCGCTTGCCAAGAAAGCAAATAAGCATATTCCCTCAAACTGTTTCTTTAATATATATGCAGTTATGCAGTTGGCCCTGCTAAAGTAAACCTATTATATATTACTTTTATGACTCTTTACAGTATTAAAGTCAAACACATTAAAGATTAAAATATTTACAGAGTCCCCGGTGAGAGTTTTGTGTGCATTTATTGGAGACTTGTTACATTTTCCTTTTAGCGAATGACAGTAAGAAATATAAAGTTGTGAAAATGTTATTTTAAATAGTGTTGGGTCTAATGATGTAGAAACAATCAAAGCTTCATCTTGTTTGGAAATAAATGCTTTACCAAAAGCTCAGAAGAAACGCACAGCTTGTCTTTTACTTTTTATATGAACTCTTTGAGAAGTCTGCTGGTCAGGTAGAAGTTTCATTTGTTTGCAGAAACACACTAAAGGTCATGTAGACCTACAGCCTGTGCAACGTGACTCCCCTAAGGCTCCTTTATCACTGTTGTTTCTAGGCCAGTTCGACATCTCATTCATCCAGCAAATTAAATGTAAAAATGAGAAATTATTGCGCCTGCAGGGATTGTGTTCCCATTCAGCGGTGTGTTCGGAAATAGTATTATGAAATTATTCATACAAAAGACAGTACAGTTGAGGTGTGGATTACGTCTCAAGCAGGTGAGATGAGGGGGGAACCACATAGACATATATAGAGATAGACGCCACATCGAACGCTACTACCTACTGGCGTTGACGAGATTTGGGGCCGCCATCTTGGACCGGTCACCCGCTCCGCTCAGTGTTATTTGTTTGGCAGGTGTGCCGTCAATGTATTTAATCATACCTCACGAAACGAAATGATTTTCACATGTTTTTTTTCTTTTGCTGCAAAGGTCATAAATGTAGCTTTGATAGATGACACGTGGTTTGGCGTATTTTAATATTGATAGTGAGCTTAGTAATATAATGTATATCTCCGTTCCTGTTAAAGGCTAGTAGCCTTTTAAGTAGGGTCTTAGCAATTCTTCTGTCAGTTGTAATCTAAGTCAGTGTTATGGAATATGACTTATCAAGTCTCAGTTCATAGCTGGGTGAACAATAAACATACTGTAGCATTGTTAACTGCCATTAGCTTAGCGTCGTTTCATTAACGTTACGGTAACAAAGGATCCTTGCTCCTTCTCAACTCTGGTAATATTCAATGAACAAAATACAACCAATATTATAGTAACCCACTGAGCAATAGACGTCTCGTTTAAGTTCACACACAAAATTCGCCCGTCTATAATCTGTCTATATTAACGCAAATCTATACGGTACAATTTAATCCATTAATAATTAAATACAAAGTAAAACAATAGTAAATTGTATAAATGGTAGCCAAATGCTGGATTAAAACATTTTTAACAGTCATTGATCAATGTACAATGTAGTTTAGATTTAGAAACGGCTAGTTTAAACTTTCATTTAGACCAGTGGTAGACCGATTTTAGCCCAGACGTCTAGGGACCGTTAGACGTTTATTAGACATTTATTAGACGTCTTTTAGACCGAAAAATATGTTACATTTTACTGGTGAAAAGTAATCCCCTGAGCCCTGCTTCTGATGGTCCGCCGATTGGAGCAGGAATATCCCACACAATGTTCAGGCATGTTCTCTCACTTGTGCTGCGACTCGACGTACGGTAATACTACTACGGTTATAATCCCAGAGAATGACCGGTCCAAGATGGCGGCCGCATTTCTAGTTCCAAACAGCCAATGCGGCTTCTATCTCTATATATGTCTATGGGGAACCATCTTTACCCTCCTTAAACCACGCCCACATTGCTGAAACATTGACGCAGAATTAGGTGATAGATTGATTCTTATTGGTTAGTGTCATGGAGGAGATTTAGTGCTGCTAATTTGAAATGAAATGTGTCAATGGAGTCAGTGATCTCTGGAAAAACCTGCAAAAAAAAAAAAATGAATTTTGAAAGTATACAATCAAAAAACTCAGTTTCTTCTTTCCAGTTTTCATCAAAAACCATCCCTCCAGTACTAATGAACATGCACTTGCATAGTCAGAAAAGAAAAAAAAAAAGTGCCCATCACTCTGACAGTGATGATGTTGATACTGTTAGCCTCTAGCTAACAAGAGCCTCCAGATGTAGAGACAGTTGACACGGAGATCACTAGAGATACTTTTAATCGCACAAAATGTGATGCAACAACACAAGCAGCATATTAAACAAATGAGAAGAATGTCAGCTTTAAGCCTGTAAATATCCAACGGCGCCTGGCAACTAATCGTAACTTATCATCCCCCAGAAAACTAGCAAGCAGCTGCTACACACGGCAAACATGGCGGATTGAAAGAATACGATACATTCAGCTTACTAATCTCTCCCACTGGCCCAGTGAATTTCCCCAGATCTTTTTATACAAGCTACACAAAAATTGTGATGGTAGACGGATCACCGCTCTGTGACAGAAAGAAAAAAAAACAGCTGAATTCTGCCTCCCTTTAGTGTGTCACCAAAAGTCACATTTCAGAGCAAGACTCCACTTGATTCATGCAATCTCAAGATGTAGATGTTTCTTAAAGATTTCATTGTGTCCTGATTTGCCACAGTTTGCCACAGAGTGGCTAAGTAATTATTTGCTTCTATCACAGGCTACAAGTGTAATACTGTCTACCCTACATTTGCCTGCAATGTGGGAAGAAAAGGCCATCTGTAAACCTGGGATCATCAAATATGACCCCAGTCTCATGTAAGCAAACTAATTAAGACAGGGCCTGAGTTCTTTACAAAATATTTTGGCTATGAACCTCTATTTAAATTAATAAAGACCACCACCACAACTGTAATTCTTATGCATAGGTCCCTAATTGGGTATTTATTTAATCATCATGCTCTACTGCTGTGATCTAGATTAGCTTTTCATATATGCAAAGAAAATGAGGTGCAAAAACAAAAGTAGGGATTGTAATATTAAAAATAGCATTTTGAGGTCTAAATTGCTGTGTCATGAGTCCATGACTTTCGAAAGGCCATGATTTGTTATTGTTCTCCTCCATCAAGTAGCTAAGTTTTGACGCGTAGGCATCTAGACAGTTTGCTCAAGGTTTCCTTGTTTTCCAGCGATGTTAAGATGAACTGTACGCCTTTTGCCATTGTCATTCTGATGCATCCTGAACCCTGTGATGTGAGTTAATGGCCTCTCGGAATTTGCAAATTCAGAGAATAAACTCTGTGTCACACCTCCGTCGTTGTCAGTGCCTTGTTTAACAACCGATTGACTGCTTCACCAGTGCGCAATAATAATTATAATTCTTATGAGTGAGAAGACCCCCAAATTCTCATCTAACACATATGAAATATAATAAAATGTTATCTTAAAATAAAATGTCCTCTTGTAAATAAAATAAAGCACACAAAGAAACAGGTAAGGAAATGAAAATCGTATCTTTTCAAAATACTTCAAATCAAGTCAACCCAGACCAAATAAATAGTTTAACCAGTCATCTGTGGGCCCATACACACACACTTAGGTTTCAAAATCCAAATCCTATTTTAACTGTTGCAGGCTAGTCTTAAAGGCCTACAAACCGTTATGGCCGTTTCACTCAAAACTGATCAGAAATAAAAGGAACGTTCATATAAGTTTCATTTATGCTCACAAATCCCAACGAGTTGGTTAGTTACGAATGGTAGGGGAAATTCAAGGGTAATGGTAGATACAGTTGAGTGAGTAACGTCCAGCCAGTGCAGATAACTATGACAGCTGGAAACAGTGGAACCCATCCACGAGACACACTTCTTCACCTCAGCCTCTCCACGGCATCCATCTCCTTGTTCCAGATCACAGAAAAGTTATTATCAGGACCAGCGTAGTCGACCTCGATGATAAAAACGTGATGCCCTCCGCAACCCGATGCATCTACTTCTCCAGCCCCATGTCAGTCTTGCGCTCCATACAAAACTCCAGCTAACCCACACCACTCGTCCCGCCCCCAGCCACAAGTGAACGGCTTGGATTGGTTGATTCTTAAAATCCAATCACAGAACAGAAATAAGATCACTGACGTTATACCAGTGCAAGTTAGATTACACAACATACTTTTCACGAATAAAACGATCTTACCTTTTATAACATGGTATTATGAATTCTTCTTATTTATCAAACTCTTCATCAGTATGACTAAACATTGTGTATACATATTTAATGCATTTTAAACAGTATATATTTTAAAGTAATTTATATTATAAACTTTTTTACTTCTCTTTTCCTTTATCATTGTACGAAATGCAGTAGTACATATTTTATGTACTGTACTCATTTTGGTCAGGGCTACACAAGGAACCTTGAGGACAGCTTGAGTGCTGTAGCTGTCTCAGACTTTATTTTTTACCTTTTCAACCCACACTGTTTTTGGTACACTCTTGGCCATTTAGCTTGTTTCACTGACAACAGCAGCTCAGCCTCTGCCAGCATGGCAGCAGATGTGACTAAAACAAGAGACCTGCACATAAATACCACAGGAAACAAGCAAAAGGTTTGATCGATTGGCAGGAAGGGCCACGCATTATTATCTTCAGCTCAAGTAAAATCATCAGGCCCCGTCTCTCACAGTACGCCAGGCTCAGCAGATGACGAATGTGTTTCATATTCATCACAGAACATCTATTTATTTATTTCCAGGATATAAACCAATAAAAAAGAAATGCATTATGAAATTACTACTTATTTGACCTTTAATCCAGCTCTTTAATCCTAAATAATTTCATGATACTTGATTCAAAACTAAGCACAATGATTTATTTTTCCAAATAAAATTGTAAAATATGCGTAAATGACAAATGTGATTAAAAAAGATAACAGAATTAGTGCTAATACTTGATCCGACCTGATATTAAAAATATTCTTATCATGCAGATTTGTTCTCAGATTTTCTTTCCTTTTGCTTTTTCATTATTTCAGTTTACTTTACGGAGATTTTATTTTTTTATCTTTGTCTTTTCAAAAACTGATGCTTTTTCATGCATTATGTTCCAGGCTGCAGATGGTCTGGAGAATATTTGCATCACAGTGGTCTCATGTTAAAAAGTGAAGCCTGTCTCCAAGCACCCACAACGATACTTGGATTTCAAGATGACACTTCCACTAATGAACCTGGAGCCAACTATCACAGCTTTTAATTTACTTTTTATCATGATTTTGAAGGCTTCAGCTATTCCATGCGGTGATTTAGTAATTTATTTTGAGCTGTAAACAGCTCCCGACTGTTAAAACTAAAAAGGAGAAGAAGAAAAACATGGCTTTTACTTTATTTCCCAGACTAATTTCTCAAAGATAATCCCCTAAGGAGCAACATAGGAGTGCTGTATACGCCTTCATAGGCATTCTAAGCAAATTAGAGAGAAATTCCTTGGAATTGCTCAACTGGAGTTTGAAAGTGTTGCAGGAATGTTCTCTCAAGGGAAGTTAATGCCACCGATTCACAGTCGTAGTGAAGCCAATCGACCATCAGTTTCTCTCTCAGGGACAAAACTGGGTTTCCTGTGGTGATGCCATCCTATTAGAGTACAATTGCACACAGAAGGGAGAGTCGAATGCTCTGTGGGCAGAGCCTGGCCTTTGGCTTGCCAAATTACTCACCTGCATTATCAGCTGCCACCATATGTTCTGTCTTGCACTCCTAGTCACTTCTAACTTTTTTTTCTATATTTCAGCAACACCGCAATCTTACACTAACCACCTGGTGTGACCGCCTGCATACAATAATAGAATCCAGGGCGTTCCATAAGTGCCGGCCGCTGGCCAAACAGCCAACTGCTTATCCGAGCTCAGCTGGTGTATTAATCATATTAAATTTTCTCGGTATTGTGTTGTCCACATGTAGACTTGACTTGCTTGGTTCATGCAGTTATACTAATGGCTCTCTCTCTCTGCTGACCCATTCACTGTTGGTATTCTTTGTTCTTTTTTCTAAAAAATCATGTCCCATTCCCAATCAAAATGTGATCATGCATTTTTTTTGGAATATAATGTAGTGCCTTTTCATTCTCCGAGTGTGCATTATTATGTGTGTGTGCTCACCTGAGATGTTGCTAATTGCCTAGCAGTGAAGCAAAGAGCAGAGAGCTGCCTCTGTCACTGGTGATGACATTAGATTTTTGAGGAAAGGATTAAAAGGCCTGTTGAATGAGCTTTTTTCAGTGACACCACACAGACACTGATGATCTTAATTCATTGATTCTTTGCTGACACATTCTACAGGACCGCTGTTTTTAAAGATGGTCATATGTAGATGCAAGCAATGCCTCAATCTTTCAGTACATTTACATACAGTCATGGAAAAAATTATTAGACCACTATTTTTTCTTCACTTTCTTGTTCATTTTAATACCTGGTACCACTAAACGTCATCATGTGACTAAACAGACAGAAAAGAAAACACTGAATGCATAAAGCATTGTTTTTGGCATACAATGCATAGCTATTGATGTAAAAACTTAAGTGATTTAGGTTATAATCAAGAAAACCATGGAAAATGGTAAGATATCAGCTCTTAAATAAAACTCTTATAAGCTATCTTTGTGGTTATCCTTATGTTTGTCCAAACAAATGTACCATTTGTTGTACCAGGCATTAAAATGAACAAGAAACTGAAGAAAACAAGGGTGGTCTAATAATTTTTTCCATGACTGTATCAAGATGTTCCATAACCCTTTTTCATTTTTTTTATCAATACTAACCAAACAGACTAATATCACATGCTCAATATCATTTTAGAAACAATAAGACATTATAAACCTCCTGTGATGTTACCCTATGTGTTTTCTGAAGAGTATTTTATTTTGGTCTTACTGCATGGAGAGATGTTGCAGATGGGTGGAAAGAGCAGGCCTGGACGCCAGCTGGTATACGCCCACCTTGGTCCTTTTATTTAGCTTGGCTGGCTCATCTTTAGCTCACCTGTGATGCTACTTTAGATTTATTCTAATTATATCTGTCCAGACATTCTCCTTCTACCGAAGTGACGTCCGTAACAGGTGCTTCCAGAGCTGAAACTAGGACAAGCGCAGTTTCGCTGGGATCCGCCGTCACTCGGTCCCATTGCCCACAGTCCTAGGCCACCTGCAGGTTGGGTCGAAGCAAGAGCACAAGGCGGTGGGATCAAGTGACGGCGGGTCCCAGAGAACTTCTGATAGTTCTTGTTTCAGCTCTGGCACCGCTTGTTTCAGATGTTATTTGTTAGTGGTCTGGTTCGTCAACTTGAAAGGGTCCCGATAACGATCCGAGGTGAGAAGCTGATGAGGTGGAGGCAGTCCAGCAGTTGTCCTCAGCACAAGAAGCCATATTATTTTTAAAATAAAAATGAATGTGCTCTGTTAGGTCTTTAATAACAGCTCAGACATCAAGCCAAAGTGAGCTGAGTGTGAAATAACTGAAGTGATGATAGATGGCCATGGGCTATAGCCAATCATCAAAAAACTATGCCACTAAATATGCATACATTTGTGACTTCATATAATATTACTTGATGTGGTACTTTATATTCAATTCCCATTTAGCTGTCACAGATATGAAATCTAGTTTTGGAGACCAAAACCTTTTGTTTTGAACCAGGCCTTTCAATACTTCCGAGCAACGTTGAACATTTTAAACATGGGAGTCAATGGAGATCGAGGCCCCGATCATACACTTCCCCTTACCCGTTACCACTAGCCTCAAATTGCGTGTACAGGAACCTCCGCTAACCGCTAATGCAATCTTCCGCCCACTATAGCCGCTACCGATTCTGCCGACTCCTTTACTCACTTTGAAGGTGTGGCAATGGGCGTGTCTTTTGCCCTTTCCGCAAACTCTGTTTCTTGCCAACGGGGGTTTGGGGTTGCGGGTGGTCTGACCACCCGCAACCTGCTACCCACATGTCAATGCGTAAGAGTGCGTCCAAATGGCATCAATATGCGTCCACCTGGTCACATGTGGACGTGCACAAATGGCTCTACCTCTTGAATTAACTCTTGTATAAAAAGTGTGATTTGGCCTCAGATGAAGCCCTGAGAAAATGGCAGAGATCGTCTTAAACGGCTTGCTCACCATTTAAACCATAGATGACCAGAGCGTGTTTACCGGGAGCGCACCAACTATCTGGGACTTTCAGGTAGATGAGAGGAATTGTCTGTGTAAGCTCTACAGCAGAGTCCCAGATGAGCTGCTCCGATCTGGATGAAGAGATGCTCCATAACGGGTTTGGGAAAGCGGTTTGCAGGTAGCGCAACCTGCTCTTAAAGGCAATGGCTACTGACGCAGTGATTGGTTTAACAGGTGGTACGCCCTAACCACTCCTATGCATAATGTAGTGGGTAGTGCAGGTGGGATAGCAGGTTTAGCAAGGTGGAAGATTGCGTTTTTTGCGGGGGAACGCCTCTCCCGCTACACGCTATCCCTAAATAGCGGCTTTAGCAGATCTGGCCAAAGATCAGGCCCTAACTCTCTGTGAGGCCACCCTTTTATGGTTACTCGAATTGTGACAGTCGTTACAGTGGCAATATAATCAGGCATGTATGTTTTCAATGTCATGTCATTTATCTTTGTTTGACAATCCTGTAACTGATGTTCTCTTGTTTTAAAGAGTAAAAGGTAATTTTAAAAATACCTTGTCAAGATAAAAGACCTTCACACACTAGATGCATTTTTCTTTTCTGAGATCATCCACATTAATACTTTTTTCAAACATACATTTAGTCAGTGCAGGCTTTCATGTCAATTATGTTATTTCACTAGGCGATAATGCAGGTTTTATTTTTTTCAAACAGAAGAGTTTCTCTTCCAGCAGAAACACATCTGATCAATTACTTCTGACCAAATTGGACAATGTCACGTATGTACTCTTTGAACATGGTGGATCCCTGGAATGAATGAATAAATAAATGCATGAATGAATGAATGACCCACAGATACACCGCTCACAGCTGTTTACAAAGCAATAGGGCTTTGAAAGAGCTGCTGCTCCAGGTCAAGCAGCTCTCTGAAATTACTCTTCTGCTACTTTAAGCCTGGAACTAGCTGTGGCAACAGTTCTTCAGCTGTCCAACAGACGGATCCTGAAGTATGTTTTAAAGCGATTGTGGTACAATTTTAGCTCCCGGGTTAAGCCATGGAGCACACTAACCTCTCCTCTCCTCTCCTCAAAATTGGATGTACACAGGGTGTTTTTTGTTATTTTGCCTCTTTTTTGTCAGTTAAACCAAGACAAGATCACTTTCACTTTATGTTGACTTCATCTCTTTTCCCTGGTGGGATTTTTTTTTTCCATTTTTGTTTCCACAGAATCATTATTTTCCATTCACAAATTTGTGTTGCGCTTGATGTGATCAGGCAACCATGTTGATAGTTCTCCCTTCGAATTATTTGCAATTTTGTGCCGTTAACTCACTTTGTCTTTGGTGCGCAGAGGCCTTGAGATGTCAACTTCCCTTGGAATAAAAGTAATAATAATAAAAATAGAAAGTTGGACTCAATTTCTGTTGAAACAATGCATAAACAATGATGAATCTTTATTAGCACTGTAGTTAAAGTGCATGCGGGCTCAAACATGAAACATACTTCATGATCCTTCAAAACAATTAATTTAATGTTTACAATCAGGGAGGAAAATTCACTTGAATATTCAAATCGATAAAATCATTTACTACCAGTTACTTTGTCCATAAATAGTAAAGGAAGAATTCTCATGTTTTTTTATGTGCTTATAATAAAGCATGTGGCCTATAATATCTTCTCTGAAATGTATTTGTTCCTGCCAAGAGTCTGCATCCGGCTTCCTAAACTGTCAATACTGAAGTGGCAGCATGTGCAGTTCCTCAAATGACCGCTCGGGTTGGCTCCAAAACCAAATTGCTCTCCACTGATCCTTTATTTCAAATGGCCCACTCTACAGCAGGAATAAACATACATAGAGCTTGGTACAAAAAATGGTTTTGATAGAAGAAATGATTAACAGAGCACAGTCAAATTTAGTGTGATAACAATAAGAAAAAAACAATGTCCAACTGTGTATTTGATACTAAGAAAAATCCAGTTTATCGAGCAAGTTTCCTCACAGATGATGACCTGAAAAATATGAGAAGTACTTTTTCAAGTAGTGGCTCCAATCACTGGAAATAGTTAATGGATTGTGTTTTTGAACTGAACCTGGAGCTGAATGTACCACCTTATTAGCATAAACCCTCCACAGTGGCAGTGATACACAAGTTGTGTATCCCCCTGGACAAGATTGAGAAAAACAACATGTTAAAAAGGTGGCTGTGGGTGGACTTGGAAATGTCATCAAGATGACCAAACACAGGGTACAGAAAGTTGCGTGGGGGTCTTTATGTTTAAAGATGCTGAAAAGCACAGTTGATTGATTTGTCTCAGTTTGACTGCCTGCGGCGATCTTCAACCCACGTATAGACAGCAAGACACACTGAGGGTAAAGCAACCATTAAAGTGTTACCTTGTGCTCTTAGAGTAACTTGTAATTAATTCTTTGAATCTCAGGAGGACTATGGGACTAATACTATTCCTCTAAAACATATACCTTCAAATTAGCAACCTCATTACCAGTTTTATAGCCTAAGTTGGCAGTATTTGTCCAAAATGACAGTAAAATGATCAATTTGACATTAACCAATAAATGAACAGCTAACTGCACCACTTGACGGTAGCTAGTGCCTAATGAGAAATTGTCTCTGATAACATGATCAAGATTTTAAAATGGGTTTAAAATCAGCAGGTTACAACCACAGCTCTGCATGGTAGCTGCATGCTAGCAGCCTGTGAAAGAAGACAACAAAACGGAAATCTAACTGATTGCTTTTGTCAGGTCATCCTGTCATATTGCATTTAACTATATAATGTTATTCCTTCTGTCCTGGCACCCAACCACATAACAGGATTACATTTTATGATTTATGTGTATCCACCTACCATGTGACGTTGATTCTCGCTTCCATCCAGTTTTGCCTCAAACTGCAGCAACTGGTGTTGCATCACATCAGCATTAAAGGCTATGTGAGAACATTTGGTAACCTGATTTGGCATAGACTCTATGGGCCCAATCTCCTAAAGCCGCTATTTGGGGATAGCGGGTAGCGGGAGGGGCGTTCCACCGCAAAGAACGCAATCTTCCACCCTTGCTAAACCCGCTATCCCACCTGCATTACCCAGTATATTATGCATAGGAGTGGTTAGGGTGTTCCACCTGTTAAACCAATCAGTGCGTCAGTAGCCATTGCCTTTAAGAGCAGGTTGGGCTACCTGCAAGCCGCTACCCACAAACCGTTATGGAGTGTTTTTTTTATCCAGATTGGAGCAGCTCGTCTGGGACTCTGATGCAGAGCTTCCTCCTCTTCCTTCCTCCTCCTCCTCTGCACTCATATATACATAAAAATATTTTTACACAGACAATTCCTATCGGCTCCCTGAAAGTCACAGATAGTTGGTGCGCTCCCGGTAAACACGCTCTGGTCGTCTATGGTTTAACTGGGGAGCAAGCAGTTTAAGATAATCGCTGCCATTTTATCAGGGGTTCAACTGAGGCCAAATCACGCTTTTTATATGAGTTAATTCCAGAGGTAGAGCTGTTTGTGCATGTCCACATGTGATCAGGTGGACGCACATTGATGCCATTTGGACGCACTCTTGTGCGCGTCAACATGTGGGTTGCGGGTAGCGGCTAGCAGTTAGTCTGACCACCTGCTACCCGCTACCCGCAACCCCAAACCCACGATTGCAAGATACTGATTTTGTGGAAAGGTGGCAAAAGACACGCCCATTGCCACACCTATAATGTGAGTAAGGGAATCGGCATAACATGTAGCGGCTTTAGGGAGTGGAAGATTGCATTAGCGGAGGTTCCTAAACCCACAATTTGCAGGTAGTGGGAAGTGTATGATCGGGGCCTACATGTGTAATTTTAATATCTAAAAGTCTTATTTCGTACAGTTACTCATCAGAACCTCAGCGACAAAAAAAAACAAAAAAAAAAAAACATGTCAAATGAATAAATAAGTTGTATATAAAAGTGGGACATAGAGACTGGGTTCAGTCCAGCACGTCCAGATAATCTGGAGCCGTGTTTTTCACAGGCTGCAGTTGCAACACCTTTGACTCGTCTTTTTAATGTTTGTTGCTCTGAAATTAAACTTGTTTGGTATGGAACTATACCTTTGATCTTCACATTTTTTAAAGCGGGTGACCTTGACGACTTAAGCAATCTCCAAATTGTCTCTCCTTGGTGAAAACTTTAAATCCTTTGTAGGTGAAGAAGTGAAGGTTCTTTCATTTCTTTCTACAAGTAATATCTTATCAGACTTCAAATCAGGCTCCAGAAAGGGGAATAGGACAACTAGAGCAGCCTTAAAAATAATGATTTCATTGAATCCTTAGACAGCAAGCAACACTGCACAGCCTTTTATTGATGTATGTAAGCTTTTGACTTTTGAATACCAACACAACGACTTAACGGTTTAAGACTCTCTGAACATACTGCAGAATGGTTTAAAAATCTATCTGGCAGACCTCATTGCTTACAAGTAGCAGCCGAATACCTCTTGTTTCCTTCAGGTTACCAAGGGTGTTTGTCAGGGATCAGTCCAGTAACACCCCAATCAGTTTCATAAAAATAGTTTTTTGAGCAGTTTTAAAAAAAGTACATTTGAACTAGAAATTCCTTTAGAATATAATGTTGCCATTTATTTCAGGCCAAAAAGTGATTTGTTTCCATTACTTTTATGTCTTTGCTGGCTTATGGTTATGTTGTTTACATCCCTGCAATGTTGCGATACATCAGACACAGTTGACCAAGGAGCAATGAGGTTAAACACAAACCTTAAAACTCTCTCAAAGCATTGCATGCTGTATGCTCGTTTGGTAATCTGCTTTTTCCTGCATTCACATATTTACAAGGCTATTATTGGACTGCTTCCTCCACGTTTACGGAGTTGGTTTTTGTTAAAAGCTCAGTGAGTTATCGCTCTTGCTGTCTTCACTTATTTCTGCTCCCTTCCACTGGACCCCATAGTGAGCTGTAAAAGCTTGCCAAGTATGCTTCTCCCTTTGAAAGGAATAAGCTTCAAAACAGACAGACATGAAAGAAGCTGATGTCACTGAAGAAATTCAAATCAATTTATGTAATTCAGAGGTCGGGAGTTCAAGATTTACATATTAAGACTATTGACTGCATAAGAAAAGCCAGACAAAGCCCCTGCGACATGAGTGCTTTTGAACACACCCACCTTTGTTCAATCATTGCAAATTAGATATTTTTGGCTTGGATATCTTATCTTATGCTAATCTATGTCGTTAATTAATATGACCTTACATCCATTTTGATCAAATTGTTCCTCATTTCAAATGTTGCTATCCGACCAGCCATCGCTCGGATCTGCCACTCACAGGACTAGGCCAGTTGTAGTCGCCTACAGGTTGGGTAAGCCAACTGGCATGGATCGATGACTGCAGGTCACAGCGAACCTCTATTAGTTCCGCTTCAACTCTGACAGCAGTCATTTTGGTTTTCATTGGTGAGTGATAAGGTTAGTCACGTTGGAAGCGTCCTGGAATGATCCAAGGCAAAAGTTGCTCAACCGGATGACCCATCTGCCGATGACCCAGTAGCTGGTAGAAGCCCATGAACCAGAGGCAAGTCCAAATAATCTCCTCTGTTGTCTTCCACCAGCAGTGAACGAGAGCAAAGGTAGCTGCTTCAGGCTCCTTTGCTGTGCCACCAAACCCTTCCAGACCAAACCAAAACTGGTTGCAGCAGCCTCTTAGTGTCCCTTATTCATATTATCTTCACAATGAAAAGTGATTATTCCCTGCGATAACTGACCATGTTATTATATGACTGAGCAATGAATTCTTGACGTATGGTTGTGATGTAATGGTGCTACTGCTGCCTTCTTGGACCTGGACACTCTTTCTAAAGAGATATTTGATCTTGATGAGAGTCTCCAGGTTAAGTTAAGTTCATAACAAAATTAATCCTGTCTAAGGAAGGAAACTGGTTTGAAGTGAAACTCCTGGTGGAGGGAGCAGAGAGCAAATTTGGCAAATTAGTACTTTTCCTACATCTCTTTCTCCTCTTGTTATGCTAGTTGGGTTAGGGTGTTGACCAGACTTAACTACGTCACTTAAAACCTTCTTTATTCTCTTCAACAGTCACATCTTTAAGTGAATGCATTTCTAACCCCATTTCCAAGTTCAGCTTTTAAGCTCTCTTTTATATCTCGCCTTTGTGAATGTACTTTTCATCACGAAGGTTAACATGTTTCAGAGATTCTTCTCCTTGACAGTGCACACACAAATCTGTGGAAATGCTTATTTATTAAATGCAATGTTTTATTAAGTCTGGTATGTCTACAGTGTCAATCTTGTTAAGTTATTCTTCCCCCCGTGTTCCTTCTAACTCTCCATGCTCTGCACATTCTGTCTTGTGTTGTATAAAGGGGCTGTCCTGTGCCTTCTGTGTCCCTGCAGTGCTGCCACTTCTGAATTGTATGTCTTTTGATCACTCCTTTTGCTTCTGATTCACCAAATGCAATATTAACAACCTTCTCTAGTTTCAGAGCCTGCTGACAGTGTATCTGCTGTTTCATTACCTTATATCCCTTTGTTTGCTGGCATCTATATAAGTGACAGTATATTCTTGCATTTAAATGAATAGCAAATCTTGTTTTCGTAAAGGAAATCTCATATTACCCCATCTATATTGGCTACTGTATATAAAACCACTGTTCTAATCCTCAAGACTATCTACCGACGTGTCACGCCCAGAACCCACTTTCCACATTCAGACAATAGAGTCGGGGACTGAGAAGACCATGTAGCTTTCACACATATTGATATGAAAGACGTACATTGCCACAAAGCCCACGAGGTCACCAACAGCACGGGTCGAGCATGCTCAAGTACCTGTTGGAACAGACCTGCTTACTGTAATTGTATGTCATAATTGTATGTAATTGTCCAACAACCCAGTGAGACAGTCTAGACTTCTAGATTACAAATTACAGGGGGTGAAACCAACAAAGAGCTGTTCAGTCTTATTCTGTTCTGCTTGTGTTCACCGGATGTACTCTACCACGGGGTCTTGACAGAGCATAAAAATGTCAGCTGCAGAGCCCGTTGTTCTCACCACAGGAGGAGACACAACTCGACTGTGTTGGAACTCAGAGACAACCTCAGGAAGGAATGCTAGCTTTGGGTGAAGAATAACACCTTAACTATTCAGCGGAAGTCGAGAGCGGCCGATGTGAACCGACACATTGTGGAGCTCACCCATATAACCAAGGGTGTTAGAGAACATAGCAGTAAAGATCCTGTGGGATTTCTAAATTCAGTGCAAGTCAGGTTAGACATAACCTGGTGATGTCTGTCCATCTGGACAATGTGGTGATTGACAAACTCCTTAAGAAAGCAGTCATGATTAATGCAGCAACCCCTAGCAACTGTACCATCAGGAAGATGAAGCACAAGAAGCTTGAAAAATACAGATACAATAAAGAAAAATAGATTGTTTTTAGGGGTATCTCTGGACAATGTGTAACCTGGGGTCTTGGCTGGCGTTGCACACTCTGGCCTGCATTGCTCTTGTTCTTGTGCGGTATTGATTAGTGCCTCAGTGCTTCTTTCCAACCAGCCTTTCGAGCCACCAGTAGTACATGGAGATTGGCACATCCCATGTGAGGGAATCAATAATTACATTAATTACATCATTGCTTTGACAAGTAATCATTGACTAAAATTTATTTAGCATAACACCACTGCACATAAGCAATGGATTGTCTTTCAAAGTCACCTTAATGTTTTAGGCTCGTCACCTTGGTACAAAATCAGAATCAAAAAGATTTTCTCCACATTTGTGTTCAAACCATTGGTGTAGCATCAAATGCAATATTGTGGATGGTTGGTGATTTTTTAAAATCTGTTCATATATTTAGAAGACACTTGGCCTTTCACCCAAAGAGAGCTGGGATAGGCTCCAGCAGATCCCAGAGACCCTAAAAATGGGAATAAGTGAGTATAGGTGATGGATGGATGGATTTAAAATCTGCCTAGACTTAACTTGGAACTTGCTTCTGGGTAAGAATCATATTTAGATAAACTAATTTTACACATGAAGTAGTTTTGTTGTGACTTATAAACATACAAGTAAAACATAGGTTACTCTAAAATGAGAGTAACTGGCATTGACGATGATAAGTTTCCTCAAATACAAGAGGAGACATCTTAAATTACTGCACGTTTCATGAAACACCAGCGTCTGCATGGGTCTGAACAACTAGAAAAAATACGCCAGAGGCCCGAACTCCTGTTGACATTGCTGCCGCCTTGCTGTCAGCTTCCTTGACCGGCACAGGCAGCAGAACCACTTACTGGCATGATAAAGAGTGGATGGGACATGACAAGTAGAGCTGGCTGGTGGAGTTTGTGCTCTGGCTGCCCACCAGTGCCAATCAGAGCTGAATCATGCAGCAACTTTCAGTGCTGGAGGAGGACAGTTTTGTCAGATTGTATTGCAGTATGACCAGTGGGACCACAGAGGTAATAGCAAGGGCCTCAGCTTTTGCCTTCATATGCATATTGTTGTGAAAAATCTACCTTCGACAGCTGGTGAATCTTTTTTTTTTTCTATCTGTCATAAATGCCTTCTAAAAATGGGTATTGAAAACTTTATATTTTTATTCTAAAGGCTTGTCAAATTGCCTTGTTTAAAGCAAATATGTAGCCTATATAACTAGAAAAGCACTCGGAGAGCGCAGACCTCCGCCAAGCACAACAGTTCCCCCATATAGTGATTTACAAATTGCGATAAAATCCGTGTTCTGGATCAGATCCGGATCAGCCTTTAAAATTTGATAGAGGTACCCATTGTCAATCCCTGAGTCAAATTTCATAAGTTTTGGGCAATAATTAACGGAGATATTGAGAAACAAAATCTTTGGCCCCATTGACCACAATGTTATCAAAAATTTGAAAGTGATTCAGAATCCAGGATTTCTTCCAGATCACACCCAAAATAAAAACAGTTCTTTCTTTTCATATTTCTGACAACTCCTGAAAATTTCATCAGAATCCATCCATGACTTTTTGAGTTATCTTGAACACAGACAGACAGATTAACACTGGCGAAAAACATAACCTCCTTGGCGGAGGTGATAAACCCATGGAGGATTATTAAATGACTGCTGAGTACACATAACCTTGAGCATCTCATCATTGTAGCTTTAGTTCTCTCCAACCATTCATGCGAACCTTCTTTGACACAATAGGCAGCTTCTGTCAATGACTTTTTATTATAATCATAAAAGAAAAAGTGATTCCATTCAGCACAATTTTATCAAAGTTTAACTTTTAACCAGTATCTTTGGTTTTATAACTACATATTTTCTCATGACTTAACTTCTGAGCTGTGAATAAAGACCTAATAGTTCATAATCATCATTCTTATTCTTTTCTTTTAACTGTATTTTGGGTTGGGTTGGCCTTGAAAGGCTTGGAGGCATGGCTGATAAAGCAAAGCAGCCTGAAGCACAGTCCTGCAGGGCTAACCAGAAGACGCCATCTGGACTACCACTAGCTCACTGGCTTCTGTGTTCATAACAGCTGGGTTCTTTAACCAAGCTTTCTTTGTCTCAGATCATTTCAGGATCCTTCCAACTAGACCACCATCCAGTTGTTAGCCGAATCACAGTGTTGCTCAGCCTCCTTGACCGCTGGGCTTTGCGGACCTGCAGGCAACCTTGACCAGTCCACCTGCCCACGGGCCTTACAGGAAACAAAGCGACCGCAGGTCCCAGAGAAGCAGCGCTCACTTCAGGTGTTGTCTCTGTAGCAAGAGCTGAAATAATTATATTTGAACAGGTTTGGTCAGAATAAATTTAAGTTGACATTAGCAAGCATCATAGGATAACTTAAGCCAAGCCAGCCAGTTAAACTGGTTAACTTGTCACCCACAGAAAACCAATTAGTGACAGGGAGGGTTTCATGATGATTCTGACCCACTCGTGGACTAATTGCCAAAATGTTGTGTTTTGTTCAGATATTTCATGTGTTTCGTATGTGATGCATCTGAATACACAGTGATTTATATCTTTTTTTCCCCATCATATTTTCAGCGCACTTTGGTCGACAAACAACATGGTGTTACTATAGTTTTTATATTCTCCAATCTTTAATTTCTTTTTGTTAGTTTCATCTCAACTACCTTGACACAGACGCGACTTAAACTGGACTTAAACTGGATATCAGATGGTAATTGCTGCCATTTTTATCTTTCTTAGGATAATTCCACATTACTTTCACAAGGATCATACCTCCAAAAAGTTTGTTAATTACTTTAGAATGATGAAGACCAATATAATGAGTTGAGCAACTTCCTTCAAGTGAGACATTGTTTTCTCATTCTCAGTTTAAGAACCTCCAGATTAAGTGTCCTCTGATTGGTCAAAATGGTCAAGCTGTCCATGAGGGGGTTGCCTCATAGGGGGTTGCTGGTCAGGAACAGAACGTAAAGCACCAAACCAAGCTACAATAAATGAAACTAAGTATTGTTTTTAGCTATAATAAGTCCAGATATTTGACCAGATTTATAGAAAGTGCTACATTTGCGTATGGAGGAATCACAACATGGATTACGTGCAAAAATCTGTTTGGGATGGTTGTGAAAGCAATCCAGCCCAATTTGGAAAATGTTTGTTGCATCTTTATAACTAATATAAATTTCTTCCGAGACATTATGGGAAATGAAAACGAAACAGGTTGTACAAAGTAGAAGCTGATCAATCCTTTGGTGTGCTGTCAAAAACCTTTGCTACTGGCAAAGGTATTTCACCGTTTCCCATTGGTTGGGCTAGCGACATGAGTTAAAGCTGGAAGCTGTCCTTCTCATGATTGTGCATGGAGCCTTTATAATATGGTTGAATCTGACCAATCAAAGCAATTACCACCTTCAATTTCCCAGTTTGGGAAAGTCCATCTGTCCATCTAAATAAAGTCGTGCACCATAGGGTCTATGAGATTTGGATACACCATATTTATTTTGCATTGAAATCCAACAATACCCTGTACATCTCTTGTTCTAAGATTACACTGACATTTTAGGTGAGAATTTATTGGTGCAACATGTTAGATATGTTCAAAAACATGGAGAAGCTCGCCACGTCCACTTCAAATGATTGCCCTGATAGACTTTTCAAAACTGTCTGTTTTATACATGATTTATGAATGACATTTCAGGTGAGAATTTTCAAAAACACAAAAACATGTTAGATATGTTCAAAAACATGGAGAAGCTCGCCACGTCCATTTCAAATGATTGCCCTGATAGACTTTTCAAAACGGTCTGTTTTCTGACACTTCTGAACGTCTAGCATTTGTAATAAACCACATAAACCCAACACCTTGGATGTCAGTTTAAAATTCAGAGAACTGTTTTTAATAGTAGATTTTGGCTTCCTATTCATAAATATTGATCCCATCAGGAGGTGGGACTTCTCCCCGACCAATATCAGCCTATCGCTCCAGTGAACAACATCAGTCACGGTATCATCAAACTGAGAGAATATAGCATGTATACGGACAACTCTGGAGTTCACATTTGTCCATTTCTCCTGGATGTTTCTTCTCTTTTGCCTGAGGCAAACTTTTCTCACCTTCAGCCCATGAGCCAACATAATAAATCCCATATCAGTTTATCCACAGAACTCACAGGCATCAAATTAATATCAGCTCCTTCGACAGTAAACAAGCCAGCAGTAAAAATGTACATCAGCCTTTTTAGCGACATAATGAGTAGAGCAGACAGCTGCTCAAACGTCAGATAGGAAAAAAAAAAACAACGATATCTTAACTAGAGAAACTACGAAGCATTCAGGCGCCACGTTCCTCCCAATGTGAAAAAGCAAAGACCAGTCAGGGCTCGAAGGGTCTCTGTGCCTAGATTAAAATATTACCTGCAACTGTACATTCTCCAACATGTTCCATATTTTCATTCTGTGAAAAGTCTTTTTGACAATGCCAAATCAGAAAAATTTGGGGCAGTATAGAGCGCACATATACAAAATGCAGCAATTTTTATGTTTACTTTCACCTTTTTCCTCTTTAATATTAATATACATCCATACATGGATTACAGGCCATTCTAACATGTTCCACATAAAGCTTGGACCAACAAAATATGAGGCTAGTAATGAGAAAATACATTTATATAATTTTTTTTCAAATAAGTGATCATCAGTTCATTGAATTCATGATTTGGATTAAAAGCAGTTACGAAAGGATGAGTCTTCAAAAGATGGACTCCACTTTGTCAACAAAAGCATGAGAAAAATAATCATTCAAAAACAGTGAGTTGAATGCATTTGCATAACTCTTTCTCCACCATGCATAATATTCAAATATTAACAGGATAAACTCGGTGTTTCAAGCGCAAGCTAAAGACAGACCCCCATGAACTTTCTATCCCTGAGAAATCATTCAGTAATAGCCAAAAATAACCACATGGGCAAGGAATTACTTTGGAAAACATTCTCTAAACACTGAACAGAATTTTATTCAAAAATGGGATGTAAAGGTGGAGGGAATGATTCCTGGATTATATATAGACTGTCATAGATTGTATAGGAAGGACTGGGCAAAGCCCCGTGATGTCACCAGTAGTGCTTTTGAAGCCTCCTCCCCCTTTGTGCTGCACAGTGCCATGTTTTGAATGGGAGGAATGAGCAGGCCTGGAAGCCGGTTGGAACACACCCACCTTAACTCAGTCACCACAAATTAACTATTTTAGCTTGGCTAGCTTGACTTATACTACCCGATGATGCTAATTAGTATGACTTTACACTAATTCTCATGAAATCTGTCCATCCTCATCTTTAATGTCACGACCGAAATGAGTGCTGCAGGGGCTGAAACGAGGAGCACTTGTTTCAGATGTCATTGGCCAGTGGTCCGCCTCGTCAGCTCTGAAGGGTCATGAAATGATCCGAGGCAAAAGTCTCTTAACCAGAAGGCTGCTTCAGGCTCCTTTGCTTCACATCTGGACCCTTCCAGACCAACTCTAAACCAGTTGCAGCAGTCTGTTAGTACAGTTAACAGCACAACAAGCCATATTATCTTTATAATTAAAAAAAGATTAAGGTCGTTTAGGTCTTTATTCACAGCTTAGAAGTCAACAGCTAGCCTCGGTATGCCTAGTATGTCAATCAAAAGGTCGAATTCCCAATTGTACATAAATTTGTTGCTTTAAGTAATTTTACCTGATGTGGTGCATAAATATTCACCCCCCATAAAGTTGTCTTAGATGTGAAATATAGCTATGGAGACCAAAACCACTTTTTCTACCAGGCTGTAAATAAGTTTATGTCTGCAGCAAATTTGGACATTTTAACATGGGGGTCAACGGAGACTGACGCGCCATTGTAAGCCAGCCCCCGGTGGTCAGTTGATGAGTTGCGACTCCTCTTTCTTTTGCATTCATTTTATTTCATTTCACTGAGACACGAGCTGAGACTGGGATGAGTTATGCATGCATCCACAACTCTCACCAGACCTTATAACAAATTTGACACCGCCTGTCAAGTTAAGTGTCCCCTTTATTGAGCGGGATACTGTTGTCACTGATGTGCCTCTGAGTCAGCAGAAGAGGTACTCAGTGTGTCAAATTGGTATGTGAGCGTGAGAAACGGCTTACACACCACAGTGTACCGCTCCGACCAGTTATGCTGTTACCATCCAGCTGATTCTGTAATGCCGAGTTGCGGCGCTGAGCCCTCTCTGTCCCATCTGTATGAATTACCAAAAAGGACCAGAAGCAACTTAACTTCTTTTTTTTTTTTACATCACCAGTCAGTGATGTAGTCAGTGTGAAAAAACTAAAATTCAATTCCATTGAAATAGGGAAATAGGGATAAATCAAGCAAGTATAGCACTTTTATTGGTGAGGCGGATGGAAACGGCTGATAGAAATCTGCTCTCATTTGTACCAGAGTTTTAAAGATTACCTTATAAAAATGTAAAGGGTTTCTATCTCAGTGACGGTAGGCCGAAAGTAAGTATAACAGGCTGCGGGCTTTTATTTATCCTTACCTCATTTATGGAGCACAATTTACAACGTCTGAAATGTTGAATCTTTATAGAAGTTCTGTTTCAGTGATCCAACGTTAGGCTCTTAAACAGCCGATTTAGGAAGTTGAGTATTGGTGAGACTTCTTATTAAAAGGAAAGAGTAATCATACGGTTATTTTCAACACAACAGAGTGCTTTATTCATAATAAAATGGGCAATTTCACCTTAGTCCCCCCTCAGGGTAAATGGTGAGCTAAAGAGAGATTTGATAGAGGGGTATGAGGGCTGTGATGGTGCGTTATCAGCTGAGTAATTTGCTCTTGTATAAACATGAATTACTGTTATCTAAGTGCCCCTTGACAGCCGATTGGCTCCTCATTATGCATCTGTGAAATGAGATTAGCAACGAGCCTCTAAATTATGATCCAATCCCAGAACACATAATCTCTCACATGTACAGTGTCTGCCTGTCTCTCCCCTTCATCCATTTCTGTCTCAATTTGCCTCATTTGCTTCTTTGTCGTCTTCGTCTTCGCCTCGGGGCGACTCTCTCCTGGTTCCTCTCATCCCTCCTGACTCCTGACCTCCTGACAATCTCTTTCCAATCCCTTTCAGGGTGTAACTGCAGCGGGAGATCAGACGAGTGTGTGTTTGACGTGGAGCAGTACAGGAGCACCGGCAGTGGGGGGCGCTGCGTGAGCTGCAGAGACAACACCGACGGGCCCCATTGTGAGCGCTGCAGAGATAACCACAACAGGAAAGCTCCAGAAGAGCCCTGCCTGCCCTGCAACTGCAATATCAATGGTGAGAGACAAATTTAAAGCCTTTAATTGTTTGATAACCCTAATTATGCTCCATGATGACATTGAATTTAATCATGGCTACATTGGACTGTTGTTCTGGCACAGCAGGGGACTATATCCAGGATTTAGCTCCAAGCGCTCAACAGATATTACTTTATTTTTACAAATGCTATGAAAAGTGACTTCCTATCCGTCAAACATGCCCTCAGAGCGAAAAACTTTTTTAATTTATTGTTTATACAGTCCCTTTTATGAAACGTTTTGAGCATCTCACCAGATGTATAATCACCTGAGCGTTAATGCATGACGGTTGTGAATTGTTCCAGTTGACTGCCTGAACATTATCAGTGACAAGACTCATAGCTCATTCAGCAACGTGTAATTTTAGGTGAATGGATTTTAAATATAGGGCCACTTGCTGTCAGGATAATGAGGGACAAACAGAGAGAAATGAACAAAAACATCCACTGCCCCGTCGTCTGCATATAAATAGCGTAAACTCGGTTGCACAGAGCAGTTGGAGTCTATTATATTGATCAAAAGGTTTTAGTAGACTCCATCAAGCTTCCTTTTCTCTTTTCTCTCCTCTTTCAGCAGCAGCAGGTCTTTTTTTTCTCCTTTTGCTAAAGTTGCACTATATCAGCTACAGCGTCTCTGTAGGATTTCAAAAACAAGTTATCTGTTTCCACGCCGTGAGAAACTATTAATGACGTATCGATCCATCTCATGTAATCACTAAGGATCTTTGTGGATTTTTCCTATTTAATGCATTTGTTGAACATTTTCCTCTCTTTTTTTCCCTTTGGCCCCTCTCCTTTTTTGCAATCTCTTGTTTGTGTTCATGCGTGGTCCGTCCTCTGTCCCTCCCAGGCTCAGTGAGTCTACAGTGTGACGGGGAAGGAAGGTGCACATGTCGGCCCGGCGTGCAAGGGGAGAAATGTGACATGTGTCGGGCTGGCTTCCATTCGCTCGGCCCTGATGGCTGCAGGTGAGCAACAAACAGTTACAAGGTGCATTTCAAAGTCAAGAATTATTCCCTTGGCGGGATGGGTCCTTCCAAGTCATGTCCTTCCTTGGCAAGGAAATGCTTCTTATTTGCATTAGGAAAACAGTCTCGACATGTGTGCCTCACAAGGACATAGTTTTGCTTTTGACATAGGTGGGGACCTGACCGGCCCTCACCGTCCATTTTACAACATAATTTCCTTTACCTTTGATACATCAAAGACCATCCTGATCTGATTTATGTTAATTAATAACAATGCCATTAAATGAACATTGTCTTAATTCATTTTCCACTTCAATTCTATGTTGATTCATTAGGTTATATAATTTAAAGACAAGTAATAACTGATAAGAGGCACTTTCGAAAAGGCTTTACAACTTTAGTCCAGCTGTGGTGCTGTGGTAAACGTGAATAAAAATACACAGAAACATAAAACCATGTCCATGCCTGAAAAACAAATGGCCTATAATATACAAAGACAAATGTCCAGAGCCATTCTTGGCAATATGAGGATTATGCAGATGAGTGCCCCCAAGCTACAATGTCAGCGCTGAATATACAGTATTTGGAGAGAAATAAAATCACCTTTCCTCATGTGTAGCCACCTAAATAAGAACATTTAATAACTCAATTGTGTTGTGATCTGAAAAACAGAGATGGGAAGAGATTTGATCCAATGTTGGAATGACTGCAACAATCAAAAAGATTACATTTAAATTCAAACCATTAGTCTTTTAATGTTGCAAAAGCCTTAATTGATGCATCCTGTTTTTTATTGTTGTTGTTATTGTTGTTTTTAGAAAGTCTTGCAGTATTCAACTTGAAAACAACAAAAAACATGAACAACTCTCCTTTGATATAGGAATCTGTTGGTTATCCAGGAGGTATACATATCAGAAACAGATAAATGCACCTTGAAAATTAAGCCTAGCTTGTTGACCAACTAACTAAACTGAGCTACGTCTGTTTTGCTTGGTCAACTTAAATTTGAACCGTACACTCAGAAATATAGTCATGGATCATCTGAATGGATTGAATTTCCTCATTATACTGGAGTTTTACAGAATAAGGGGAATTTCGTCTAGGGCCCCCCAAGAAGCTAGAAACTGCCACGAAAATGTTACAGCTTTGGTCCTACTTGAATGAGCCAAACACAAAACATAGGTAAATATAGGTAATATCTCCCACTAGTCCTTTAAAGGATCCCTTTGATGATGAAACAATGTGGTCTGGCAATCTATTTATCTAATTATAAAGTACATCTAATCTAATGTAATATTAAATTTAACCTGCATGTTGTAATATAAATGATCTATATGAAAAGTAAGGAAAAAAAAAAACAATCGAGTGACCTGGTACCATAACTTTCTCATCCATCAGCAATTGAGAAACTATCTTCATCAAGAACTCACCCTTTCATTATTAAAATAGTTCCCAGTGATCACCTTCCTTTTCTAAGATGCCGTCTCTGTGGAGACGGACACAATTTATCTGCACACTTCACCTCGGTCGTTAGCACTTGTAATTCATGGGATTCAGCGCTAATTACAACCACAGCCGGCCTTGTTAGCAGAAAAGTCAGTCACAGTAGTGGTATCTGTTTTGGAGTTGAAAATGGTGAATTTCAATCCTGTGTTGACGAACTTGAAAATGAAGATAATTATGCTACAAATCGTTTTGAACAATCAAAGTCAGGAAAAGCATAAAACGAGGCCATTAATAATAAAGTGTTTTTGATTTGCCAAAGAAACTGATTTAGCAGCGCAACTGAAGGACAACATATTTTTTATCACTTTCCTTCCAAAATAGATACTCCAAAGATGGCAAGCCCAAGTAGTAAGAGAAAAAAAATATTATTTATTAAGCAGGATAATTAAACAACTGACAAATTGAAAATCCTACAATAAATTAAGAGTGGTCTGTTGTTATTTGTGGTCAACTCACCCCGAACTGAAATCCTTTGAAATGCATATCTGAGTCGGTCTGTGTTGGTAAGTTGGTCACGCAGCCGTCCTGATCAACAGGACGTCGACAGGACGGCGGATTTAGTGTTTCAACTCTCAGAATCAGTCACGGGACCATGCAGTTCCCTCCGTCTGTTGCCATGGTGTCCAGATCCGGCCTTGACGCCTTCAGAAACATCAGAAACCAGTTTTAGCTTCAGCCAACCCCAAGGAGAAACTCAGCCTCAAAAGATTAACTGTTTTGTTCCATGGACTGAATTCCTAGTACTTTATATGTACACAGGCATTGATTTTTACTGGGAGTAACTATTATTCAGCTATTTTCTGGCTATTTACTGATTGTGAATAAACAAATCTGTTCTTAATGTCACAATTCACTTTCATTTTCTGTATAATGTTAACATTGCTTTTTTTTATGTGATGATGGGAGAAAAAAAAAAGGTCCCTGACACTGATGCCTTATTAGAAATGCACTCCTTGTGGTGCCCTTAACATGCACACAAGTAATTGATTCACTGAAATATTGTTCCTCCATAATTGTATTCGGCTCTGATATTGATCATTTCAGTATGCCACAAAAATGAGCTCAGAGGGTTAAATTGATTTTGAGATAGGCAGAGTCACTTTCATTCCCAAGATATGAGACTGATTTAACCTGAGACTGTGAGACTGTGCACACTCAGGCCCTGACTGAGTGTTTTTTGGCACCCTATGTTGCAACTTGAAGATGTATTGACCCGCTGGATATTTTGATGATAAAAGGCACATTTCAACTTTGTCTGACCTTGGAGCACTACCGCTGGGTGAGTGTGCATGTGAATCAGCATGTAGACACATATGAAGGTGCCTGAGATGTATGTTTTGTATTTATATTCCAAAGACGTCCTTCCTAGCTCTCCTTGACCCACTCTAGCTGCCAAGGGAATGCTAAGTTGTAATAGTGTTGAATCGCATATCAATGATTGTTTGATGCTGCTATTACTTTCGCAATTTAACCATGGATACTGACAACAGGCAGTTAACTGAGTTTCTGCTTTATTATATACACTCACCGGCCACTTTATTAGGTCCACCTGTCCAACTGCTCGTTAACACAAATTTCTAATCAGCCAATCACATGGCAGCAAGTCAGTACATTTAGTCATGTAAACATGGTCAAGACGATCTGCTGCAGTTCAGAACGGGGAAGAAAGGCGATTTAAGTGACATTTTAATGTGGCATGGTTGTTGGTGCCAGACGGGCCGCTGTGGGGGATATTTTCCTGGCACACTTTGGGCCCATTAGTACCAACTGAGCATCGTGTCAACGCCACAGCCTACCTGAGTATTGTTGCTGACCATGTTCATCCCTTTATGACCACATTGGACCATCGTCTGATGGCTACTTCCAGCAGGATAACGCACCATGTTATAAAGCGTGAATCATCTCAGACTGGTTTCTTGAACATGACAATAAGTTCAGCACTGTGTCAACCTGAACTCAAAGGGCCTCCGCAGTCTCCAGATTTCAATCCAATAGAGCAGCTTTGGGATGTGGTGGAACGGGAGATTCTCATCATGGATGTGCAGCCGACAAATCTACAGCAATTGCGTGATGCTGTCATGTAAATATGGACCGAACTCTCTGAGGAATGTTTCCAGTACCTTGTTGAATCTATGCCATGAAGGATTAAGGCAGTTTTGAAGGCAAAAGGGGGTCCAACTAGCAAGGTGTAGTTAATCAAATGGCCGGTGAGTTTATAAAAGAAAATTATGTAAAAGCAGAATATTAAATAAGCCACAGCAAAATTAGCAAACATTTTAGTTTCATTACCCCTGCAGAGCTTTTTAGCATCTATTAGCTAATTGTTTTGATAAGCCTTATCCCTTGCCTGTGCTTCATACAAGAACTTAAAAAAGCAGTTGTATTGTCCCTGCCAAGTATCTGATAAAAACCCAATATGCACTCTAATTAATTTTATTAATCCTTAATGTGTGTAAAATCAGTCACTTAAGGATGAAAAAGCTCATTAAAATAAAGGCCCATTTATACAGGTTTAAAAGGTGGCTTAAGCTGAAGGATGCTTCACTGACAACCATTATTTAGCCTTTGAAATGAATGTTGTTCTTAAATGTCACGCTTTGGCAGTAATGAATGTGTAAACCAAAGATTTCCATTAATAACAAAGGTTGTTTACCAAGCAAGACACTGTCAGTCAAAATTCTATCAATACAACCAGGCCAACATGCAGACACCCTCACACAAACACACGTGTTGGTACATCTATCCAAATTAGGACATTAAATTGACTTCTAACTCTAACCTCAATCTTTACCTTAGTTTCAATTCATCCCTTACTGCTAACCGTAACCAGCACCTAACCCTGTGGGTGTCTTTGTGGGGCTTTGGTCCCCACAAAGACTACTGGTCCCAGTACCATTGGTGATCATATCAAAGGATGTCCTCCTGAGATAACAAAAACAAGACCTTACACATTTACACACACAAACCCATACGAAGCCCTGCTTTTTTGTCATTAATTTAGCAAACACTGGCTGTTGAACTAAGGTGTGAATTTCCCAGATCACTAGAGCAGAAATAAAAAGAGGCAGCTTGCCTTGGGATAATTGAAAATTAAAATTAAAAAATCATTAGAAATAGGTTCTGTCTCACAGTCTCAAACAAAAGTGATCAATGAATAAACACAATCAAACAGATCTTTTTTTTTTTTTCGAAATTTACGTCATTGCCGCCCCATGCGCCTACACTTCATTTTTTTTTTCTTTTTTTGCAATCTTCAAGTTTCATATAACTGTGTGCTAACTATCTTTTGTTAGCGTTGATGTGATTTGATTTTTTTTTTTCTTACAAAAGCATTTATGTTGTTGATGAGTTGCTGAGTGGCCCTCAGCCACTCCAAAGTCCCAAGTTTGGCAAGCATCTATGTCAGTAGTGGGCGACATTTTTTCCTGATATTACCACAGTTAACGTACACAAAAGGTCCACACATCTGATGATTGAATTAAAACATGGGCTCAGATTATCAGACGATGCTGTCATTCATTTATTTTTGATAAATTCACTGTCAGGTAAAGGCCTTCTTGATTTCACACGGCTTGTGTGATAGCTTTTAGGTAACTGCTAATGCTAATTTGTAGATCCTGGACTGTTCTCTTCAAAAAAAAAAAAAAACAATCATAATTTGACGTGTATATTAATTTAGAAAACCTTTTTTCAGGGTTTTTTTCCCCTCTTTTGTCAGGCTATGCTGCTATTTTCAAGTGTTTCCTTGAATCATTGCAAGGTTCAAGGAGAAAAACTTTGTTAAAAACCAAACCTGGATGTTGTCCAAAGTGGTTTGTTTTGGATGCTGGAGAGAAAAAAGTGAGAACCTACAGCAGGAATTGATTGTTTCTGAAATGGCTTTTTCTGGAACTGATGTTTCACATAAGGCAGTTGTGAGGGAGGCTCCATTGCAATGACCATTGAGGTCATCTTCCCAGAAGAACTCCACTGTTAACAGCACATCGATGCTAGACTGTCATTTGACATGTCTTTGAGCTGTTTTGGCACACGGATGCTGCTTTTGTTTGGCAAAGAAAGGGAGAGGCCTTCAAAGCAAGTTCTCACAATGAAACACAGTGGTGAGAGCATAATGCTGTGGGGATTATTTACTTCTTCAGGATCAGGAGACCTTGTGTTGGTGCATAGGTTCATGAAAAAAAGAGCATAGTGTTGACATTATGGAGGATAATTAATTATATTTTCAATCAAACACATCAGTAAAATATCTTAATTTAGCTTAATGGAACATTTATCGTAATTTCCATGTCAAATTTAACAGCTATTTTTGTCATAAAGGAGGTGAACTGAAAGTGAGTACTGCAGAATGAAGGTGAAGTCGAACAGCCAACACTCCTGTGTCAGTATGTGTCGAGTTGGGATTTGAGTCTTCAGATCCCTCACATTGTTAGCAGCCAGAGGCTGCAGCTCAATAACGTCTGGTACACAGAAACTAGACAAATAAAGCCAGAGTCACTGAAGAAAGACACACCAACACACATGTTCCTGCTATATACTGCAATGACTGAGAGGGATTACCTATTCAGATTCCTCCTCCTTCTATTTGAAAAAACATGTTATTGTGTATTGAGTTTGTTAAAACTGTCATCTTTACGGCTCTTGCTGTTTGCAGACCGTGCGAGTGTGACCACAGAGGGAGTGTGGGCAATTGCTCTCCTCTGGATGGACATTGTTACTGTAAGCCCAATGTGGAGGGGCAGCGCTGTGACAGGTGAGTTTATAATTGTGTTGCTTATGTCATATATGTGCCCACATAACCTCTAGTTGCCAGGGTAACTATCAAAGTCTTGCACAATGCAGCAGCTGTAGCCTTGCTTTTCATCGGTTTCCTTTGAGATTTGTACTTGGAACAAAATCTTGTTTTTTAATAAACTATTGGGCAGTAATTTTTAAAATCTCCAATAATGAATATTCGTTTTCCAAAATGTGGATTCTGCAGATTCCATCCCAGTTAATCTGTCTCTAAGCTTTCTCTTATTTACCCTGCTAGCACAGTAAAAACAACTCTTACCTTCTCTGTCATGTTCCTCTAGGACATGGGATCAAACAGATAAACTCACAGTGTCATTAGAAAAAAAAAAAAGAAAAAACACAGCCCCCGGGTCTCAGAGTACTGAATAATTCTGTGCTTCTTGTTTGTTGACTGTCTTTTACTGATTTCACAGCTCATTGAACAAGTCCTTATCCTGTATAGCGTGAACCAGTACAGCGGCTGATTTTTAGTAGTGTTCCTGTCCCACCTATTTGCGAGCAAATGTTAAATCATGGAGGTCAGAGCTCAGGGTCCCCAACAGCTGAGCTCAGTTCTTTCCCTTTGTCCTCAATGCCGCAGTGTGCAGCAGCCATCACGTTTAAAGCTATTCGCAAAGAAAGACTGACAACAACACTACAGCTCTGCATAAGCATACCAATTTCTGCGAGTCAGGCTAGTGTGCAACATCAGAATATTAATAATTGCTTATGCATTAGAGTTTCTTTGCATGTGTGTGTGTGTGTGTATACCTACAGATGCAAGCCAGGATTTTTCAATTTGCAACAAGTAAACCCAGCAGGCTGCCAGCCATGTTTCTGCTATGGTCATTCGCTGGCCTGCTCATCATCCAGTCACTACACTCCTATCAACATCACTTCTGACTTCACTGAAGGTACTTTCAGAGGCTCTCTATGCGTTAATGAGGTTCTCTTATTACTGTGAAAGCAATATTATTCAAATGTTCCTCCCTGAATACCTGCACTTTCTTTATGTTCCTGCAAAAACACTGTGATATTTGAATGTGTTACAGACTGGGAAGAAGATCTTCTGAAGCTTTGGCTTTTGTTTTGCTGGTGTTGTAGTGTTTTTGTTTTTTGGTTCTTTTTGTTGTATTTGGCTATATTACATTAAATCCTCTATGTACCATATTTTCCGGACTATAAAGTACACCTAAATATAAGCCGCACCCACTAAAATTTAAACAAAATATATATTTTGTCACATATACGCTGCACCAGACTATAAGCCGCCGGTATCCAGGCTGAGAAATAAGATATTTACATTGAAAGATTTTGTACCATCAGTGTTTATTCACATATCTGAACAGTGCCTGTAACAAGGCAGTAAAAGTGCTGATCAAATAAAACTGAAAAGTCATTGATGGTTTTATTCATTTTCCTCCTGTACACTAAAACCAAGTTGCTTTATTTTCCTCCTCCTGTGTACTGAAACCACCCCACACAGCAAAGACATCCAGAACGGACCTGCAAAACAGACCAAATCCAAGTATGTCCGAGTAGCCACAATGGTCAGACAAACCTGGATTAATCAGTTTGTCCAATAATAATAGGTATTGATGCTCACAAAATGGATGTAGAGTAGGATAGCCAACATAGGCTACTTAATAAAAACAGAATAGCTTTTAACTACCTTGTTTGTTTTTGGTTTTTGCACTTCCTGCTAGAGCGCCCCCTGAGGGCTGAAGAAAAATTCATAGAAAAGCCGCATCTCTGTATAAGCCTCATGGTTTAAAGCGTGGGACAAAAGTAGCGACTTATAGTCGGGAACATATGGTACATAGATGGCAAACATGCTCTCATGTCAAAACCAAAAAATATGAATCATATGTGGAAGCAGCAGGGCTCTAAAAACATCATCCAGTCACTGAGTGGCCCGAGCAAAGTCTTTTCAACCACCAGCATGTCTCTCAAACTCTCCTTTTCATTTGTGAACAGGCATATACAGTTCATGTGCTTTGGCAGTGCATCTTCAGAAGCAGGCCTAAAGGAATCTTTAATTGTTTGGTTGGAAAGTCTTGCTGATTGGTTTTTCCAGTGTCTCCTACCCAACCTTAAGGCTCTAACTTTAGCATACTAATATGCTTATTTGTATGCCTCATATTTATAGGATGTTTTTATTTATTTATTCAGTTTTAGTTTAGCTTGGAACATCCATCAATCCATCACCTACAACCGCTTCTTCCTATTCAGGGTCGCGGATATACCCTTGTCTGGCTCAGAACAGGAGTTAAAAAACTGTTCTTTTATGTTTAAAATGCTGAAATGTAATTTAGCAAATGATCAAAATTGAAGCAATAAAGAAATTATCTTTACCATTTAGTGTGCAGTTGAAAAAAAAAAAACCCTAAAAACTGCAATAGTTAATACAGAAGTCAGAAGTGGACAAAGCCACTGGGAATTTAACTCATTTGAAGCTCTCCTTTGTAGCCTCTAGTTTAAGATTTTCCCTTTCATCATCCTGGCCTCTTCTTGAAGCCAGAAGTGATCATAACTGGACATGAGCTTGAGTAGAAAGGGCTGCCCTTTGTCACCAATCCTGTTCACTGCTTTCATGGACAGAATTCCCAGGAGCAGCCAAGGAGTCCAAGGGGTTTAAGTTTGGGATTTCATCTCTGCTTTTTGGAGATGATGTGGTTCTGCCGGCTTTATCGAATTGTGGTCTTTAAGTCTCACTGCAGCGGTTCACAGTGTGAGGCAGCAAAGATGATAATAAGCCCCTCCAAATCTGAGATCATGGTTTTCAGTCAGGAAAAGATAGAATTCCCTGTTCGGGTTTGAGGTGAAGTTCTGCCCTAAGTGGGGGAGTTTAGGTATCTTGGGGTCTGGACGAATGGAGAGTAGGATCGACAGGCAGGTCAGTGGAGCACCTGCGGTAATGTGGAATCTGTACCAGTTTGTTGTGGTGAAAAGAGAGCTGCGCCAAAAGGCGAGGCTCTTTGTTTCCGCATCGATTTATTCCACTCATCTATGTTCTCAAACTGTGGATTGTAACTGAAAGAATGAGATTCCTATGTAGGGTGGCTGGACTCTTTCTTAGAGAAAGAGTTAGACGCTCAGTCATCCAAGGGAGACTCCAAGTAGAGACGGTTCTCCTCCATATCAAGAGGAGCCAGTTGAGGTGGTTAGGTCATGTGGTCTCAGGTCCCAAGGACACGCTAGAGAGATTATGGCTTAGATCATACACTTCCCACTAGCCGTTACCCCCAGGTGGGATAGCAGGTTTAGCAAGGGTGGAAGATTGCGATCTTTGTCGGGGAACGCCCCTCCTGCTACCCGCTATCCCTAAATAGTGGCTTTCGGAGATGTGGGGGAAGGTCGGGCCCTATGTCTCTCGGCTGGTTTGGAAATGCTTCTGTGTTCCCCTGGAGGAGCTGAGGGAGATGGGTAAGGAGAGGGAAGTCTGAGTCTTCCACCGCTACCTGAACTCAGATAAGCAAAGTTAATGGATGGATGGTTTTTGAGTGGGAAACTTATGGCCTAAAATACATAAAACTGGAAGCTGTTATTACTTACTGCAATTGTTACTAAACTGTGAATTTACTTTTGAAGTTCCAAAAAAAAGGTGCGAACATAAGGTAAAGGATTTTGCATGCCAGTTTTTTTGTTGTTTCTTTTTTTCACCTTTGGAATGCAAAGACTTGAACTCACTATCGTGAGTTGTGAACTGACTATGTGTTTCATAGGAGATTTAACCTGTCTTGGATGGAAGCATGAATGTTCTTTTAGACACTACTACTAGAGGCAGACACTGGTATTGTACCATACGATACCTTTTCAGTGGCTTCTTATTTCTTACCAAGTGATTATGCATTTGCATTATTTGCACTTTTGTATTTGCTACACAAATGCAGATGTGCACATTGCCACTGTTAACAAAACTCATTGGACTCTCTCAGCATCCTGGCAATGTGACCTTAATTAGAATTGAGAGAGAACTTGAAGCCTAAAATACATATTCTGCAGGCAGTTATTACAAGACCACAATAATCACTTGACTATGGAGTTAATTTTTGAAGATCAAAAGACACCATAATGAGTCACGGAGAAAATGAACCTTTTTTTGGGGAAGGGATCCAAAGATGTTTTAGGAATAGTGGTATTGCATTTTAAGGCATTTCTCATTGGCTTCACATTTCAGACCAAGCGGCTATGTAATTGCATAATTGACATAGACTGTTTGTTACAAATGATCTGGAAATAGCCACTGTGACATATATCACTGGTTTGTGAGTTGCTGCTTTGACGCTTCCAGTTTGCCATTTTCTACTCATCATAGGGATCTTTATGAGTCCAGAAGTGACCATAATTGGACATAAGCCTGAAAGGGTGATAAAAGTTGGTATTTTGAGTTTTGACATTTCTCTGATGGGAACTGGAGATGTTGTAGGGACATCCACTAGTGGCAATACTGTGCAAGTGGTACAGCATAAAAAAGCACTTTAATTGGCTTCACTTCTCAGACCTGCTGACATCTTATTTCTATGTAGTCTATGATACATATTTTTTTTACATTAAATATTAATGTTTAACAACAATCTTGATCATCAGTGTTGCAGAAGACAAGAACTATGATCCTGATTTTTTTTTTTTTTTTTTAACTTCTGTCAGATCAGGATGGTTGGTTGGGAGCGTTTTCTGGAGATCAGGAGTACCCACTGCTCTGGAAGGAAGGTGAAGTCTATCTGCTGCCTCTTAATGAGGAGGAAGACATTGGCTTCTACAACGCCCCTGGTAAGTCTTGAACTCATTCATAAATATAATTACCACTCCAACCTCAATAGGTGGGGTGGGATTAGTGTGAAGCAGCAGATTTTGTGGACGTTGTGTTGTATTTGACTACAGTTTTCACGTTTTATGTTCTTAATAAGTGATACTACAGTGAGTTTGGCGCCATAAAAGGAAAGGAAGGATTGTTTGTTTGTAACTTTATTGCTCTTCTCTCGTGTAATTGAACCTCCTTTTACCATCCCAGCCATTTTTTCTTTTCTCCTGACTGCTGTGAATTAAGGCATACCCATGAAATGCATTTGTCAGGCAGCCACCACCACACACAGTGTTGTGATGGGCACTGACCAACGCTAGATTGGATTTCAGCGCCAGGCACTCTGGTAATTTATTGCTAGTGTTGTTTGGTCAGACAGCAGAGTGTCCCTCTCACTGACAAACCCAAACTGGAATAGGCTTCGGGTTGTTCAGTTGTTGTGACTGTATAAATTAGGTGTTATAAAACTGACATTTACGACTACAGGCCTGATTTTTTATACTCTTTTAAGACCGAGGCTCAGGTTAAATGGTCTGAATGGGACTTTTTTGTGCAATGCCTTCTTAGAAATGTTGTAACAGGAAGGAGGGATTGACAACAAAAGTCAAACCTCTTCCTAGGCTCTGTTTTCAAAGTAGTCTCACCAGTACTGGTTAGTATTGATGACAATTTCTGTATATTACTAGCTGATAAACCCTCGACCAGGTTAAAAACAATAACTTATATCAGCACCAGAGCCTCTAAAACATCCCTACCTACTTCCTCCTTTTCATTTGTGAAATAAATTACAAAAGGAGCTAATCACAGTACTTTGGCAGCAGGTCCTATGATGGTTATTCTGATACCGTTTCTTTAAATCCCTTATCTGAGCCATTAGATGATAAGGGAATAAGCTGGTCCAGCTACAGGACTTAGAGTCCATTTCTCTCAGCTGCCCCAGCAGCAAAGGCCTGATGGAATTGGATGTCTTGGCTGCTGCTGGAGAAGCAACAAAGTGAAAATTGGCTTGGCTTCTTCTTGCCTCCAATAAGTCAGTTCGAAGCATCCACTCACAGCCCCTGAGGCCACCATGCAGTCCGTAGCCAGAAGCAAAACAGAAGCAAATCCCATTAATTCAGTATTCCAGCGCTTTAATGGCTCGAACGTGCAGTCACAGACAACAGTTCCATTTGGAGGTCTCTCTTTTTACAAAGATATAAAGCACACAGCTGAAAAAGAATTTTAGAAAAGCACAGTGGTCGGGCAGAGTTTGTCAAATTATTATTATTATAAATGCATAAGTGAGACATTGATATGCCAGTCTCTCTCTTCTTTTCTCTCTGTATATACACACACGCATAACCAATCTAAATGACATATAGTCAGTTTCATTCACAACAAGGTTACCCAACATTATTGGGTATCAAATAATTCATTTCTCAGTGAAACTTGGCAAAGAGGTTTGCAAATCTAAGAAGAAGAAAAAACTGCTAGAATCATGTCCCACGGTGTAAAATAGTAAAAATTGTAAGAGTTTAAATGTCTCATCATCTGCAGTCCACAATATCATCAAACAGTTCCAGGAATCTGAAGAAATCTCTGTGCATTAGGGACAAGGCCAAAAATCAGTTTTGGATGCTCGTGATCTTCAGACGCTCAAAAGATGCTGCATTAAAGCAGGCCATGGTTCTGTCATGGTAAATCACTACATGTGCTCTGAAATACTTCCTGAAATCGCTGTCTCAGGACACAGTTTGCTGCGCTATCCAGGTTAAAGCTCATGATCCAGAAATGCTGCTGTTTCTCCGGGTCAAAGCTCATTTAAAATGGGCTGTGGCAAAATGGAGTATACATGGATGGATGGAGTTATCTGATGACTAAACTCATCCATCCATTATATATACTGTATTTCCTCTAATAAACACTCTCTCCTGAATAATAGCGCCCCCAGGACTTTTTAGCTTTATTTACATTTTACCAAACGTTTGCATTTTTCTCAGCAGACTCAGCACCTTTCACTTTATTCTTCAGTTAAGAAAAGAAGCTGCTTCTTGGACATCTTTACAACGAATTGCATGTCTCTAACTGACTTATGATTATGTTGCAGCGTGACGTCACTGCACGTGCTGAAGCCCGCTTAGGAAGACATACTGTACATTTACTTATAAACGCATCGATTTTGTACTGACTGTAAGAAGTGGTGAAAAAAATAGATATAGCTAAATGATAATATAAAACCATGTGAGATTTTAATCTGCAAGGGTGTGCAAACGATGTAAGAATAATATCTGGAATTGTGGGGGCACACGTGAATTTTGGACCATAGGAAGAAGCTGGAGTATCCATGCAAGTTGTTATGGCAAAATTAAGAAATCATTAAACTAATTCCAGTCAAATATCATAATAGACATGTTATGGTCTAGGGGCAGCTATGACAGCCATTTTGGTTTCTTTTATGTTATGTGTTAAGTTGGCATCAATCCCTGTCTTTTGTGTTACCTGTTTCCTGTTTTACTTTGAAGGTCTGTCTTGTATCCGTTGTTTTCAGCTTTGCTTCCTTCCCTCTTGTTATCCTGATTGTCTACACCTGTCTCTCGTTGGGTTCCCTGTGTATTTAAGTCTTGTCATCACGCTTGTCTGTTGTCTCGTGTCCTGTAAATTCTCTTTTGGTTTTTGGTCACTTGTTTTTCCTCTATGTTCCCCTGTTTGAATACCTGGATTACTTTTGTGGATTTTTTTTTAGTTTCCTCTGGACTTTTGGTTTTGTTTTGCAAAATAAATACTTTATTTTTTGTGAACTCCTGCATTTGGGTCCTCCATCTTCCTCTGCACTCTTGACAAGACAAGCCTTTAATGCAATGAGAACAGTCCTGCACGTGCATCTTCTGAAGTGTTTTGAGGAGCAGCAGCTACCTCACTGCTTTATAACAGTCTTCTAGGGGCAGAAGAACCCCTCCCCAAATAACCTCATAAAAAGTGAGAGAATGAAAAACAAAGTATACATTAGAGCATTACTAGAGACCATTTACAACATCTTAACTTCCTTTCTGGACTTTTATTACCTTTGACCTGGTCTACGACTTATGACCTGTTAATGATCTGGATTCTAAACCAGACCGTTCCACTAATCCCCCATGAGTCAGCGTTTGCTAAAGGGAGACACGTGAAACCATAACATGCTAAGAATACTGGGAATGAGAAACTAATAAGCATTGGATAACCATTTGTAGGAATAGAAATAACATTTTTAAAGTTCTCCCATTACACAAGTGCACGTACAGATTATGCAAATATTTAAAAATTCTGTTTTGAACTCATGAATGCTGCCTCGTCCAGATTGGAGAAATACTCAGATATGTGGAAATCTCAGCTGTGAGGCATACTTTGTACTGAGTAACAAGATGTCAAATTATAAACTCCCTCTCCATCGCAATTATTCCTAGAAAGGAAAATTTTTTTCTATCAACTGTGGAGATAATTTGTTTTCCATCAGCGCTATTTTCTAGCGCACTCCTTGGTCTGTCTCACGAGCAATATCTCCTTCACTCTCTCACAACTCTCTGGTATTGAACGTGCGCATCCCTCTAGGTCACGCACATGTGGGCTGCACTTGGTTTACCTTGTGCATCATACCACCGAGCTCCGGGGTGAGGACCTGAAGTCTCTTGAAATAATTGTTCTTGGCAGGTTGCATTTTTTTGGGGGGAGGGGTTGTTACACGGGAAATAAATACACGAGAATGCCACAAGTGGGAGGAAGTATTGGTAAAAATGTTTATTGAGACAGGAATTTCCATGTGAGTCTGAGAATCCACTGACTCAGAAGAGTTTTATTACAATTAATTAAAAAATGAAAAAATTATTAGAAACTGGCAAATCTATTCTTATAGCAATTAAAATGAACTAGATTTGTAAATGAAAATTAAAACATAAAATTTACTGATGAAATAAAATTTCATAAAAGTCAATAAAATTTTTTAATCGCGATTAATCGAAAGATTTTCATAGTTAACTCACAATTAATCGCGATTAATCGCACAAATCATTTTTTTCAATGTTCTGTTTATCCATCCATCCATCATCTATACCTGCTTTGTCACGGGGATCTGCTTAATTTTTTTTTTTTGTGTGTTTAATTTGAAAACTGGAAGTCCACCAACGCTGCTGTCCTTTTTGGAGGCTTAATTCATCAGCTTCTTTGTATATTTTGTCGGAGCTGGTGCTTGACCGCAGTAATTTGCTGATGGTCCCTAAACTCCACAGCAGCAGCGAGGTACTCAGAAGGACATTCAGGGCTGTTCCTTAGAGTTTCTGCCACACTCACTGAGCTTGGAGGGTTGATGACACTTGTGAAATGTCTGGCATACTTATATCTACAAAATGATACCAACCTGGATGAAATCGGTGCCTGTTTCATGATGCTATTAAAGTTTAAAGAGAAAAAAAACAAGTGAATGTTGGCTGTGAAACTAACTTTACTGCGTCCTGCGGTGGTAACTCAATTCACAGCGACAGTAAATACAAATAGATACAAATAACCTTATAAACCTTTAAATACAAAAGCTAAACTTGCCATCATAAGACCCTTTTCTGTCGCCATGTCTGTCCCACATGTTGACTGTAAATACACTTATTGGCAGAGGGTCATATTTACAGAAATGTGTATGCGTTAGTCTCTCATAAAAAAAAAAAAATAGTGGCGTTAAACAGAATTTGCATGAACGCTTTAACTTTGACAGTCCTAATATATATATGTATATATATATATATATATATATATATATATATATATATATATATATATATAAGTTTCAAATTCAGTCATTCCGCAGAGGTTTCTCTGTCGGCCACCACAGCCCACAGATTAGTGGCCCAGCTTCCTCCGAACAGCTTTGTGGGAGTCTGCTTATCTTCTTTGTGCAGCGCTTGTTTGTGTTGATTCTCCACATAATAAATACACAAATCTATTTCTCTGCCATCCCTATTAATGATCTCATTTTCTCCCTGCTTCCTTGCAGCCATGCACATGTCGCGTCACTTTAAAGCTGAGACCGGAGCGGCAGCGGCTTTAGAAGCAGCTCTAGTTGTCCCTCTCACCCTCCTGCGGTCCCTGCTTTTTTTTTTTTAACTTTTAATTTGTATTTTGGCCCATAATCCCTCCACTGTGTTTGTCACCAAAGGACAGAGATAATTCTGAGTGACAACGCTATGTCGTGCGTCACACAGAGCGCCGTCGCTGTGATTGCCGAGCGTGCACACGTCGCTCTAGTTTGCTTTGAGCTCGAACTGTCACGTAAGTGAAAGAATTCAATCATCTGTAATTTTATTGAATCGCTAGCATTAGTGAGGATTTAAGGCAGGCGCGGCTCACCCAGCTCTGGAAATATCAACCACTGCCGGGCCGCGGACAATATTTTCCTCAACAGTTCTTGTCAAGATGGCGTTTGACAGCATGAAAGAAATTTGGAAGGCAGAATTGCACTCGAGATTTCTAAATTCTCCCTGAGTGTCGGGCCAACATGGCACTTACTGTAGCCGTGATGTCAGAATCGCTCCTTATTTTCCACTGCACGGACGTGTTTCATCTTTGTGAACATCTTAAATTGCCTTCCCTTCTATTTTCTTTTCAGTTTAAATCTGACAAAAAAATAAATAAAATGAATACAGGTAGGCGTTTGGTGAACGTGTCAGTGTGAAGGTGCTTCCAAAAAACTCTCACTCTGATGCATTGCCACTTTCCCTCAGCCTTGTCTCGGACATCTGTTTGACAGTTGACACAGATGGAGGTCAAGTTCCCGTGGCGACTCGAATTTTTCAGTGCAGCTGCCAGGAACTGTCACAGGCAAACATGAAGTACCTCCCAAAACAGTTGCTTTGACCGGCCTCCAAAAAATCGCCGGTCACCGCTTGAGTCTGCTGGACAGCAGCGGCGGCGGCGGCAGGCTCTCTTGGCTGGGCGGCGTTTAACGCTGAAGGGGACGTCATCTAATTTAAGTCCTTACACCAATCTGTTGAAAAGCCTGCAATGTTGATCTTTTTCATATCTGTCGTACAGGCCTGCTGAGCCCGAAGCGTCGGGGAGACGAAAGGAAAACAGAAACGAATTGGAAGGGAAGGCAAAAGAGGACAGAATTTTAATGAAATATTGCCTCCAGTAGAAGCGAAGAGAGCAGGGATGTGGTTGCCCTTGTGTTCGGCTCGGGAATGAAAGAAAGAGAGAAAAAAAAGAAAGAAAGGGGAAAACCTTGAGAGGAGCCCTGGGCTACCTGTCATTTACACCCAAACCGCTGATGGATTTAAGTGCCTCGAACAACCTAAACGTGTGGGGCGCCAAAATTGCACGGAACGGTCTGGTGCAGAAATATGCAAAACGGAAAACGCCTGTTGCAGGAGGAAATGAGAAAACTGAGAGAGGAGATATGACATAACGAGGAAGAGAAAAGGGTGGAGGAAAGGTCAACTGGATTTCGGAGGTTGAATGAGGCACAAGTGCTGTTCAAGAGGGTTCAGTGTGCTTGAAACAAAAGAGAAAACTCAAAATGGCAGTACATGGAAAAGCCTGACTTTATTTTGCCTTTACACTTTTAATAGCTTTCTAAAGATATTAGTGAGATAATGAAAAATATTATTTTACAAATATGGATAGATTATTGAATGGTCTCACCAGAGCCTGGATCTTAATATCATATTGGCCCGAATCAGACTAACCTGTTTGGCACCAAAAACCATGCCATGTTCAAATCCACTTACATCACTTCTCCTCTCTATTGTGATATTTGGTTTGAACTTCAGCAGGTCGCTTTGACCGCATGTCTATCAAGTCAGTCCAAAAATAAATACTGTTATTCAGTCAGTTGCAGACATGCCCTGTTTCTTGTCAGGAGGTGACGGCTTGAATTTCTTCAGAACGTCTTGCACACCTCCCAGTCAACCTGTTGCTATCACAGTTGACACAAGTTTTAAAGAGCGGCAGTATTTAGTCATTTTTAACCGAATTTCATGGCCCTTCGTGTTAAACCAGCAGTACTTCTGTTGATGAGACATCTATACACCTGGTAATCAATTTGTAAAGTGTTGGTTGAAGTACTGCGTTAAACTGTATGTTACAATGGCCACGGTTACATAATGTTTTTTAATTCGGAATCAATTATTCCGAATTGATTGGCTTTATCCAATTCCGCTTAAGGTCTGGGGGTTGGGAAGGGTTCTGATTGGATAGGAGCACGGACGTCTTTACGTATTTACGTCTACTGGAAGAAAACAAACTTACTCGATTAGCAACAACATGGAGGACTACATTATTAGCATCGTTTTTGGATTTATTTTGATTTTATTTTTGAAGCAGCAGCACGACAACATCATGTCGATGATTTTCTTTTAAAAACAAGCCCAGCGCGGAATAAAAGCGTCGGGCAAGGGAACAAGCATGCGCAGAAAGACCGGAATTAATTTAAAGCAGAATGAGTGTATACATGACCGTGGAATTATTCTATTCGGATTTAAAATCAGAATAAACCAGCCACTTACTTCGAAATTAAGTTTAATTTGGGATGGACATTTTAATTCGGAATTAGGTGTTTACATAGTAATTTTTAATCATTTTAAATCAGATTTAATTTTAATTCTGAATTAAAGAGGAATTAAACTTCCCATGTAAACGCACTAAATGAACAACATGTAAATGACGCATGGCTGTGTCTTGGGCCTATTGGGTAAATTAGTTTGGTAAAAAAAAAAAGATTCAACCGTATTGGCCCGAATATAGGACGACTCTGATAAATAAAAATAGGTTGAAGACAATAAGGTTATTCATACAACTTTTTATTGTACAGTTATAACAGAAAAACTCACACAGAGATAACGTTCTGCTGTATTGTAAATATATTTAATGATTTAATCTCTTTTAGGAAGTATGGTACCATACTTTAGGTTTTAAGTACATGTCAGGTTTCCATGATATTGAAGATCAAGGTAGAGTACAATTTAATAAACTCTATTCTCTTAAATTCTGAGACTATGACTTGGTGAATAAGCAACAACCATGTAGTTCAATAACTTCATTAATGATATCAATAACTGCATAACCATCAAAGTCGAGTTATATTCAATTTCAAGAACATTAATAATTCAGTCGGTAAAAAAACAAATTTTTGGACTGCAACAAAACTATCAAACCCCTTTGTTCAACACGGTTGCATGGTTCCTCCATTAAACATCAGATTCTGCTCACATGCGTTCACTGTGACGCTCCATTCTGGTTACTTCGGTACGGCTCCATCTAGTGGCACAGATTTGTAATGACAATAGAAAAGTCTGGACCTCGATTATAAGACGACCCCCATTTTTGAGAATGTGATTTCTAGAATAAAATATCGTCCGATATTCGGGCCAATACGGTACAAAAAGTATAATACAATATAATTACAAATACAATATATTCTCTAGAATATATAAGGCAAAGAAGGTATTGCAAAAAATTGTAGCCGTTTATAAGTAATCCAATTTTTTTTTTCTCAAATGGTTTATAATATTGACATGTACAAGTTACAGTGCTCCCATGGAGTAGATTAAAACATCGGTTACAATGGTCCCAAAGACCATCCAGATGGCCAGTAGCAGGTTTTGTCATGTTTGGATTATTGTATTTCGCTCACATGGATTTTCCAATCGAAGTTCTCTGAGCAACGTGTCATTACAAGACCATGAATCAGCTTTTGTGAAGGTCAAATGAACATCCTCAGACTACTTTCAGTTTCTGTTCTTTCACACGTCCGGCCTCGTCCTTCAGACTCTCTGTGTGGCGTTCGATGTCTGGGCCTCACCGGGACGCGTGTTTGTGCGAGGTAGCAGTGATTTAATCGAAACAGTGTTGATTTAATTTGGTTGGAGGGAAGTCGAAACCCTCTGATTGATGGGGAGCTCCCCTCTCAATTCTCCAAAAGTTACGCAGGCATCTATCACTTGTTGCGAGGGCGGCTTTATGTGCTTCTGGCAGATTGTCAACGGTGGAAGAGTCCGCTTCAGATCATTCTGACAGACTCATAGAAACAAACTGAAAATCACGCAGCACAGGCTGAAACTTGCTCCTTCAAAACACATGCATCATTTATGAAGAATGACCCAAGGCTGCAAGCATTAGTTTTATTAGCTTCCAATGTTTACTTTCTCTTAATAGTTTTATCTGCCAGTTCCCACAGCCAAAGTTAAGATTGTAAAGTATCTGAAGAAGTGAAAAAAAAGTCTCTTTTAATACATAATAGGACATAAGAAAAAACTCACGTCTTTAACGGGACTTAATTTACGTAAGAAAAGAACATCAGATTAAGTGTTCAAAAAAAAAAAAAAAACGAATAAAAAGCTGTGTAGCCCCTGATTTAGGAGCTTGTTTAAAGACTTTATTGTTTCTTACGCCCAGAGACGCCGCAACGGGGTAGGCATACTAGGCAATTGCCTAGGGCCCCGAGCTGGAAGGGGCCCCAAGGACAGCGCTGACATTGGTTCTTTTGTCAATGACAAAATGACTGTACTGCTTTAGACACTGCAACGACGATACGTTGAAAGCCCCCCACATAGGGTCCCCAGTAGCTGTCACTGCCTAGTGTGTTAAGGGACCCCCAAGACACCGTTAATATCGATCCATATCAATGACAACCTGAAACCTCCATAGACACTGCAGTGAGATATTTGGAATCCCCCCTGATAGGGCCCCGACTGCCCGTGGCCAGCTTTCTTCAGTACTTCAAACTCAAAATGAAGCAAGTGTATCCGTCAAGATACGCAAAAAGAAAAAAAAAGCAAGAAGATAAAGGAAAAAGAGAACGGGAAAGTGCTGAATTCAAACTTGTATAATTTGACATTATTTAAAAAAAAAAAAAGTTATGATGCCGCTTTGTCCCAGTCTAGTCTCACGAAGCACAACTGCACATGACATGTTTACTGCACTTCAGCCTAGCTTATTTAAACAGTAATTAACAGTAAGCTAACCAGTAACTAATTTGTATTTGGAAGAGGGCCATATCATATGTCTTCTTGAATTTTCTGCATGTCATGTGATTCTTTTTTTTTTCTTGATTGTGTTTTTGTCAAACTTTGCATGTTTCAGTTGTGTTTGTTATGTTATATTGTATTTTAAGTTTTATTTCATCACTGTGCACCTCTGTTATTTAAAATAAAAGATTTCTGGATTGAATGATATTGGTGTTTTTGGACCGGTATGGCCCCCCGGCTTACAATTGCCTAGGGGCCCCCAAGGTGACTAGTAACGCCCCTGCTTATGTCAGGAGTTGATGCGTGAGCTTTTTCCTCCTTCTTTCAGGTTATTATACCAACGAGTTTTCTGACGCCCAGCAGGAGATACGGCCTGACGGCTCGGACATCAATCCGCATCCCCTGTTATGGTCCGTAACGGGCGTCTGTTTGCCTGTCCGCTCTGACAAACAGACGCCATAACCAAACAGAGACTTCACACCAGCTCCCCCTTTTATTTTCCGTCATCATGTGTGAAGAGTCTATTAGTACAGTGTGACTGCCGGTCCAACGATCAGACGACAGGCACAGCTGGAGGAGTGAAACTCAACAATCCGTCTCACTCAGACTGAAAATCCACTGACATTTTCAAAAGGTTTCTTGCGCACTTTGCAAAGAAAAAAAAGTGAACATTAATGCAAATTAAATTTTTTTTTTTTTTTTTTTAAAAGGAGTGCCTTGTACTTCAATTTTAAAATTCTGCTCTCAATTTGTAGTCTTTGGAGCAGTTGGTGGTCCTGTGATTTGGAGGCTTTCGAGAAAAAAAAAAAAGCAAGAGTGAAAACTGTGGGTAGATTTTAGAAAAAATATTTTCACAAAGCAGAAAAAAGGATCTTTCTGTCATTTTTAGCTCAACGGCTCCCCCTGAAAGGCGCAGCGAAAGTGAAATCGCTTTTGTCCCCGATCACTCTCGTTTGTTCTCCTGCTCGATCACTCTTCCATTTTCTCGTCTGTCATTTCTTTCTTGAGTTTCTTTATCGCCTCTGCCATGCCGTCCGCCGTGTGGACATAATGTCTCCTCAGATTCAGACAAATTTATGAAGCAAAGTAAACTGGATGGTGCTTCACAGTACAAATAGACATTGACCTATAACACGCATTCAAACTCAGCAACGAGGTGTAAAATCGTGTCCATGGCAAAATAAATCAGCCGATTTGAGGCAGCCATTACACACTCTTTTGATAAAAACAAAAGGCAAAAAATTAATTCATAAAAAAAAAAAAAAAGCATAAAGACATGGGCCTGGCTAAGATGATGCAAGCACTTTTTTTCTTTGGTGTTTGTTCGATTCTGTTGCTTTCTATTTGGAAAAAAAAATTAAAATAACAAAAAAAAGTACGGTGACATTAATTCACGTTTTACATTTTAAATCTTTTTTGTCCTTACTTTATGGAAAGGTTAATATTCAAGATGAAACAAGCAAATAAGGGATTCCTGGCTGCATAAAGAGATTGTGATCCAGATGGCAGCTTGTATTTTGATTTTGAGAGAACTTTTGTGCTGTGACCATCTTTTTCTTCATGAACAAAAGGTAATGATAAAATCTTCCAGCAAAATTTCACCATATGCCACAGGAGTTATTGATTGTGAAGGATGACCCTCAAGCATCTGCAAAAAGAAAGCTGAGCTCCACTTGCCAATTGCTCTCCATGCTAGGAAGTGGAGAAAACCAGCTAAAGGTGAAAACTGTAAGCTTGAGGAAGAGAGGAACTAAATATGACTCACATGAACAAGTTCTTCTTCCGTGGTGGCTTCTGCAGAAAATATAAAGTTTCCCCTGATTTTAAACAATCAATGGTAAATCCCTGCACAGTCGCTAAAAACGTAGCAACAGTTTTTTAGTCTTCTTCTCCAGTGAGCTGCCTGGCAGGGTCTTTTTCCTATCCCAAGTAGCGGAGAAGTAACCCCCAGGAATATCCTCTGAGGTTATTTTTGAATGCTGAAAACTGAATACATTCTTGACCAACATGGCTCTTGAATTGTACAAAGAAGGATGCTCGAGCATCCTCTCATTCGGCCTGGATCTGCGTGCAGGACATGGCGAAGGAGGGCACCTGCTCGTAAGACATCAGAGTCAAGTGGGATGTTGTTTACTGGAAAGAAATAGAGCCAAACAACTTCAACAGTCATTGGGAAAGTGATATGGAAGGAGAGGCCTGTGACGCGATAGCGTCGCCGCAAAGTATTGGAAGTGAGGGCTGATTTAACTTCCTGGACAATATTTTTTGTGGCAGCTAACCTTCCTACATGTGCCAGACCACCACTCTTATTTCTCCTGACAGATTTGGGATGTTATGGTCTACTTTAATCAGTCAGATAGCAATGTAGACCCACCAAGTACTTGAATCTTGTTATAAGAAATAGGTAAATAATTGAGGCATGGCTCAACGGGTACTTGCTTAATCGTGGACTAAGTGGCTTGATACCAGCATTTCAAACTAGCAACATATGGCTACTGTCTATGTTATTACTTTAACATTGGTAAGTACTGGATTGGACTCCATTTTGCTTTCAGAAATGCCTTACATTTTTTTGTGACATAGATTCAACAACATGCTCAAAACATTCCTCAGAGGTCTTGGTCCATATTCACATTAAAAGCATCACATGGTCGATGCCAGTTTGAAACCAGTTTGAGATGAGCTTCGTGACCCTAGAGATGTTTGTAGGTGAAAATCAAAGTGGATCAGAAGATTCTGAAATACTCAGACCAGCCTGTTTGGCACCAAAAACCATGCCATGTTCAAAGCCACTTACATCCCCTTTTCAATAATGCTTCCTTTTACAGTCCGGTAATAACCTGGTAATAAGATGTACTAAGTAATAACCAAGTAATAAATGTAATTACCTTCTAATTACCAACTACTTTTCCATGTAATTACCCAGTATTACCATGTAAATACCCAGTATTTGCGAGATATTTTTCTGACTTCTGCCACGCATTTGCCCAATAATTACCTGGTAGATGCACAGTAAATGTAATTTTTAAACCCCGTAGTTAAAATATTAACCTGATATTTATCTGGTAACTACCAACAAGTTACCTGGTATTTACTAGATATTTTTCCTGACAACTACCAGGTATGCACCCGATAAATACCTGGTAGATATCCTGCAATTACATATTATAGTCTATAAACTGACTAAATGTGTCTATGTGACTTTGTTAGGGTGATAATAACACCTGGTATTTACTCAAAAAAGATCACATATTTACCTGGTAACTACCACTTATTTGCCTGGTAGCTACCTGATACTTGGTAAAGAACTAGTTACCTGGTATTTACTAGATATATACTGCAAGGTACCAGGTATTTATCCAATAATTATGGATTATGTATTACCAATCAACCTGGGTAGTGACAGTGTGGGTAGTAATGACTGATATTAACCCGGTAATTACCTGGTATTTACCTGATACTTTGCAGCAAGGTAAGTTTATTTGTAGAGCACAATTCGTACACAATTCGTGCAATTCAAAGTGCTTTACAGATGCATAAAATCACAAGAAGGCAAATAGTCATTCCATATAAGCATAAAAATAATCATTAATAAATTAAATTAAAAATTAATTTAAAAGAAAAAAATAATTAAATTTAAATTGAAAAGTGCAGATAAAATCCTTTCAGTTGCCATATGCACATCTGAACAGAACTGTTTTCAGCCTGGATCTTGAACATTGTCAGACTTGAGGTCCTGTCTCACATCTTCTGGAAACTGTTCCAGTCTGTAAACAACAACAAGCAACAACCATTTAGCCTCAACGTTTCAATAACAGGATTAATGATGTAAATAACTGCATAACCATCAAAGTCAAGTTTTATTCAGTTTAACAGTAGTACAATAACAGTAACAGTAGTGCAATGAATCATTGATGAAACATTAGCACAATAAAAACTTTGCTATATTGTAATTGCTATTTTTTTTTTTTTAAAGAAATAAATAAAAGAGCTGCAAACTAACCCAACCTGGCTGACTTCATATGTAAATCATTTGACTGGGAGAGGAAAAAGGTGCTTGCAATGCAAAAGTGTAATAAGAACACTAGACCAGTCTAGACCAGTCTAGACCAGTGGTCCCCAACCTTTTTTGTGGCACGGACCGGTTTATTGTCAGGGAATATTTTCATGGACCGGTTTGTAAAATGTGCCAAAGATAAAAACAACTAAATAAAATTATATGACCGACTTAAAAACTGTAGTATTTTCTATATATTATAATAAACGTGAATCCGCAGTGTAATCAGGTGCAACTTTATTCGTAGCAACCTCGTAACATCGCACCAACAACAGAACATCGGTAACGTTCTTCGGAAAGACACTTTCCAACAACGTTTGTGTTTTTACTCATTTTGCTACGTGACTGAGACACGGGTCTTGAAGTCTTGTCATGTGTCCAGAGTAGTTAATAGATAGGTGTTTTGGACAAAATCCGCTCATTTTTCAAAATAAAACATAATTTAGACTCGAATAATAAATCAAACGGTAATAATGGAAGTGATTTATTTTTTTCTCTGCAGCCCGATACCAAATGACCCACAGACCGATACCCGGCTTGAGACCGGGGGTTGGGGACCACTGGTCTAGACCTTGATAATCATTCGATCCCATTTTTGAGAGTATGATTTCTAGAATAAAATATCCTATATTTGGGCAGTGTTGGACAGTGTTCCAGGAAAGAGGCAGTCTGATGGATCATGCAGAGAGTGCCAAATAATCGTTCCCATAATCTATCCCCTAACGTTGAAAGCAGATTAACATTTGGAGACATCTGTAAATTCCCAACTCTCTTACAGCAGCATGGGAACATGTAGATTTGATGTGTTGGTGAAAGAAGTGAGTAGTCCAGGATGTCTTGTAACATCGCTCTGTCCGACAAGAGGTGCAACTTATTGTATCTTACATTTCCTAGACCAACCATCAGAAATACTCATCACTTCTGACAAAATAACAATATCAGGATCTGTGAGTATGTTCCACCCAATACCACATCATTTTAAGAAAAGAAAATGCTAATTATTCTTCATTTTCTAAAACCAAGCAATGATGTTACGCAATACTGCTTTGCAACTTCCTGTTTTGAGTCAGAAGTTGGAGAAAATGAACTGTTGGACTGAGCTAGCTGTCTAGCATTTTGTTGGCAATATCTTCTTGTCCTTTTTAACTGCTCCCTTATTCAGGGTCAACACAGCAGAATAATCTGCGTTTGACACAAGTTTTACGCTAGATGCCTCCCGTATGATAAGTGAAGGCACTATTATACAAGGCTACAGTTTCTAGAGCCAGCACAGATGCTTAATGTCAAACCAGTGACTTTTTTTTAAAGTATTTAAGAAATCATCAGATGAAAGGGCAAGGAGTTTATTAATGGGACCCTAACCCTGTTTAAGTGAACATTTAAAGTGACAGTACAGATGGTTAGGTTAAAAATACATTTCTGAAACTGGCTCTCCCTCAACTGCATGAGACTGTGACAGAACATGTGTCATTTAAGCTAAAAGAAGGTGCAGGCAGTCAGTTTAACTTAAGACATTTGGACCTCTGACATGACATGTGACATATTGGATTGCTATTCAGTACAGGATGATTCAGAAAGCCCAGAAACTGAATTGGTATTGGGGAGGGAAACATGTTAGTGGAACATCTCTAGTCTCACACCAGAGGCTGACACATGAACGTTCTTGTGATATGCTGCCCCCATCTGGTCAGAAGGGGTATTCTTACATAAACTGGCTTTAAGGTAACATTCGAGAGCCTTGATTCTTAAATTTTTCAGCGATTCTGATGTAAACGTGCTGGATCATTGTCTTGTTGCATGTCCCAGTTTCAGTTTTACTCAGCTTTCTTTGCAGACAGTGGCAATTGGACACTTAAATTTAAATTAATACTCGTCTTTTGCACTGAAACTGAGTATTGCTTTGACTCAAGAATCAATTTTGAAAAAAGGATCAATGTTGAATTGATTCATGACCTCAAGATTCACACCAAACCATCATCACATACATACCAACTGCTATTTTATTTTATTTTTTATCTTTTTCCCATTTGCTTTGTGAGATGTGAGATAAAATAATTAATATAAATTAGAGATTACACAAACACACTTACACATGAATAGTCTTTACATAGTTTCCTTTCTTGCTCTCTCTTTCTTTTTTTTTTTATTTTAATAGTGATTCATTACTTAAGAGAGCGCCCTGTAACTGGGCCTATTTCTTTAATGGTCTATTAACGATGTGAGTAATTATGCTTTGTTACTTCTGTATTCACCAACACACACAAAAATAAACAGAAAAAACCCTACAATGAAAATGAAATCCCAGTATAATAATGTCCAACAAGCTACATCTGAAGAACAACTGCTCACAACCATAAAGGAGCACTGAGGGAGAGTATTAGCTTAGCTACACAATAGCATTACTGGGCTCATTACCCACAGTTATACAAGGTATGTGCAGCATATATACCCTATTAATCATTTCAAAAGTAATATCCACTGACTTTTATTTTCGGTGAACACGAGTTTCTTACATTACTCATTATTATGTTGCATCACTCCCCAAATGGAGGTAATTACCTCTTGTTCATTCCCTCCAAATAGTGGCTCTACTGGGGCGGTCCTAATGCAACAATAATCATCTGCTGGGAAACGCTCCTCTTATGAGTGCCGATTGAACGGCGTTTGTGTGAGTGACTCACTGGAGAGAGCGCATCTTTTAAATTGGCAGTTATACGGCATTTCATGGAGGTGGATGCAGAAATTCCACTTACACAAAACTGTCCCAGACGCTTCATACAGCGATAGCTGCAGAAGGAATAAAAAGGTAATGAAGGTTTAACAGAATAATCAAAAAGAAAAGCAAGAATAAATACATAAAACATTCTAGATTCGCATTAACACACCAGCTTTCCATATGGATTTGTACCATTATCATATTATACTAAAACAAAGCCTGGTCTCTGGTTTAGTTGGAAGAAGTCTACTGTGATGAGTCTGGTACAGCTGCACACGTACGTATATGAAGGAAGACATATATGCCACGTATGCATGACTGTGAGGTATACGTGGCATAAATGTCAAACGTCGCTACATAAACGACATCCAAAACAAGCGCTGCCGGGGCTGAAATGAGGACGAGCAGAGCTCCAGGGGGATATGCTGTCACTGGGCCCTGCCACTCATGGGCTCATGGGCCCAGGCTGGTCACAGACTCCTGAAAGCCGACCGGCATGAGCCCGCGAGTGGTGGGCCAAGTGACAGCGGGTCCCAGCAGACCCCTGATAGTTATTATTACAACTCTGGTAATCCTCATTTCAGATGACGTTGTCTGATGGTACCAGGTTAGGGGTGCACGATAATTATGGACCCGATAACTAACAGGAGATAACAGGAAATTATGACGTCATCCCGATATGTCCGATATCACGACGAATAGCCCCGATAACATATATATTTTTGTCAATACCGCAGTGCTTCGCTCCCTCTGAGCCTTGAATGACCGGCAGTGAACGCTATGTTCAAGTTATGTCAGCATAATCAGAAAAAAGATTTCTCAGTAAGGAAAATCAAGAATACCCCCTCATGCCAGAAAACAACTAGTTAACTCGGGCATAATTTCGGTAGTTGCTGACTTTAATTGATATTCACAATATTTTCCCACGTGTTACACATAAAAAATAGATAAGGCCGAAAGAACGACCAGCAAACGAGGGAACGGAGGAATTTACGTTACACCTTGAATGCAGCATTGCCGCAGAGTGCGCTGATAAAAAAAAAACAAACGAAAAAAAAACATGGCAGCGATTGTAGGGAACTTTGTTAAAGTTTCACATTGCAAAAAAAAGGGGGGTCTTAAAACAAGATAAAAACACTGCAACTAAGGAAAAAGGTACTCAAAACAAGTGAAAAAAATCTGTCCATGCAGCAAGATAATTTCACTTGGTAAGATTTCTTAAATTAAGATTTTAAGTGTTAAGGAACACTTGTTTCTAGATTTAAGAAAGGTATTATTTGTTATTGAATCTTAAATCAAGATTTATTTTGATGAGGAGAGGAGATGAGGAGGAGGAAAAAAACGTAATACATCTTATTTTAAGTGTAAATTGTCTCATTTTAGGATTCCCTGCCTGTTTGAGACAAAAAAGTAAAGTTTTACTTGATATAAGATTATACTGAGACTTAAAAAAGGAAAGTAATATTAAAACAAGAAAAAATATCCAACGCTTCTAAATGTACGTTTTTTTTTCTTGGTAAGAACCAAATAATTTGCAGTGCAGAATAAGATAGTTTGCTGGTCGTTTGTGACAAATGCTCCAAGCGAAGGAGGGAAGAATAGCACAAGCTTTAATACGTCAAACCTGATCAGCCATCTGAAACATAACCATCGCTTCCATGGAGTTTTGAAATCGAGCTCACGTGAGCTAACATGAGCTAGCATGAGTAAGCCAGCAACAAGTCTCCCCTCCTCGCCATCATCTCTCTCATCTAAAGCTTCCATGAGATGAAAAAGAACCCAAAAACTACCAAACCTCATTTACTTTAATTAAAGGCATTCATTTGAATGGAACCACAAGCCAAAATCATTTAAACATATTTTATTGTTACTATGGAGTGCACTTTTTCAGTTTATTCACACAGACAAGTCTAACTTGTGTCAGTACATTATGCACTGTGCAATATTTTTTATTGTCATTGAGGAAATGCATTTTTTCAGTTTGTAATTCTGATGGATGTATTACCATCAGTTCAAGGAGCCTTTATTTCCTTTATATCAGTAAGTAAATTACAAAAACGTTTGAGAGGCTTGCTAATAGTTTTTCATTGGAAAAAATAAATATCTGTTCATTTAAAGAGTCAAAACTGCTTTTGGTTTTGTTCATATTGATGTAATAATCTTAGGTATATGTGTGTGTGTTATTGGTTATCGGTATTGGTATCGGCCTATAGGAGCTGAAAGTTATTGGTTATCGGTATCGGTTTTAAAAAACAGTTATCGTGCATCCCTAGTCCAGATGATAAACTTGGAAAGGTCCTGAAATGATTCGAGGTGAAAGTTGCAAGTTGCTTAACCAGAGGACCGAGCTGCTGCAAGAGATCGAAGCCAGAATGCTTGAGGCAGTCCAGCTGGTGTTGGCCCTGGATAGCAGTCTTCAAAAGAAAATGATTCAGGGTGCTTTGATCCTGAACACTTCCAGGCCAACCCAAAAAAGGTTTCTTGTAAGTATGTAATTATTCTGTAATTATGTTAATTATGCTGCAAAATTGAACACTTTAACTTGAGGTCAATGAGCCAGCCCCCAGTGGTCATTCCAGGCATTTACATTTTTCTCACCTCTGTGTTGAATTCAACACAGGAAATCTGGATGTTCCCCCCTTGGGTATTTCCTGTGGCATTCTTGCGGAGCTGAGTAGCTCACTCGACACCTTACTGTGTCCCTGTAGGGTTCTGACCAAAGCCTTTCATACACATCTAATTTAGACCTCAGGAAATTGTTTCAGCTTGTGGGAAAAACAAGCTGCCTTTTTGACTCCATTAAAATTGGACAGAACCAATTTGTGGGCAAGTCTCACACCTGTGTATTGATCTGTTCTTTCATTTTGACCTCCTTTTAGTTAAGTTAAGTTTAGTTTCCTTGTTTGTTTGATTGTTTTTGTTTTCTTTTATTTTTTAGTGAGATGGAAATAAAATTTTTTAAGCATGATTTTGATTGGAGAAACCAAATGTCTTTCTAAAAAAAAAAAAAAATCCTGTTTTTAATTTCCCTAAAGTCCGAAAGGTAGAAGATCGAGATTAGGTGAGGAAGATCATTCACACCTGGACAGTGCCAATCTTCCCAGGAGCCCACATTCCAGCAAATTTACCCCAAGGTTAGACCGTGCAATGCTCAGAGAAGTACAAAAAAAAAACCAAAAGCGAGAGGTCATGCAATTAAAAAAATGATCCAAAGCACACCAGTAAATCTACATCAGAGTGGCTGGAAACTAAGAGGATCAAGGTTTTGGAAGTCCAGACCTCAACCCAATGGAGACAAAATGACCATTCAGTCTCACCAACTGTCGTCTGTTAGTCAGGTAGTCGGTGATCCAAGTGATTGTGAAGGCATCCACCTGTGTCGTCTGGAGCAGGCTAGATGGCGCTATATGCACATGATCCTCGCAGCGCTGCCTGCTTTGTCCAGATGACTGCGGGTTTGTTGAAGCAGGTGTATGATTTCGTCTTCAACCCCAACCCTACGACGATAAGCAAACCGCACTGGGTCCTGAAAGGTGCTTGTTTGCTTATTCAGGTGACCGATAAAAGTCTCTCCAGGACTTTCTACAGCTTCCTGTGACCACCTCCTCACAGTCCTTTTGGTCACAGGTTGTTTCTGGATTTATTGGTTAAGGAGAGATAAACCAAATTATGATCCACCTTGTCCAGAGTAGGCTGTGGAGAGGATCTGTGCGCAGCTCTGACTTTTACATAAAACAAATCTAAAGTTTTATTCTCTCTCCTGAAGCAGTTGACAAACTGTTGCTCGCAAAAATTGATGGCGCGACTGCAGCAAGCTGCCACCATGAGCACTGCTAGTCTAGAATCATGGGGGTACCTTGTATTGCCCACATGTTTTTCTTACTTTTGACTTAGTTCTTACCGGACGAAAGACAGCAAGTCAGATGTTGCCGTTCACCTGAGGTTGTATTTGCTTTATACTTAAGAGTTACTACAATCAGGTTTTATATCTTGTGGATATGACTGTATCGCATCATTATCTTGGCACACACACGCACAACCCACATGCATGTCACAATTTCAGTCCTAATTCAAGTGTTTCAGAAAGCCGATTTAACTGCAGGTGAAGTCGAAACATTCATCAATGTAGCTTGGGACAAGAGTGGGCTGCGTTTGGGCGGCACTCACATCGTACAGGTCGGGTTCTGGTTGAGCAGACATCAGATGATCAGACAGCTGAATTGCTCCGAACAATGCCGGAGACCCTTCGCATATGAAATCACCCACTCACTCCCAGAGACCTCATAAGCCCCACAGGAGCTCAAAATGTTCTTCACACAAGATTAAACTAAAAGAAAAATATGATAGCAACCCAGCAAACTGTCACTTCCTCCCACTCACTCAACCACATCCACACCATTAAGAGAATTTACTTGTGCTTTTTTTAAATGTGTGTGTGTATATCTACATGGTTTGTTGATTTTCGGAGCACATGGCAGCATGCGAAGGCACAGACACATCATGTCAAAATTGCTTCAGTTAAGTGAGTGGGAGATTCATCTTGACAAATTTCATCAATTAATTTATTTTCTGTTTTTATTTTGAATAGTTTATACAATTTTAAGAGGGGAAAAAAAAAAGAATTGAAGCATGTTGTGAACTTTTGGGCATCCATTATCAAAGACCATAATTACCTTGTTAGGAATCTGGCTTGTTCACAATTATCAGAAGGTCAGGTCATGCAAATTTAATTCCTTCGTAGATATTCTGACTCCTTACGTCTTGTCCCAGAAATCAACACTCATTTGTTTCGTTAACCAGATTTCTTGTTATATGGGAATTCAAATAATTGATGCCCACAAAACAGGGCAAGGCTACGATACCACAGTGCACTTAGTTTTTCCACCACTGTCAGTCACATCTGCAGTTTCTGACATGTGAAAGAGGAAAAGCCCTTTTCATTGCCCGGGTGTTAGTTTTCAGGATATACCGCTAAAAGGTTTTGGAGTTGGCTCATCGAGGGAGTTTCCAGGTGCAAATCTCGGCTTGGACCTTTCCCGTATTGAGTTTGCAGCTGTCAACGCGCCTCCTTTCACCTCCCAACAGTCCCAAACCAGGCATGTTGGATTAGCTTGTTAATTGGCTGTAGGACTGAGATTGGGCCGGATTGGTTTTCCTCTGTTTGGCGTTAAAACAGAGTGGCATCTTCTCCAGGATTTACAGCTTAATAACAGCTGGGATAGGCTCCAGCAGTCTCTAAACTTGGGGTCCAAAGGGGGTGGGGGGGCTATAAGTACTGAGTGAGTGTTAGAGAGAGAGAGAGAGAGAGAGAGAGAGAGGATGACTGGGTGTTGATGCTTTCTTTTCCTTCTCTCTGCTGCAACCTTTGGTGTGTAATGGCTTTTAAATTGTCTTTGTTCTTTCTTCTTGTTGTTTTAGTGATTGTTTTTATGATGTAAAGTACTTCTGTATGAAAAGAGATTCATAAATAAATTTGATTTGATTAAAACTTCCAACCCTGAACTGCAGACAGCAGGTAAAGATGTTTTTCGGTCTGTCACATTATTATGGAGGAATCTTCTATGCAGCGTTGCTTCAGTCCTTCCACATCCACAGATCTGTTATGGTCCCACCACATCAATCAAAGACTATTAGCCTACAACAAAAAGCATCTACAAGTTCACATGCTTGCCAAAGGCAGTGTTAAAAAAGCTGTAACAAAGACAAGAATGCATGCCGCAGGGTCTTTGGAATTGTAAAATAAGCAAACAGAAAAATATGTACAGCCAAAAATATTAAAGAAAAGTTTCATAACAAGTTATCTATTCAGGGTAATAAAATTTAGCCCTTGGGAAACCCAAACTATAGCAACTCATGCAAGCTTTTAGCTATGTTCTTGTGGTCCTTACATATTTCACATTTCTATGTTGGTGGGCAAGAATTTTGCCTTTTTTTTCATAAATAAGAGGCAACTTTTATGCGGTCTTCTTTGCACTAGTTTTGAGGGTGGGTAGTGGGTATCTTTTTGCAGCAAAAGTCTTTGAAGCAACGTTAATGTGATGTAAGGAGCCGCAGATGAGTGGGTAGATAATTACACATTCCCACAGTGTTCTATGTGAGCTCAGAAAGCCAGCACCCCCTCAGCCTTCATGCACACAGTGCACAGCTGAACTGAATGAGAAAGGATTTCATGAAATATGGACTAAAACATACTATTTCAGCACCACAGCAAACATCTGTGTTTGCATTGACATCAGTGTATATTGACACAAAGCTCAATTATATAGCAGACTCTCCTCACCTCTAACATCCTCTGCCTCCCTGCTAGGAAAATTCCTGGGTCACCAAGTCCACAGCTACAGCCAACTTCTCACCATCGTCTTCACGTCCGAGACCCCGGAGCTGCTCCCCGACCACGTCACCCTGCTCCTCCATGGCTCTGGACTCACCCTGTCGGCTGACCTTTTGTCCCAGCCGGATCTCAAACACGACCCCGACCTCGCCCCGCGGCGCTCTTTCATTGTCAGGTACGAGGACGCAGACACGGAGCTGTCAGTTTGTGGGCGCGTGTTGGTTTTAAATGAGGGCTGAAGTGGAGTCTCTATAGAAAACATAAGACGTAGACAAGAGCAGCTTGGTTGTCAGGTTGTGTGTTTCTTCTGTGCGTCTGTTGCCTGAGTTTTTCCTTGCTGGATTATGTTTAAAGTCCACAGAGTACAGGCTATTCAGGGCACCCATGTAGTCAGTCGCGATTACCCACTTTGGTTTTGTTGGTGTGGTCCCAGCAGAATGCTCGTTATAAAAATGTCGTGATGAGCTAAGCTCCCTTATGTGCTGGCTGTCGTATAGATCTGGCAGATGCACAGCAATGACATTACGGTCCCATTTATGCATGTTATAGTATGGTGGGGCATCAAAGGTTCAAGAAAAATACAAAGTGAGAGTTGGGAAATGAATTTCATGCATCTATCCATTGGCAAGATCATGGTTATGGTTTCTTCTCCGTGGTGCTCTGTTAGTATGTGCAGTGTAGACTAGGGATGTAATAATATAGAAAATTTGATATCTCGATTACAGTGACCAAATTATCACGGTTTACGATATCGTGGTATTCTTAATTGCTGTACAAATGTCCAAAAAACACATACATTTAAATAATTTCACAAAATCTTGTGATTTTCTTGTCATACTAAAACATCAGAAGCCAAAATTTTATCAAAAGAAACTTTCACATTAAAAGGGCAAACAACTGGCACAGAAAGAGGTTTAATTTTAAATGAACAAAAAAAAAATAACAGGAACAAAGCTTATTTGTCTGGTGAAAATTTAAATAAACACTTTAACAACCATAGTAGGTCAAAATATGCAAACAATTATCAGGAACAAAAATTATAGTGCAAATTCAAATGAAAAAAAATGCGGTAACATTAATGAAATGTGAGTTAGCGAAGCGCGTCAACCAGGTTACTCTTGGTCAAAAATCTCAGTAGCTTGAAGCATTAGGCTTAGCTCCTTCAAGTTGCTTGTACAAATTACAATAAAATGTAAACAAGTGCTCTGCAGACAGTATAATTGTCCTCCACCAGTTGTCCCTCTGCATTTAAAAAAATAAATAAATATGCCCAGAGCTCTGATTTTGTCCTTTTAGTGGGTTGGTAAATGTCCTGCGTGCTATCACCACTTTCCGCCATGCTCACGTTACGATGCCGTTGTTACAAGCTACATATTCACGCGAGACACAGTCGCGAGTCTCTCGCAGACTTGAATGAGGCTGATATTACATATCCAGGTAATCGACCACGATAATGAGATTAAGTCAAACATAAATGGTAATCGTTATCGCGTAAAAGTTTACCGCGCTTTACCGTAATACCGGTAACCGTTCCATCCCTACTGTAGACATGTTGTTGTTGGTTGAGAGAAGGGTTAATCCTGCCTACAGCTGACTCAAGCTCTTATATATCCCTTTTTGACCAGTTTGATCCAGGTGCTGGTGTTGGCTTGATGCTAGAACCAGTTTAAAGCTGGTTCAGCTTCAGAGCTGAACAGAAATTGCTTTGTTTTTCTATATACAAAGACCCAGTACAGAGTCACGTCATAACATCTCATCCAATGTGAGTTGAAACTCCCTTTAGTGCACTCTGGATATTTGTTGAGGATACAGTTTACACAGGACACAGATCACAGTGTTTTACCTCAAAATCAATGTATTAATAATGTAGGTATCGTAAACGATTGTTGATGTCCTTGGACACTCTTTGCAATGCCGATCAGTGTTCCCAAATGCTGACTGGCATTTTTGAAAGCCGCTATAAACAGGATATATTCTGGCTGTTTTATGCCGGTTCCATAAACACCACTGAATGATAGAGGTGTATATTCTTTGTTCATTCCATTTTGCTATGCTTCTACTTTAATACAGACTTGACTTAACAATGACAGTCACAATGTTTTGGTTGATCACAATAATCCTGCCCTTAGCCCAGAACAACCAGTTCTTGTATCTAGTCCAACAAATGTTTGGGGCCAGCATTGCACCAGTTTTCCTGACGTTTAACTGGTGCTCTCTCTACAGTTGGCTGTCAAAGACAAAGAACTGGTTTTAAGTTAGACACTGACCCCAAACCAGCATCGGATCCGCTTTGGTGGAAGAAAGGAAAAAAAAAAAAAGGCCTACTTAAAACAGTGTTACGAAGCCAACAGACCATTACATTGTATTTTCTCTACCTTCACAACAGACCAAGGGAAATAGCTAAGAGACTGGGAGGTCCGTGGGCTGTTGTCAGCAGAATCAGACAGTACAGGCAGTGAGAGATAAGAAGCAGAAATACACCGACCATCCTGGGCCGGTTTATTTATGAAGCTAAAGAGTGGCCATACAAACTGCCGCCACTCATCATCTTCCTTTGTAACACCAGAAGAATTAACAACAAAATGACAACAGATCCCAACTAGAAAAGCACTCGGAGAGCGCAGACCTCCGCCATGCACAACAGTTCTCCCATATAGTGATCTATCTGGATCAGATCCGGATCAGCCTTTGAAATTTGATAGAGGTTCCCATTGTCAATCCCTGAGTCAAATTTCATGAGTTTTGGGCAATTATTAATGGAGATATTGAGAAACAAAATTTCCGGCCCCATTTACCGCAATGTTATTGAAAATTTGAAAGCGATCCAGAATCCAGGATTTCTTCCAGATCACACCCAAAATGAAATCAGTTCTCCCATTTCACATTTCTGGCAATTCCTGAAAATTTCATCAAAATCCATCCATAACTTTTTGAGTTATCTTGTACATAGACAAACAGATAAACGCCGGCAAAAACATAACCTCCTTGGCAGAGGTAATTAGCAAATACGTTCAGAACTGCTGTTTTGAACGTATTTGCGAGATTTCACTGTTAAACAGTGAAATCTGTTTAACAGATTTCACTGTTTAACAGTGAAATTTGGCTCTATACTTGTTTACCTGATACAGCTATATTTGAAAGCTCCCCAGTGTCCATTGTAGTGTATTTAGCCAGTAGCATGACAATAAATGGTTTTCTATCCATGGTTTCCTCCATCTTTCTATTTTCAGAGTCATGGTGTGAGAGGTGGTGTACATCCTGTGCAGGTCACCAGTCCATCACAGAGCCACACAGAAACAAATGAGATGAAACAGCCATATATGTTCACTCCTACAGACAATTTTGAATTACAGATCAAGCTAGCATGTATTCTTTTTGAACTGCGGTAGAAAGCTGGAGTACCTGGAAAAAGGCAGATAAAATGATACAGTTGAATGTAGAAAGGGAACATGGCTATCTTATAAATTTTGGGAAGGAAGAGGAGGATGAAAGGCTGGAAGGCCAAACAGGTCGCAGTGAGCAAAAGAGAGCTAAGTGGATTATTGCGGCAGCATGCAGAGCGCTTGATGGAGTGTAGGGTTGGTCTATGGCCTGGAGGGAAACAGTGCAGGTGGTGGTCCCACTGCGGTCTGATCACCCAACACCATCGCACGAAAGCAGATACAAACAGTCGCACCTAGTAGATGAAGAAAAAAACACTGGCAGTCTCCACAGGTTAAACTGGAATGCTGAACAGCAAACAAAATGGTAAAAATCCCATCGAAATAGATATGAATGCAGTATTGGTGCAGGTATAATCAGATGATAATGCTATATATAAACTATAGCAAATGGCATACAGATTTTTCTGTTACTAATTGTATTATCAAAGCAGCTGACGGACACAGAGAGAAGTTACACTTGTATAAGGGACCATCATTTCTGTTTTTGGTACGAGTCAACACAAGACCCTTATCGTCAAATTACTGACCTGTTGTCCCTTTGCCACTTGGAAAAAAAAAGGAAAATCATCCAATAAGTAAAGCACAAAGAAAAGCATTTGAACAAAAAAGGAATAAACCAGTTATTTTTTATCTGTACGCTTGTTTAAAATAATCACAAGATACAGAAATTCTCTCAGGTTGTTCATTTCAGCCACAATTACTTCAAGCTTTTCCTGCAGTGTTATTTTTCTTATATTTGTTGAAGTTTTATACATTTATATTCAGCAATGGGTACACCTTTGAAATTATCTTTTTTTTTTGGTGTATTTTTTGGGGCAGTGAAACTATTTCTTTGTATTAACTACTGAAAGCATAAAAAGCATCAAAGTTATCATGGAGGCAGAAACTGAGTTTCTCCACTCCTGTGATGCAACATGTCTGACTTCTAAGGAAAAATCTGTGCACAGATCACTCAGTTTCAGCCAAGGTTCATTCAAAGGTAACTCTTATCTTGACATCTTTACCCTCAACCTAACCACCCTCTTTCTTAATGTAATTTAGCATTTTCCTTTTTAATATTAATGAAATTTCTCTGGCCATCCTGCTAGAAATGAAGACCAAAGTAGTTGTTCAAATTCTTAGACCACTGGGCCTCTAAATTGGAGGCAATTAATTAAAAAGCAGGCCTTTAGTTCTAATTTTCATTGCTATTAACAGGACTTTTTAAATTTTACTGAATTGTTTTGCAATCCCTTACCACAGTGTCTCAAAATTAAACTTGGAACAGCTCAAAACTTGTTTTCTTATACTTTTCTTTTTGCCACCTGTGAAATTTTCTTTTTCAAAAATGTAACATTGTGAAGGTGTGCTAGTTGTTCCTAGATGTTCCTAGATATTGAACAAAATCTACTCCTGCCTCTGGCCATGTGTAGCGCTTGTGTAAATGAGCAACACAGAAATATTGTTGTCATTCTCTTTACAACATTAATGCTTATATAAACAGTTATTCTCACAATATACTTTTAAACCATGTTTTTTAAACATGATAATACATCTGAAATATAACACATTTATTTCAATCGATGGGCATTTTGCATACTTAAGCTTTTTGTGTTTCTCGGTGGTGATTAAATGGATTTGATGTGCTGGCAAACGCCAACGCAGCAATTCGGGTCACTATAGAGGCACCAACCTGGTAGTCTGCACTTTTACACCTCCGTCCCTGGGCGGGAATTATGTTAATTAATGAGCTTCGTAGCTGCAATCCCCACCTGCAAGCATTTGGGAATCATTAATGTATGTATGTTTTAACAGAAAAATCTGAGTTTTATGCTGCGTTCATGAATCTGGAGCAAACTTTTAGTAAGTGGGTGACTTACGTGCAGATCTACTCAGAGATTTACGAAGATTTCATGAATGAGAGCCATTGTACGAATGAGCTAACAGACTAACTACTACTCTCACTTTAAAGGGGAAAAAAATATAGCTGCAATCCTTACTTAGCAGTTGATATATCTTTTGAAAATATGTTTTACACAATTCACTTCTCACCAGGCAAAGCAAACAACTACCTCACTTTTGCCCTATTATTATTGTTGTTGGTCTTTGACTGACATTCACAAAGAGTTGTAAATTACAGAAAATGTGTGCGCAAGCTATATGCTACAACTGAATGGACCGATCCAGAGTATTTTGAAATTAAAGAATCAAACAGCACAATTGTTGGATAAGAATATGTCACTCAGTCAGTAGTATAACAGTAGTATAATGCACAGATTTCAGACAGAATGTATATGCCGCGCTAGCATCCAGTGCCCTAGACCACCACAACAGGAATAACAAATAACCTGTGGGGAAAAAAAGAAGGAAAAAATCTTCTTTAACTTGTTTGACTATTTAAAGAAATTGTATAGACAACAAGTATAGGCTGTTATAAGAATATTTTATCTCCCATGTCAGCAACAACTTTGTGCTAGCAGAATTAGCATTGTTAGCATTAGCACCAAGCCAACCTTTCAGTTAAGAATTGTACTTTCTTGCACTAAAGACCAGGCTTCATATTCCATATTTCGGAGGGCAAGTCAAAATGAGACATGCAGCCTCTGAGTCGCCATTAAAAGCCTGGACCGGGTAGTTGCAAGAAAATAATTCCAGTGCGGGCAAGTAGCTAACAATACCAGTTTTTCAATTACTAAGCAAATAGTTGCAACATTCCTCACAATTTCTGTTCAGTAGCCCAGGAATTATTTTTTTTATCTAACTCACAATGTTATAATGCTAGTTAGATGCTAACATTCAGGTTAACATTTATCTTGATTGGCTACTTTCAAGCTAGCCTCACATGTAAAAAAGAAAAGTGTTTTATAATCCTTTCTTTCATATGTTTACATATATGTTAAACACAAAGAAATGTGCTACACCATCGTCAAACGGTGTTGGCAACATTTAAGATAAATGGTGTCTCAGCCCACACAACTGGCTCTGGCTTTACGTTAGCTTATAACTTTGCTTCAAGTAAAGCCTGATTCAACATGCAAACTCCATTGAAAGAGGACTGTTGTGATATTGTGGTGTAAACCACCGAGCCGCCTCGCTGCCCAGCTCCCGAGCATTGCCCACTTAATCAAGTGAGCATGGAAAGTGTTTTGAGTGTTTCCAAAATACAGAAACAGGTACAGTATTTTATTTTGACACATGGATGAAGTGCTTTATTTTATATTTTATTTTGATACCCTAAAAAGAAGGGTATATTGTGTTTTATTTTGAAATGTAGGCCTATTTTGATGGATTTTAACCCATCTGTGGTGTACTGGTTTTGAAAGACATTACATTGCACATTGAGAGCCCACATGCTAGGATTTGATTCAGTGTTTTTCTAACTTGATGACAAAGTTAACTTTGAATTAAATATTTGATCTTTGGGTCAGTGATTTTACAACTCTGACCCACTGGAGCACTTGAATACCTTCTAACAGCTGTAGTTTTAAATATTTGAGCAGTTTCACTCATTGACGTAGTGTATAATGCATAATATAGCCTTCCTGTCATGACTTTTTGTCGGGAGGACCCAAAAAAATCCAAGAGAGCCAGGAGATTCCAACAAAGTCCTTTAATAAGTCCATAAACCAAAACTAAATTAGGATAATCCCGTGGATAGGGACAGCAAGGCGGGAACAGGGAACAAACAGCCAGGATAATGGGAAGGCAGACAGGCAGAAAAACCAACAGATGGAAACGGGAGGAAAATCAATAGACGAACCAGCGAACTGAAAGGGAAAGACGAGAGTTGAATAAACAAAGGAGGCAGGTGCAAAGAATCAGGGAAATGAACAGAAGGAAGTGAGGGTGAACACCACAAAGACAAGACAGACCTTCAAATTAAAACAGGAAACAAAGTTGACTGAAGACAGGGAGGTCAAGAACAATAAAGCAAACCCAGAAAACTGCTACCTGCATCTGTTTATATAGGCATTTCATTCAGTAATTTGTGTGCTCTCCTCTATCTGTCCTACATCCTCTCTCTGTGCTGTCTCCACTTTCTTTTTCTCTCTTTACCCGGCTGGCCTTCGGCAGGAAGGTCCCCCCAGGAAGGTCATGCTCTGGGTCTCTGTAAAGCGCCTAGAGACAATTGGCATTGTAACAGATGCTATATAAATAAAATTCAATTGAACTGAATTGAAAACAAAGAAGGTATCGCCATGCCCAACCCAAACCATGACACCTCCACATTTACACACTGATGGATACATGGTTTTGTGGTTAAAAAAAAAAAGAAAAAAAACATATTTATTTACAGGAAATTGTATACTAACATTGTAAGTAACTAATACACTATAAATAAGCTCGTGTAATCTCACAACATTTAATTCCATTCAGAGTTCACTTGATTTTTATCATGATATAAGTATTGATGACCAGAGAGTTTAACTGCTGCGCAGTCTGAAAAAATGATGTCTGCCTGAGATGCACTTCTTCAGTTTGGACCTGATGATTCCATCAGCTGTCTCCATCCACAGTTTGAGCCTTATGAATTTCTCGCATTTTCATCTTAGAGTACCGCCATGCTTATCAAGGAAGGAAATAAGCCTAATAATTCAATATATTTAGGTAGTTAGCTTAATTAATTAGTTGGGCACATAATTGACCTGACCATCTGAAACAACCCCAGATCAAACATGGCCCCCACATGATGCTCAATAGGCAGGACGTGTACATCGCTTCATCCGCCACTTTCCTCACCCCTGATGGATCCATCACTATAGAAGAGGGTAAATCTGGACTCATCAGACCAAATTTTATATTGCTCCAGAGTACAATTGTAATGTTCCCAAGCAAACTAGATCTTTCCCCCCCTAGCTCTCTTAGCCTCAGTGATAAGTGCAGCTCTTCAGTCCTTCTTGTCTTGCTATTAAAAATTGCCTTGAGTTATTCTGCGCATCTTCTTTAATTATATTTTAACATTTTAGTGATCTTCACTCACAAAAATTCAAGATTGTTTTCTCTAACCACTTTTTTTTCAAGGATAATTGTTTACCACAGTAATTATTGGTTTTCAATTATGCTTGGATGGTTCCTAACCACATTTTAGTAGTTTCATATGTGTCCTTGGTCTCCATGAATAAAGCTGTGCTAATAGCAGTTTATTGCAGTAGCTCCTGCAATATCCTCTGTATCTTTGTGTTAAGATTCTTCTACCGAAGTTGTTTCTTTGAAAGCATTTTTTTTTCAAGGTGGTTGGATGCTGGTGCTGGCTCTACTACCTCTGGCCCTTTTGACATATTTCATTATGAACTAGAAAAGCACTCAGAGAGCGCAGACCTCCGCCAAGTGCAACAATTACCCCCATATAGTGATTTACAGATTGAGATAAAATCAGCCTTCTGGATCAGATCCGGATCAGCCTTTGAAATTTGATAGAGGTTCCCATTGTCAATCCCTGAGTCAAATTTCATGAGTTTTGGGCTATAACTAACGGAGATATTGAGAAACAAAATTTTCAGCCCCATTGACCGCAATGTTATCGAAAATTTGAAAGTGATCCAGAATCCAGGATTTCTTCCGGATCACAACCAAAATTAAATCAGTTCTTCCTTTTCACATTTCTGACAACTCCTGAAAATTTCATCAAAATCCATCCATAACTTTTTGAGTAAGATAACTCAAAAGGTTATGGATGGATTTTGATGAAATTTTGTACAAGATACACAGACAGACAGACAGATAAACGCCGGCAAAAACATTGGAGGAACATTGGAGGAAGTAATAACTATGACAATGGGTTGTTTACATGTGGGAGCCAACTGAGTGAGCTTTCTAAAGCCCAGCGAAATTCCCAGACTGAGACCCCAAATCACAAATGAGTTAAAGAGATGTCGAGCAGGTAGAGGACATTAAACCAGTTCCTTCCATTTGGGTGGAATGTGAGATCACTGGCAAATAAAATGGATGAACTGTACTGATGAGGACCTAGCGGGATGGAGTGGTTATGTTTTAATGAGACATGGCTACATGGGCAGACAGAGACTGCAGGCGGGCGGCAAACATAAAGGAAGCGGGATGGCAGACAAGACTGTTTGATCCTGGCTGTTAGCGTGAAGAAGCATTCCCACAACCCAGATATTAAACTGTTAGCTGTTTGATTCCATCCACATGGGATACCAAGTGAGTTCACCCTTGTTGTTTCAATAGCAGCGTGTGTCCTGTTATCAGCTGCTGCAGACACTGCATGCAAACACAGCTACCCAGTGCATTCAAGGTGATAACGACATTTTAATCACACCTTTCTCTGGAATACATTTGCAAATAAAAAGAAAATAAAATGGTGGATTTGTTCAATGCAAATGATAAAGATGTCCACCCTCCACACAGCAAAGCATGTCATAATCTGGTCCTTCTCACCTCCACCTACAAACCCACAATTCAACAAAAAGTTGACCTGAGAAAGCAGTAGCTGGCATGGTGATGCAGACGGGTACTAAAGAGATGAGCCCTGGAGTAATGGGAAGCAGCAGGCTAATCAGTCACAGAGAGATCATATTAGGTCTGCATCCTGGGGTCGTGGGTGCAGGTGGCCTCCTCTCCACAGTGATTCTCTTCTAAAATAAGCTTAAGTCATTCACTCTATTTTTGTGCTGTTCCCTCACTTGGCTGGGAGTCTTGTAGCCCATAATCCTTCTCATACCACTCAGCACCTCCTTCACATTTTTTCTTTGCAGTTTCTCCTCAGTTCTTTTAACATGTTGTCTTTAATTCTACTTCTCAGCTCCGATAAACTTTACTTCCTTTATGTATTAAGCCCGGGAAGCCCTCTTTTTTTGATTTAAGAAAGAATTCAAACTGTTCAATGTAGCTGACGTGTCAACGTGAAAATGCACACGTTATGCAGCTACATTGTCCTTTCCAAAACACTCCTCTAGAGCTTCCACATACTTTTGGGAGACTGACAGCCTCAGTAATTATGGATACCTACTGAAAGGCAAGTTGGTAGCTGCCGAAGGAACATACAAACATTTTTTTTTTTTGAAAAACTGAAGAAAAATGTGCTAAAACCTGGTGAGTAAGTTGTACTTTATGAGGAAAGGGAGCTGTATCATTTCAAGTAGCTGACGATTAGGGTACAGGCAAGGAAAAGTATGATTTGATCCATGGACGATGTACTGGAAATGTAATTTTGACAATAAAGGCATCATTCATGTTGTAATGTGTAAATCTGCAGTTTTGTCTTGAGATTATAAACACACTGAGCAAAGTTTTTTTTTTTTTTTTTCCCCAAGAATCCCAGAATAATTGATGTTAGACTGGCTCGGAGTCAGTATATATGCGATATTGTCTTTGGTCGTAGGAGACCGGACTTGGTAGAGGGCGGGCTGATCGTGTTGAAACTGTTGTTTCCTAAATGCAAAGATGTCCAACTTAACTTACAACGGATAATGGAAAACAGGCAAAATAAAATCAGAGTGCAATGTTTTGCAAATGTCTTAAAAACCCACCTTTGATTTGGAAATATAACATGGAAAACAAATCAAATGTTTAGACCAGTGCTTCTCAATTATTTTCTTCTGAGTCCCCCAGGAAGAAAATTTTCAATAACATTGTGGTAGATGGGGCCAAAAATTTTGTTTCGCAATATCTCTGTTGATTATTACCAAAAACTCATGAAATTTAACTCAGGGATTGACAATGGGAACCTCCATCAAATTTCAAAGGCTGATCCGAATCTGATCCAGAAGGCGGATTTTATCGCAATCTCTATAAAAACATTGAGGTTGTTTAATTTCAATATATTGACTTTGGAAACAAATATTGCGCTGACTCTTTATAGCATTATTATTTATTTTTGTGTGCATCACAAAAAAAAGGAAGATATGGATTTTTTTAGTGGTCCCATATTGTCAGTGCTATATGTACAACTGAAATTTATGCTGTAAATCACTATATGGGGGAATTGTTGTGCTTGGCAGAGGTCTGCGCTCCCAGAGTGCTTTTCTAGTTAACATTGTTTTTTTTCAGTCTGTAAAGATTTAAAGTGCATTGAAGCCAAGCGCTACATCAGCATTGTCATATTTCCTCGTCTTAACTTTCTGGTGGCTTTTGTTCGTCTCATTATATCCGTCTCTCTCCTTCTTTCTTTTCATCTCTGTTAAATATTTTTCCGTGGTGTCCCTCGAGGGTTTGTTCTCGTCATATCTCCTGCTCTCTGCTGTGCCCGTATGTCTGTGCAAAAAAGAAAACCCTCACAGATTATCGTTAATACTCCCTGAATGCACTGTGGCAATGAGAGCGCCACTGCCCCCTACTGCAGTATATGTGTAATTACACTTTATTACAGGCCTGGGGGTCACAGGTAGAAGAAGTGGGACTTCAGGAGTGCCAGCGGGCTTGTGAGACATGAGAAGAAATGGTACCTCCTGCTCCTTCAAAAGACCCATGAACAAGACGGAGTAATTGGAACGAACCATGCAGAGGAGGTGAAAGCAAGCACAAAAACCCGCGAGGTCTCCTGCCTGAACTCGCTCCCCTGGGGTTGTTTCATCTGGTGAAACATCTGGACGTCAAGCAGGACAGTTCAGCACCCAGTCTCTCCTATGACAAAGCCCTGCTTATATCATGGATATAGTATGAAGTCCAGCATTGTCATTCTGAAAGATGCAGGACCTTCCGTCATAATGGGAGCACATGCTGCTCGAAAATGTGAAAATACATTCAGCATTGATGTCTCCTTTCCAGATGTCCCATGTGCACATTCCAGAGGCACTAATGCACCCCCATACCAGAGACTGAACTGTGCTCTGATAACAAGCCGGATGGTCCCTCTCCCCTCTAGTCCAAAGGATGCAGAAAAGAATTTCAAATTTCAACTCCTCTAACTACAGGACAGTTTTCCACTTTGCCCCATCCCATTATAAGTGAGCTTTGGCCCAGAGAGGATGGGATCATGGCCGGATCACATTCACGTTTGGGGTCATCCTTGCATGGTGGAGCTTTAACCTGCCTTTGTGGATAGCACGGGGAACTGCACCCATGCAAAGATTTCCATTAAGATTTCCATTACAGCGCCATGCCTATGTTTAACGCAGCGCTGCCTAAAGGCCCCAAAGCTTCCAGGCGTCCATTAATCTTGTCGGTCTTGACTCTTGCTCTCAGAGATTTCTGTAAATTTCAGAAACCTTTTATTGTGTTATGTGCTGTAGATATTCTGAGAAATTCATAGTCTCCACAATTCTACAGTGAGAAGCAGTATTCAGTTTTTCACAGACGGCAAACTTTTTTCAGAGGGACTCTGGTTTTATGAGATGCTACATTTTATATCCAGTCATGTCACTGGCCTGTTGCCTTGTAACTAAATTATTTACTTGATGTTCCTCCAGGTTTTTGTTTTAGTTTTTTACTCATCTAAATCCCAACATTTTGAGATGCTGCTACCATCAAATTGAAATTGAACATTTCTTTAAATGGTAGAATGTCAACATTTGATATGCTTTCTGTTATAAAATTGTTATAAAATTAGAATGAAAGAATGACCCTATAATTGTATAAGTGTAGAATTTATCACTAGGACTCTACGTAGTATTGGTTTTCACAGGTATTTGCAGCATTTGTAACTCTTTTCCTTTTTACTTTATCAGTTATTACAAAGTTCCTGACAAAGTGATCATTTGGATTTATTAATTTCACTGCTGAACAATGGTGCGGTCAATATAAGCAAGTGAAAATAAAAATTAATGACAAACAAAAGGAAGCTGTGCACAATGCAAAGAAACTACTGAGATGCAGAATTATTAGTTTTTTTTTCCAAAATCACTTGTTAATTCTTAGTTTTATGTGCGGAAGCTAATAACTACAAACTGACCGATTAATGAGCCAGCGTTCTTTTCAACAACGTCCGTGATATTTCCAGCAGCGGAGTTGTTCGGTTTAATTGTTTTCTTCATAAAGTTTCACTGAAGCAGAAACCACAACTTCCCAAACGCCGCTCTAAGAGGGTTATTATCCTTCCTCCCTCTAAATCTCACATTTCAGAAGAGCCCACGATTTTTATGTAGGTTTGGAGTCGGGTTAGGAAGTCAGCCAGATTGTTACTGAATCATCTTTGAGGCCTTTTGTGTGTTCACCACGCAGTGGAGCACTTGGATGTGATGGAGCGTTGTACTGCATAGAGGTTTTTAACTTTGAGTGCTGCAGACTTTTTCTTTTCCTCTGTTTGAAGAAGGTGTTTTACTGAACTTGGCAGCAGATTTTGGGGGTGATTTTCAGTCCATTGTTAACCTGAAAGGGTCGTTCCTTAGAACGATGGCACATTGTACCCTGAAAGAGATAAGAAGGAAAATAAATAGTATTTAAGGACCTTTGTCTCACATTGTTATGCTAATTGCCGCTGCCGGCAAATATACAGTAACCTGAAAGAGAAAGCATACTCTCTTTCAATTTGATAGTTTAGGTTTCTGGACAAAATTAAAAAGAGTAATCCCATCAAGTGTATTCTTCTCCCATAGGAAGCGAAAAGAGTTTTTAGATTAACAGTTGGTCAATATGTTCTTCAGGCTGTCCTTTCAATGAAGCATCACATTTGTCTACAATGAATTTTAACACCAGATTAAAGATTTCTTTTGAACTTAAGGCCAGTAAATACTCCACACGGAGAGATAAATCTGTTCTTTCTCCGCAGCTACAGACCTCTTTCTTTACCGTCTTTCTCTCTTCAAGGAAGTAAATACAAAAATCCTGCTTTTTCTATCATGTGATGAGCAAAATTTGGCTGAAGCCATCCTAATTCTTAAGGGCTGGATCTTCCGCCAGATCTCCTAGAGCCGCTATTTAGGGATAGCGAGTAGTGGGAGGGGCGTCCCCCCGTAAAGAACGCAATTTTCCACCTTCCTAAACCTGCGATCCCACCTGCGCTACCCGCTACATTATGCATAGGAGTGATTAGGGCGTTTCCACCTGTTAAACCAATCAGTGCGTCAGTTGCCATTGCCTTTAAGAGCAGGTTGCGCTACCCGCTAACCGCTATGGAGCGTCCTTTTATCCAGATCGGAGCAGCTCGTCTGGCACTCTGCTGCAGAGCTTCCTCCTCTTCCTTCCTCCTCCTCCTCTGCACTGATATATACATATAAATATTTTTACACAGAGAATTCCTATCGGCTACCTGAAAGTCCCAGATAGTCTGGTGCGCTGCTCCCAGTAAACACGCTCTGGTCGTCTATTGTTTAACTGGCGAGCAAGCCATTTATGACAATCTCTCTCTCAATTCTCAGGGGTTCAACTGAGGCCAAATCACGCTTTTTTAGAGTTAATTTGAGAGTTAATTTTGAGAGGTAGAGCCGTTTGTGCACATCCACATGTAACCGCATGGAGGCAGATTGATACCATTTGGATGCACTCTTGTACACGCCAACATGCGGGTTTAGGGTAGCTGGTACCAGCTACCCTAAACCCACAATCGCAAGATATTCCCTTCCCCCACACAGTAAATTGCATCAATGTTGTAAGACTGTTACAGCGTAAAACCCCGCCGAGGTGCTCTCAGTACTTCTGCAGCCATCTTGGCTGTTTTGAATAGTGGCTCATGTATGAGTCATCGCATAAAGCCCGCCCCCGCTCAATTGTGATTGGTTCGCTACGTTCTGCACTGGTGGATGTGGCTGTGAATCATGGCCGTGATCATCCTGAGGAGGACTTTGAGGAGACTTTGATCGTATCTCATTTTTTCTGCTGCTTTTCTTTTTTTTTTTTTCATGACCTCTTTTACATGAAGCCACCTTGAAGAGAAAACTTAATAACATGTGACCATGAAAGCCTACAAAGAAATCTTGAATTCATGTGCGGTTTTATTCCCTGTGTTTAATCCTGCGACGCAGCCGAGACGCGGGCTTTCTGATCTTCTGGCCGAGACGAGCACATTTACTTTGTCTGATTCATCAGAGGATCAATCCACTCAAGGGGGTCGAATCTTGTTGCTTTCTGTCACCTCCAGTACTTCCTTGATATCTTTGCACCAGTCATGACTCTTTCCTTCACACCAAGAGGCCTGACTAAAACAGCAGGTTAGTCCTCTCTCTGAAATACATTAAAGCTTGTCAATTTTTTTTTTTTTTTTTTTTTTTTTGGGACGACTTTGCCCCACATCTCACCCGACTCCCCCCGTCCCCGCGGTGAAGCAGGGGACACATCTTTCTCCCTTTGCCTTTCTCTGTCACACAAACAAAACAAAAAAAACGCACACAAAGAATTTAGCATTTTTGATGTGCAGCAATCAGATGCAGCTCAGGCATTAAAATTAATAGTGTTTTGAAAATGGAAATATGTGTTTTGTTAAAAGCACGAGGAGGCATAAATAAACATGAGTGAAAACACTCTGCCTCGCTCTTGACTGACAGCATCTGCATTCATACGTGGCAAATATGATAACCTGTTAAGAGGCTCCGCGTTCCCACCTGATGCAGAGATCATTTAAGAATCCGATGAAGGAGAAATACACGGCAGCTCGGGGATTCTTGCTGTGGTAATTGACGAGAGGAGGAGGTGAATGTATTAGAAAAGCCAGCATCCCTTCTTCTCTCTTGTTCCCTCTGTTCTCCTTCTCCTCCTTTTTAAATTCGGAGGGTGGGAGAGGGTTGCTTGTACGAGTGTGTACATCTGCAGCATGCAGGCATAATATTTAGACCACAGGAGCTGAAAAAGAAATTACTGAGAAAAAAAAAGGGGGGGGGCATTTTTGCTGGAGGTGACTGTGAAAATAGAGGGGGAACACGGACTTCCTCTGTGCATGTGTAAACCAGTGATTTATTAATATTAAATAATGGCCCGCAGGCTTGCCCCAAAAACCTTGTTTTTTTCCATGTTCTTACATCGACATCTCTGCTTCTCGAGCTGCCAGAAATGTTTAAAAATTGAGGGACATTATTTACTCACAGTGCACATGCATTGATTAGGTACTGTACGAGCACAGCCCTGAAAATATCTGTGGCAACATTATCAAAGTGCCACATATAACTATTATAACAAAAGAGCAGCTCAGCTAATTGTTAAAATGAAATTTATTTGAAATCAATTTTTCTTTTTTCAAATTTTTGCGTGTGATTTGAATCTGCTCTGGTGAAATTGTTTAACGAGTTTACCAAATACAGAGTTTATAAAAGCATCATAACTTCTAAATCAGTGGTCCCCAACCTTTTTGTAACAGTGGACCGGTCAACACTTGACAATCTTTACTTCCTCATTACATTACATTAAAAGTCTCTGGTAAATTCCACTGTGCCCATTAAATAAATAACAAAAATAAATGAATGAAAAACTCATGCAGAGTGGGCTTGGTACATGAGAATCACCTGTCATGATAAATCCATATTTCAGTAGGACTCCTGGTATTGTCTGTTAAAAACTTTCTTTTTCTTGGAAGTCGTAGGCTGTTCTTCTTTCTCTTCACTGTGGATTTTCCCCTTCACAAGGAAACTTTCCAAAGACATCTGTTTCTTACTCATTTTGCTAGCTGGGTTTAATTTTGCCGCTCAAGTGACCGAAATGTAACCGTGAGAATCCAGTCATTTTTCAAAATAAAAGATATTTTTCCAAATAAAAGCACATTCAGACTCATATAATAAATCCAACTTAAAAAACTAGTTTTTTCTTGCGCGGCCCAATACCAATTGATCCAAGTCCCGGTACCGATCCATCGCCCAGGGGTTGGAGACCACTGTCGTAAACGATTGTTGATGTTCTTGGACGCTATTTGCAACTGGTATTTTTGAAAGTCGCTATAAACAGGATATATTCTGGCTGTTTTAATCAGGTTCCATAAATGCCAGTGATTGATAGTGGTGTCAATTCTTTGTTCATTCCATTTTGCTATGCTTTTACTTTGACACAGACTTGACTTAAATACTGCTCTAAATAACATTTACTTGTATTCAGTAAAGCAGAGTTCCTGTTGACAACTAACAATAAGAAGTAGTTATAAGTCTCACTGGTGTTAATCCTTCCTGAACACATATCAAAGATGGAAATAAAATGCCTTTTATTAAAAGGCAGATGGAGCCAATTCTAGCTAAATGTAGACTGATTAATATGAAGAAATATAGCTGGTGCATCAGCCTGTAAATATGTCTATTTCTGTTGTAAAGTTGGACAGTTTAACAAGGGAGTCACTGGAGATTTTCTTGCTTTTGGAGCGAGCCCCTAGTGGTCAGCCGAGGAATCGCAACACAACCTGAAACAAACAGGGGCGATGTCGCTCCGTGCTTCAACGTGAAACCCTTTTTTTCTTTTTTTACATAATCAAATGCATGTTTACTCTCAGTACCTTATAATTGTTGTGTTTCACACGCTGTTTATGTATTTCCTGCAAATCTATCCGTCTTATCTTCCTGAGGGTGCTTGTGTGTGTGCTTTTGCATGTGTCTCTCATTGTTCTGGGGTTTTTCTCTGCCCGATGATCGCCTCTCATCCTCCACTGAGCAGGCTTAATTACAGCGAGGCTGTGCGCGCTCTGGTTGCTGCTGATTAAAAGGGACACTGACACTCTGTAGGGAAAGCATGATTGGGAGTTTGTTCACTTTCATGCACACTCTGCTTATCGCTGTCTGACCAGCTCCATTACCATGGCTTTCAGGCCCAGTTTGTAATTGCCTCTCTTTATTACTGTGCCTACATGTCAGGCCAGGGAACGAGGACCCACCGCATCCAGAGATAGTATGTACATGTGCGTGTGTGTGTGCGTGTGCGTGTGGCAACAAAAACACCCTCTCACACAGTGTGTGAATGAAAATGCAGAAGAAGAAGAAGCGGAACAAAATAAAGCTTTTTAAAAGTGAGCTGCAGTCATACTGAGAACAATTGACCTAATGAAATAGAGGCCATTGAATGGTCACACATGAAAGGCCTGGTGTGATTAACAAACCTTACCCTTTATACTCCATTCTTTTCTGTGCTTACAAGGACTTTTTAATTAACTACATTGTTAGAGAAAATACACATTCAAGAATGTTTTTTTTTTCAAAAAAAAAAAGCAAACATGTGACTGAAGTGTGGCCTTGGAACATTAAGCCAACAGCACTTAAGGTCGCACATGTCGGCATTTTATGAAAGGCAAAATTAACGGGCGGACCTTTTATGCCCTTAATATGAAACCCATCCATTCATTCATTCATTTACGAGTTCTTAGGCAGCAGGCTGAGCAGGGAGGCTCACACCTCCCTCTCCCCAGCCACCTCCTCGAGCAATTCCAGGGGAATAGCAAGATATTCCTTTTTTTTTTTGTCTGCATTTACATTCATGGTTAGTGCCATTGTCTACCAAAACCATCTAGTATGTATATGCAATTTAATCTTATAGCAGACTTTTTTTTTTTTGTGGGGATGTGAAGGGTGAATGTGTCCTTCACCAGTCCTCTCTGGCAGTAAATTCTTACATCTTTATTAGCAGCTTAAATGAGGACTAAAAAACACCAGCAGTGAAACATTTAAAGACAAGACAATTAAAGAGACACGACAGTGAGGGTGTGGTGTGTGCTGGGTTTGTGAAGTGTGAGGGGTGTTGTGTAGTGGATTAGCAAATATTCCTGAGTCAGGTGAGTGATATAATCTGTCCAGCATTGTCCAGGTCTACCCTGGAGCGCCCCCCCAAAAAAACCTCCCCGGGGAGGTGTGCATGCAGGAGGCATCCTAACCAGGTGCCTGGACTGCCTCAGCTGGCTCCTCTTGATCTGCAGGAGCATTGACTCCACTCCGAGTCCCTCCCGAATGATACAACTTCTCCCCAGGATCCGCGAGGGAGAGTCCAGCCAACCTGTCGAGGAAATGAACTTCAGCCTTATTTCTCCGCAGTCATGCTCCTGTGTTAATGACCATACGTGAGAACAGGAACATAGACCAGCAAACGGAGAGTCTTACCAACAACATAGCACAGAGTCCACACGCCAGCGAAGACGCCGCACTGATCTGTCTGTCGAGCTCCCGCTCCATCCCCCCCCACTCGTGAACAAAACCCTCAAACTCCTCCACACGAGGCAGGTTTTTGCTCCGAACCCAAAGAAAGCATTCCACTCTTTTCCGACCGAGCGACACGGTCTCAGACTTGGAGCTGTTGATTCTTATTCCCACCTTGTCACGCTCAGGTGTGAACCACTCCTGCAAGCTGAAGGTCCTGGCTCCATGATGATGATGATGACACATCATCCATATCTCTAGCCATGGATTTGGTCAGCTGGTCTCTCAATGCAATTGATCAAATTTTCTCGACAAGAAGACAGGGCACAGGAGAGCCCTCTTGTCCCGATGGAACACAAGCAGCTGGATACATCAGGGATTCCTGGGGAAACTGGAATCTGGGGCGTCTGGCCCCTCTGTTCATTGAGGATGCCGAAGACGTGTACCTATTTGAATTTATGATCACAGGATTTCTGCTGTTTGGAGTTGACGGATACCTGCTGTATCGAAAAATTTATATCACGGCAGCTGCTATCCTGGACACCGTCAACCTGACTACCATGTGTGTTGAAGTGAGCCGCGCTGCCAACACTCAGACTGCTATTCTTGGTGAGCTGAATCAGAAACTGGATGCGATTCCGAGTGTGAATCACAGACTAGTGATGATTCTTGAACTTGTTGGCAAACTTGATTCGAACGTGGAGAAGTTGCAAGCGCTGCTCAGGGAGAATTGACCTGTAATTCGGCCATTTGGATTGATTCCCATCGAGATGAATCCAGCAAGAACTGAAAGTCAGACGGAATCACAAGTCAGCCTGACCTAAACAATCTACTGTTATCTGAATCTGGCTCCCCTGAAGCGAAGCTGGCCTTGGAAGGCGGGCTTCTATCTAAACTCTCCTGATATGTTGTGCTGCTCTGACGCTCTTCCCCCAACCCTCCCCTTTCCAAACAACACCTGTGTTTGTTTGTTTCTGTATGTTTTTCTTGGACGATGTACTGTAAATGTAATTTCACTATGTTGGGACGCTGGCTCAGTGACAATAAAGTCATTCTGTATTCTGTATAAAAAGCAGAGATGAAATCCTGAGACCACCAAACTGGACCCCGCAGTTACTGCAACATTTTTATTAAAACCCCTTAAACAGCTAAAAATCTACAGATGAATCTGTTTTTTTTATCCTCTGAGGTGGAAAAAAAAAGTCTCGGTTCACAAATATTTATGAAGAAAACTCTAAAATGCTCAACTCAGCAGCATGTGAGTGGAGCATTTTAACACCTTGGCATGCTGCTTTTATGCTGATGATCAGCAGGTGTTACTGTCAGTTTAATATGCTCAGCTTCTCACTTTAGTGTGGCCGGATGTAAGCGTTTATTATTTACCACACGGCACAGATGGAGCTGATGGAAATGTTCGTTTTGCAGAAAATCAGACGTAGGTCAAAGACAAAGGCCAAAGCAACATATGCACCTCTGACGGTGCTCAAATAAGGAAATAAGGAAGGCTTTAGATCTGTTAGATAGTTAGATCTGTTGCTGTGAACCAGGAATGATCTAAAATGCCTTTGCAGTCCCCTGAGCCACACTGTCGGGCTAAAACTCCCAAAATACGGACCTCAAAGAAAAACTGATTGCATTTCCTGCTTGTGAAAACTCAGTTTTACTGATTATTATCATTATTAATGTTTTGCCAGCGCTCTGCAATCACGCACTGGCTGCAGTAAATAAGAGCGTTTCACCATTCCTACAAGTCTTTCCTCCATCTGAAGAATAAATGAGGGACATTCTTGCTATAAAACATCAGCTGTTTAAAGCTGATGCAGCATCTGTCATCAGGACGGAAGGAATGTCAGGCTGCAGGTGTGAAACAGGTAGGTGTCCGCTTGCTGCTTGGATTTGCAGAACATCCTTCAGCTGATTGAAAAGCTCAGTCATCAACACCCCGAATACATCCTGAAGTCAGCACATTTACATTTTTTTCCCCCCTTGTACTCTGAACGTCGAGTGGCTGTGCTTTATATAGCACACGGCCATCAGAAATTGTGAAGCATTAATCAACGGCAGGGAGTTTCCTGTCATTGTGGTGGTGGAGGGCTTTAAGATGACTTAATAACCAATTTAGATGTTAATATATCTATTTTAATTTGAGCACATCTCAGCAACTCCGAGGTGTATTCAAAGAAATGTATTCTCAAAACAAAGATTGTACATGTGAGACTGCAGCCAGAGTAAAGGAGATGGCACACAGCATTATTAAAACATGTAGACTTTTACTTTGAAAAGTATTTCACCTTAACACTGCATATACAGGGGTTTTTAAAAGTAATTTTTTTGTTTGTTTGTTTGTTTGTTTATTGTTGTTCTTCGGCTGCTGATTCAGTGAGTTTCTGTGCCACGGCCGTCCCCTTATACTGCTGCAATCTAAAAAAACGCAAAATGCCATGTCCCTTGCGTGTAATCACAGCTTGTGCATGCGGCGCACGAATATGCTGTAAATAATGTTTTATGCCTTCTTTTCAGACTCCATGAACACGAGGAGAGATTCAAACCCCCTCTGTCCGCCTCTGAGTTCCAGCGCCTCCTTTACAACCTGACAGCTCTGAAAATCAGCAACGCGGGGGGACACAACTGTGAGTGTGAATTTATGGGCAGATATTCCGGTTCATACGTGTAATGTGGTCCCTTCAGCTGTTATTCCGCTTGTTATTGTGAAGATGTTTGCTTTTAACCTTGACTGTTGACGAGTGCATCGAACGGTGCGTTCGCTTGCCCTCAGAACTTTGAGTGACTAGCCACGTTCCAGTTTGCAGAGCTTCGTTTCAACAATGCTTTATGTTGCATTTATCACATGCAAACAGTGCAGCACTGATATCTTTGGTATGTCTGACACGATCTCTTTAAAGAGACTCAGAGCAGTTTTAAACAGCAAGATCATCTATGTTCATGCAAACATTGACCATGTTAGATTGTGACGTCTTTATGATCTGCAACTTCCAAATGCAATGAAACATGCATCATATTTTTTTCCAGATGCATTGCCTCAAACCTTAAAAATGTTGTTTTGAGCACATATCTCTGGGGAAAACATTTAATAGCATTTAATGCTATTGTATTTACTGTTTAATCCGACTGCATAAATGCATACCGCGAATGCATTTGGATTAAATGGAATAAGCACCTGGTAGTGCTGATTGATTCTAGGCCCATTTTATTAATGAAACTAAATTATTTGAATGACATAACATAACATAATAGCATAAATTGTTAGACGAGAGATCGATGCAAAAACATGAAAAAGGTTCTGTCTCAGAAAAAAAAGGGACGATTTTCACAGTTTATTCACAGGTTTTTGAAATCCACCCATTTTCTCATCTCATCTCCACTCCCTTCCCGTCCAGTGGTTTATAATGTAACGGAAAAAGCAGGATCAGAGCGGCATTATGACAGATTAGAGCACCTAGTCGACAGAACAGCTGGCCAAAATCACCGGCTCTCTCACACTTTCTCGCACCGTTTTAATTAGACGTGCAGCGCAGACGCCGCGACATCCACTGCGGCGCCGCTCCTACACGTGTTCAAACGCTGGCCCGGACATTTGCGCACGCACAAACAGATGCACGGTCATGCATATTCTATGAGACTGTTTTCTGTAACCGCCCACGTGAACGTGGAGCCAAAGTGATGCGAGCAGCTCTCAACTGCAACTCCAGCCCTGCACATAACGGTGGAGAAACTCGCTCTCTGTGTTCGGTCTCAAACTAGTTCTCAAACAGAGTCGGTATTGTGTTATTAACAACTTTAATATCAGAATCCTTCTCCTCTGCTCACATTTTTATTTACTTTTTAAAATTCTGTTTCACAGAGAGTCTATTATAACAGAACTACTTTATTTTAAGGACAGTCAGCTGGAAGGAGACTATATAGAACATTAATGAGAAATCAATGGCTTAATAGCTTCAAGAGCTGCTACGTTAACAGTCTCCCACATTGCAGAAAGCCATTTATGCTCAGTAACATCTTAAGTGATCTAACAGGATTCTTGGTGGGGGAAAAAAAAAAAGGCGGGGGTCTAAGAGTCAGAACTTGCACAGCGTGACTTCGAATTAAATGCTTTTAACGGGAAAGATCGGCTTCAGTATCTGCAAACGGTTCTAATTGGACAAATCCCCCGTTGAATGAGTTGAGAGCAGGTGGACAGTAAAGAGTATAGGCCAAGGCACATCAGGAAGAAGAGAGAGGAGAGGCCTGCGTACTGATTAGCCCTCAGAGGTGCAAATAAAGTGGGTTTCATTACCACTCAAGCAACTGCTGGCTCAGGACTTGTTAGAAGTCGGGGTCCATCCTCTCCGCTGGTTCTTCCACTTTCTTTCGCCTCTCACAGTCTCTTCCAATCATATCACGATGCAGCAGCTTATTCACACATTGTCTTTATCTGGCTTTCTATCCAAAAGGGCGATATGGCCAAAAAAAAAAAAAAAAGATGGAAGTGGGGATGCATGAATATACAGTTATGTGAAACTGGAGGTAGCCCCTCTGTAAATTTTATGTTTTTCACGTAAAAACATACAAAAAAAACCCAAACAACTGAGCATAGTGGGTTAGTATTAGAATAATACAGCCTCAGATGAACAATGACATATAACTTTTACCACTGTGCCATTTTCACTTAACCAAAGAGAAAGTCAATACTAAGGGCCCGATCTTCTGCCAAACCTCCTAAATCGGCTATTAACGGATAGCAAGTAGCTAAAAAACGCAATCTTCCACCTTTCTAAACCCGTGATCCCACCTGCGCTAACCGCTATATGTCTACATAGGAGTGGTTAGGGCGTTCCACCTGTTTAACCAATCAGCGCATCAGTGACCATTGCATTTAAGAGCAGGTTGTGCTACCCGCAAACTGCTATGGAGCGTCTTTTCATCCAGATCAGAGCAGCTCTCATGCGCAGCTCGTCTGGGACTCTGCTGTAGAGCTTCCTCCTCTTCCTTCCTCCTCCTCCTCTGCACTGATATATACATAGAAATATTTTTACACAGACAATTCCTATCGGCAACCTGAAAGTCCCAGATAGTTGCTGCGCTCCCGGTAAACACGGCCAGGTAGAGCCGCGGGAACATAGCGGCTAGCGGGAGGTATACGATCGGGGCCTAAGTACCCCCGTACTGTTTGCACAGGATTTAAGAATGTAGAGCCCCCCCATGAACTGATCATCAAGGTCTGGAAGGAGTTAATTTATCATTATATAATAATGTGAGCAATAACAAGTACCCCTCTATTCACCCCATAAGATTTAAGAGGCCAAATTGCAGCCAGGTACTACTAGAAATCAGAACCAGAATCTTCGTCATCATACAAAAAGTACAAAAAATAGTATCCGGTTCCATTCAGGGCAAGGAAAGCGACCTATCTTGAAAAAAAAAAAAAACTAGGCATTTTCCGATCTACAAAGATTTAAAAAAAACTTACCAGTAAATCACCGTGTGTATCAAAACAATGCACTTTTAGCAGTGATATGTGTATGTCAAACTACTAAAATAATTGAACTATTGCACATGGTGGAATACTGCACATGTTTGTGAAAAGTGGTTCACCCGTCATTGTTCATTAATTACTGCAACAGCTCTGGGATATGTGCGTTTTTTTTAGTCCATTTGTTTTTGTCTTTTATTGTCTTGTACCGCCTCCCTGAGGGTAGCAGTTGGAAGCAGGTGGTGCGCCGGGTGGGATGAGTTCTTCAGGATGCTGCAGGCTTTTTTGCGGCAGTGGGAGCCGTATAACTCCTCGCACAGCCGATGATCTTTCGTGCCGCGTCGATGACCCCTCTGGAGCGCCGCCTTCTCTTTAGCAGTGCTAGCTAGTGTTGTGCAATAAGGCGTATAATGTGCTCATTTAGTCATAAAGGGGGTTATTACCAACTGTCTTGAGAGACAGCTGCTAATAACCAGTAGGGTATTAACAAAGTTAATAAACTGAAACGGGGCACGACCTGATAAATCAGGAAAAAAAGGACTAAATGGCACAATCAGTCTCAAAATGGCTGTTGTTCTATGCGTACCAGCCTGTGACCAGGTGTGGCACTATAGAGCAACAGAGAAGGTGTGAGTCCGAGCACAGACTTCTTCAACCAGCAAGTATTACAAAACTGTGTAAAATAACCACAAACAACTTCTCTCATTAATATATATTAGAATTTCTTAACACATTTAGTATTAAAATGAACAAACACTTGAATCAAGATCCTGATATCTAGTAACTAAAAGACGACAAGACTAACACAAGCAAATAAAATGTTAAATGGTAGAGTGTCAACTTATATACATGTATGCTGGAAGACTATGTGTATGTGTGTGTGTGTGTGATCAACTAAGATGGCTTAATACTGTGAGGAGGATTCCAAGATGGCGGCCGAGATCACATGGTCACTCGTCCCTAACCAAGATGGCGGACGAGATCACGGGGTATTCTCGTCCCCCACCAAGATGGCGGCCAAGATCACGTGGTCACTCATCCCTTACCAAGATGGCCACTGACTCACACAATAGGGCGCTACAAGATGGCGGACGAGGTCCCGTGTAACCTCGTCATGAAGATTGTTAGTAAGGAGATAGGAAGGAAAGGCTAAACGAGGTGATTCCTAACCACCGAGGTTGTGATCGCTCCTGAGACTTCCACAGAGGGTAGAGAGTGTGGAGCAGACTTCCGCACTCTCTTCCTGATTGTTTTTTTGGAAATGGGGGCGCGATCAGCCAGTGGTGAGGAAACGCGCAGTGGTGCGCATTCATCACGTGGATGAATGCGCACCACACGGTGGATCACGGCTCTGCGGCGCGCGGGTGATTCCTACGTGTCGTTTCTTCCGTACATCGCGGCTCACTCCGTGTGGCGTGTCAGGATCGGACAAGGCGTGTGATTGTCGTCGGACAACCAGAAGGATCTCCTGCAGACAGGTCGCCAAGGAAACAGGCCTTTGGCTATTTACCTTGCTGGAGTAGGCCAGAGAGAAAGTGAACCTTTTCCTTCGGGTAGTGGAGGTCAGAGAGAGAGAATAGGAGGAGGGAGTCCGTATTTATGCAAGGAGGACGTGATCCGCCTTTGCCGGGAACCCCTGCTGTGAAGTCGGGGTCCTCACCAGTGAGAAGCTGTGACATCACGTTTCACACCTTGGTGTGACACTGAAATTGCCAGACATGCTGGGGATTTGAGTTTTATTATTCCTTTTGTCTCCTTTGTCCCAGAAACCATGCGGTCTCTGTAACTCATGGTGTGTGGCCCAACACTGGTAAACCACACTGGGATGAAGTACATCAGTGTGCTTTCAACAGCTCCTCTGCAGAAGGAGACCATCAGCTCCTCGGTCGGTGCATTGTTTTTCAGGAGCCTCAGGAAGTGGCTGCTGAGCCTTCTTGGTCAGCGCGGTGGTGTTGGCCTTCCAGGTTAGGTCATCATCCAGGTGCTTACCCAGGATTTTGAAGTCAGAGACCCTCTGCACAGGCTGAGGATCAGATATGTTTCTCTGAAAGCCCACCATTATCGCCTTTACTGATGTGGTGTTGAGGGCCAGGTTGTTACCGTTGCACCATGATGACAGTTTGTATTTGCAGGAACAGGAAGACTACTTCAGAAAGCATGATGCCACCCGGCTCTGTTATCTAATGGTCTCCATTGACACAAAAGGACCAGAAATAATTTAGCGGCTGCAGGCTCAGAGAGTAAAATGTGAGAAGGACAGTGGTTCAGGATGGCCTGCGCCCTCATTACGATTAATAAGAGAACGGAGGGATCTTGAAACCCCAGAGGAACGGCATGTTTATTATACTTTCCACGTGGCCTCCTGTCTGTCTCTTTTTTTTTTTCTTCCTTTTCTTTCCTTGTCTTGCTTTGCTGCACCGCTTTATTCCTTCGCTGTAACAAAGAGTCCCTGGATGACTGGTGCGACGTGCGTGTGCGAGAGCGTGTGTGTTCAAGGGAGCATTAAGTGTGGCATTCATGGGCGTGTGGGTGGATGAATCTGTTATTGTCTGTGCACGTGTGTGGGTGTCAGACTGTGAACTGTAAACACAGGGCGAAACCTGTAATGAGACAGGGGAGGAGGGACCGCTCTGCAACAAATGCAAATAACTGACTAATGAGCTGCAGAGCATCGCAAACTCAGACAGATATTCATCGATTGCACACGTCACTCATCCCAGATGAAGGTAGAGCTTTGAAAGAGACATACTATGGCTTTTTTTTACAAGTTGACACAATTTCTTGGAGTCTTAATAAAAATGTCTGTGGCATGCTTTAGTGAAAATACCACAAAGAGACCGTAAAACATCTTCCTTAGTAATACCAGCCTGTTCTTAGACACTAGTTTTAGGCGTTGAATGAGCCACTTGAATTCATTCAATCCCTGCCTTCCATGGGCTGTGCCTCTTTTACGGACAGCTTTGTGCTTCCATGCAAATGTACTTTGGTCACAAATTACACTCATTGAAGTATGCCATTGCCATATGAGATACATACAGTAACTTAACTTAACTTAACTTAACTTAACTTAACTTAACTTGACTTGACTTGACTTGACTTGACTTGACTTGACTTGACTTGACTTGACCTAACTGGATTTAGCACCGGACCACGGGACCTGGCATGAAGAGGAGCGCTAGACGCTGGCAGCTCCTCTAGTAAACCAGACTGGTGTACTGAAACTTGAATTTCCCCCTTGGGGGATTAATAAAGTATTTTTGAATTTTGAATTGAATTAACTTGTAGCCAAAGAGACCAGATTCATATCAATACTAGAAAAGCACTTGGAGAGCGCAGACCTCCGCCAAGCGCAACATTTCCCCCATATAGTGATTTACAGATTGCGATAAAATCCGCCTTCTGGATCATATCCGGATCAGCCTTTGAAATTTGATAGAGGTTTCCATTGTCAATCCCTGAGTCAAATTTCATGAGTTTTGGGAAATAATTAACAGAGATATTGAGAAACAAAATTTTCGGCCCCATTGAATGTAATGTTATTGAAAATTTGAAAGTGATCCAGAATCCAGGATTTCTTCCGGATCACACCCAAAATGAAATCAGTTCTTCCTTTTCACATTTCTGACAACTCCTGAAAATTTAATCAAAATCTATCCATAACTTTTTGAGTTATCTTGTACACAGACAGACACACAAACAGATAAACGCCAGCAAAAACATAACCTCCTTGGCAGAGGTAATAATAATGCATATTCTCTCTTAACGACCGAATAAGGAGATTGGCACGTTTTCTGGTTTAGTCTGCTTGTTTTATCCTTTGAACCGACCCAACCCAACGCAAATACAACAAAACAACCGCTAAAATAAATTTGCATAAATTAAACCGACGCAGTGTCAGTATTATTTTTGTTGTATGATTTCCGGCGGGTGCGCGGTTCAGGATTCTAATGATTAAAATAAATTATGACGCAGTGTCTTGTTGATTTTGGACGATAATGTTAAAGTAACAACCCTTGACACTCATTAGATGGCAATGAGTGTAAACTTTCATTAAGGACCAAAACTTTGTGAACTGAAGCAGTTTTTAGATCTAAGGGAAAGTACGTTTGCAGCGTAATGACCATTAATGTTGGACCAGGGGGCAACTGCACAACATCAGAATAGATAGCTAATTTAAAACTCTAGCAAGACTCAAAAAAATGTCATTCCTTTTAAGTAATAGTTGGAGCAGGATCCCTACAACAAAAAATGGACTGTTTTTACTTACCTGACATAATCGTCAGGTCACTTCCATCAAAGGAGAGTTCATGGTCGCTGTTTGCATAGAACTCAATCTGGACTTGGATATTAATTATATTATTTGATATAAATTGTTTCTCCTTATTTTGCATGTATTGACCAATGCATTAGTAGTGATGTCATAAATACTGTATACGCTTTCAAACATAGAAAAAGTGATATTGCTATAGCTTGTCCCCTTTAATTAACCTCTGAGGTGACAATATACAGTTTATCTTTGACCCATGTCAGAATCAATTCTGTGACTAAGATCATCCTACCGTCCCCCTCTTCCTTCCTCTGCAGACACATCACAGCTTTCGGGGGTAACCCTGACCTCAGCTGCCATCTCCTCCACTCCAGCCCATCCTCCTGCTCCATGGGTGGAATTTTGTTCCTGTCCCCAGGGCTTCACAGGTCAGTTTTGTGAGCAGTGTGCCCCGGGATTCACCCGGGAACAACCCGGCGGAGGACCTCTCTCAACGTGCCTGCCGTGCAACTGCCACCAACACGGAACATGCCACCCAGAGACAGGTAATGTGTCAAACGTTATATTATATTCGGCATGTTCACATCTAGATTCAAGCATATGTATGCAAGAAGTGAGCACATCCACTGTGCTGTCTCCAAACGATTTTCTTTCTTCAGAATGGGCAAATAGCAACCAGCTGGAACATGCCCACTTAAACTCAGTCACCACAAGCTACTTATCTTAGCTTGTCTTACCTCACGCAAAGCTGTGAAGCTACTAGGATTGTCTTTTTCATTCATTCCGATCAAATCTTTCAAGCCATCCTCATTTCTGATGTAAGTACCGAAACAACATTTAAAATAGATCCTGGGACACTTGACTAGTCAACGGCCAGCTAATTGACCACGAGCTGGGGGCCCCTAGAGCTCTGTCGGCACACTGTCCCAGCTAGGGGTCCGATTAGTCAGTCTGGAAGGGTCTACGCCAACCTGGATGGTGACTTGGCTGGAGCAGTCAGCTGTTCCCGATGTTGCCAGAACTATAATGGTCAACAAGTGGGAGGCCATCCTCTGGTTATGTAATTACAGCATTTAGTCATGGTGGCATGTAGCTAATACATGCTACTTTGCTACACTTTGTCCCAAGATGCTTCCAGGTCAACCCAGAGTAATTTTCAGTGGTTTGTACAATTAACAGCACAATGAGCCATATTGAAAAAAAATGACTATGCTCTGTTTTGTCTAAATTCATAGCTTTTAGGTCAACTTCAGCAAAAGTGCTAAGTAGTAATTTGCAGCTCAGAAGTCAAGCTAACTGAAAATTCTGAGCACTAAATCACTAAAGCGATGACAACTTGTCATTAACACCATAGACTGCAATGCAGTAGTTTCTCAAAAAAACCATGCCCCAAATGGAGCCTACCCAAGTACCGCTAAACAAAACATGTAAGAGCACTCTGCAGGCCTGTGCCTGTCCCGTCTCCCTCATGCAAGTGGCTTCCACCAGTTATTCCAGGCAAAGTAAAAGGGATCAATACTCGTGTAGCCATCAGTGTTGAACTTCATGATGGGAAAATCATCATCTGGAATTTGTGAGGTCCCCGTTTTGTCTTCCCCTCTCACCAATTCAATGCTTTCCATGTTACAGGGGAGACTTCTTGGCCACTTTACCAATGTCCCGTCAGCCATGAAGAGATAAATCTGTAACTTCTTTGCTTTGGAGCTATGTGATATACACCATGGTTGTTTAAAGGTAGAAAATAACATAAAATAAATTATCTGTATTGCTTGTTTTAGACTGATGCATAAAGTTTTACTTAGCACATAAGAACTCACCTCTCATACAGCCGTCATGGATGTGAAATCTAGCTATGGAGACCAAAGCTGTTCTTTGTTGGATTTTGTAACAGGGCAGTTATTGGAGATTGATTCACTCATTGTAGCCAGCCCCTAGTGGTCATTCAAGGAATTGCACCTCAATGTTGCCTTCAAACAGGAAAGGCAAACGTTGTTCCTTGGTGTCAAATTTACAGTATCATGTATGGATGTCCAATAGACTAATTTGAGTAAAACGTCTTCCAAAACAAAAGGTCATTATCAATCAATGATACAGTAGAGGTATTATTGAAGTTGACTCTTCATGCTTGTACATGTTTGTTGTTGAGTTTTGTAAGCTGCAGGGTAAAACCATTGTCTTTCTTGCACTGGAAGTCCATCCATCCATCCATCCATCCATCCAAATTTAGGCCAATGACTTACCTAGAGCAGTTTCAGATTTTTCCAGTTTGCAAGGTGACAAAGGTATAGCTCAAGGGTGTCCATACCAGTCCTCAAAGGCTTCCGTCCCGCATGTCCTAGATGTTTCCCTGCCACAACACACCTGATTCACATATATGGATCACCATCTGCTTGTCATGCAGGTCTGCACAAGTCAGTTAAGGACCCACTGATTCTGAATCAGGTCTGTTGTGGCAGGGAAACATCTCAGGATTAGATGTGGACACTCCTGGTCGAGATCGTATGGGACTGGTCATTTCAGCTACGCAGTTTCAGCTTTAACATGTTATCATTTGTAGTGTGGCACACACTTCACACACATTTCAATCTGAATTCAGAAAGTGCCGCGCTCACCGTCGGGTTCAAAGCACATGCTGGAGGGGTCGCTGAGTACAGAATACAGAGCAAATGAAGCAGAGTTGTCAAGACTTCAAGTCTGTTCTTTTTTTTGTTGGCAGGGGAGCTTTCAGTCTGTATGAAGTGTTTATCTTGCCAGGAAGGCAAGGCAGCGCGAGCCATTGAAATTAATGGATTTCAGAGCACAACCATGCCTCTTGTTACATTTGCTGTGAAAGGGCCATGAGTCATACTGCACCTGAAAAACTTGTTAAAAGTTGTAGATTCACAGTGCTGTGTTTTTTTGTTGTTGTTGGTTTTTTTTTTTTTGAGGATTGAAGCAAAACTTATGTAGAAGTTTATAAATGATGAGTGGTGTTGTACCTTAAGGCCCATCGTTTTTGGCTTTGCATATCAGATCTGCTTCGTCTGTATTTAAATGGACGTATTCAAATACATCAGGAAATGACAGGAAAGCATAATGACTTCACTGACAACTAGTAAACAACATTTCTGCACCAGTCATTCTGACTAAAGTAAAAAGATAAAATAGAAAACACAAAAACTTAAAAAGCCTGAACTATTAAACTCATATATCAAGTACAAGGGCGCTCCAGATGTGAGTTGTGGCGTTTAAAGGAGGATGTCCTGCAAACTCTGATACACAAATCAGACAAAACATTAAAACCATTAAGGTGAAGGGAAGTACTGTATTCAGTTTGTTTTTTTGTTTTTTTTTTCAGAGAAAATTTTGGTTTTGACTACAACCGCCTACCAAAACATTGTTCACAAGTCGATCCATAGTGGTCCCACCCTACACCCCCAGGGGTTTCGCATCCATGCCTCAGTTGGTGACAGTATTTTGAAAGCACGAGACAAAATAAAGCAACTGGTTAGACAAGTGATTTTAAAATCATAGCTGACTGGTGTAAAGTCGTGACCAGTGACATAAATTTTGGTTTTTACGGACTTCAGTCTATAACCAGAGTATTCTTCAATCACATCTACATGTTTCCATGGTTGGACATTGGAGAACTAAAGAGCACTGAAGAATATTTAGAAGCATTTTATAAGTTTTCAAGGCTCTTATTGACATTGACATCAGATTTAATCAATTACTTAATATTTCATGCATATTGTATATTGACCCTTTTTCTTGAAAACCTTTGCAAGTTACCTTGCCATATTGAATATCAATTTCTGGGCCAAATTCCTGCCTGTTGGAGATCCATTCCTGCATTGGTGTCTGATGTTTGTGCAGCCTGAGCCTGGAGCAGATTCATTAAAAACACCCCGACAAGCCGTTTGGGATATGTGGGAAATGAATTGTCCTTCCAGGGAAAGGAGAATGTGTCCTGTATGATGCCAACAATGAAACATCCTGAGGGTGTTCATGTTTGGGGTTTGCTTCTCGATTAAGGGAGTGGGTTCACTTACAGTTCTACCCGAAAATGCTGCTGTGATTTAAAAAATGCTATCAAAATGCTCTTCAAGAGCGGCTTCTCTCAGCGGTCCAGGAGCAGTTTACTTGGATTTTCCAGCATGATGGAGCACCATGTCACAAGGCAAAAGTGGTTTGGAGATCATAACACAGAAATGTTGAATCTGTGGTCAGGAAACTCTTCAGATCTTAAACTTATCCAGAGCTTGTGGTCAAGCAAGCACAAGCAAAAACTACAAACTGTGATCAACTCAGGATACTAATACAGGAAGAATGAATATCTAACAGTTAGAATTTGGCCTAGAAATTGATATAATGCATACAAGAGTGAATTCTAAAAGTTTTAAAGAAGATGGTTCAACATTGTAAGTATTAAGTCTTTGATAAATCGAACATAAAGTTTACAAAAAAAAACAAATTCATGTCATTGCAAAACGACAACACAATCCTCCCTATTTGTCTGGAGATCTGGACCGGCACTATGAGAACACTGGCTTGTGACTCCTGAGTTTCTGGGTTCACTCTTTAGTGACTGGGTTGATCATGAATACCTGATTTACGCTTTTGCATATCAACCATGCACAGACTGTGTATTCAGTCTTCACTGAGGCTGAACGAGCTCGTGCTGACGGCTCCAGGTTTCTGCTGTGAAATACTTAAGTTATTAGTTTGGTTGCTTCTTATACCCCCAGACACAATAAACACACAACACCACTTAGGGTGTTTTCATCAATGTTCACACCATCAATGTTATTGATGGCTTTATACTTCTCCCTTGTCATTTGTATTGCTCTGTAATTACACCACTGAACACAAGGTGGCAGTGTGCGCTCTTTTCTGCAGCGCTGTAGCTTCCAGTGCTGAGCTTGCTTTTGATCGGTTGCTTGATGTGGATCAGACATAGCAACAGGCTAAATGTAGCATATCTGACATGAGTTGGAGCAGATACATGTTGAGCATCAGCAATTTTGTGGGATCGCATTTGGATCGCAGTTCATGCATTGCAGTACAGTACATTTGGATAGAAATGCGAGTCAGGGTCCAGCTTAACATATAGCGTAGAGCTTCCTCCGTGGCGCCAACATGCCATTGGTTTGACACTGAGGCATAAACCAGGTTTAAGGGCTGTGTATACTCTCGCGGCAATGTGTCGCAGTTAGTTTGTCGCTGATATGCCGCAGTTACTTTTGATTTATGCCCAATTTGTTGTTATGTTATTCCACACCACACGCAAGAGCGACAATCACGAACTAGCTAAACTTGCTAAACTTATCTCTTGCGTTTTTCCACTTCCTCACCGTCTCCGCCATATCCAGACCCACATTCATCGCTATCTCCCTCCATGAATTACTAGAATATGTGCTGTCTTTGTAGTGTGGAGAACCAGAATCACACAGATGTGGATACTTCCTCATTTCTTTGATGACTTGCTCTTTTCTACGTGGATGTAGATATTGACCAATCAGAGGCCTCCTTTCTCTCCTCCCTGCGACACTACCTGCGGCACTGTCTGCGGTCACCTACAATTTTGGGGAGGTGCACCAAAGTGTCTGTGGAGGGTGGGGTGGGGGGGGGGGCATCTCTGCGTTATCTGCATCACACGCATGCAGAAGACCTGATTTCTGAGCATAAACCAGGCTTTAAGTGGCTCAGTTTGACAACCTAGTGGTTTCGTTTGGCCACAGTTCTAAGACTTGGCTTTAAAAAAAGTTTTAAATAACATACAAGCGCCTGGAAACCATATTAGAAACTAAGTGAGTACGTCCTTATTTTGTAATCTGCCTCCTAAAATTTTATGGGAGAACTATATTAAATAATTGGTGTGCTCCTTTGAGAGGGAGGAAAAACTCAAAGGGAGCATTACTGTATGTTTTCAGAGACTGCCCCGTTCTCTGGGAGTGGTAGCATCAACCTTGTTCTCTGCTAAATTACTTTACAACATAATGGAGAATAGAACACTTTCACATATTGATTTAAAAGGCCAGACTTTCATAAGCCACTGCTGAATATTGCCGCTCTATGGTGACACACTGTGCCTGCTGCTTAGACGTTAAAGTTGGTGTTTTATGTTTATAGGGCGCAATGCTGATCCAATTTGCCGGTTAGAAGATAAAGTCACTCTCAAGCCAGTGTTTCACAAAGTGTGCGATCATCAGAAACTGTTGAGACAACATCTTCTGTCACCGTGCCTTGCCTTCGAGAGAGCACAGGGATCAGAAATGGATGGAGGCTGTTTGACTGACGCCTTTTTTCCGGGTCTTTCTACGACTGACAGTCGGTCGTTGTCACCTCAAAGGAACGTAACTCATCAACGGCAAGCTATCGGTCAAAGTGAGAACTGGATAGCGACGCTAATACGGCGGCAATCCATTCCACACGACTAATCTCCTGTAATAACAACAGAAGCACTAGAAGTCTGGATTTAATGTACCTGACATGTTTATGGCAGATAACGACGGCAGCTGCAGTATTCTTTCAGACTCCAACCCTAAATGCAATGTCCCGTAAATGACAGAAGTCAAACAACAGCTGTTGGCCGCGTAAACAAGTCAACCTCGATGCGGTTGTTTATATGCGCATGTCTGGTCGTGTGTCTTACATGCACTCGTTCTCCTTCTCCCTCACTCTTTTCCACACTATCTCACTCCCCCCCAACCTTAAATAACTCTCTCCATCTCACTCGAGCAGACAAGTAGCCCATCTGAGGTCCCCGCGCTCCATCTTGTATCTTTCCGCAATCTCCTATTTCCTCTCTCAGCCGTTTCCCCTATTGCCCTCTGACTTGGAGTCTGAGAGATCTGGCCCAGTTAAGAGATGCCTACAGCTTTTGGTTGAGTGTGTTCGTGCTTTTGAGGGTGGTTCTTGCGCGACTATGCTTGTGTGCGTCTCAGGTCCAGAAGCGAGTCTGATATCACTGCCTGCCTGCCTCTCCACTAATTAGACTTGTTAAGCGCCTCTTGGCTAATGATGTCTAATTTGCTTGCAGATTTCCCGCGTCTCTTATGCGTCTCCTCAATCTGGATGTCTCCCTCTCATTTTCTCTCGCTCTCACATGCACTCGAGCCCGTTTCCCTCTGCCTGCTCTTGTTATCCGAGCTCCCCAAAGTCAGTCTCTTGCCGTCTTTTGCTTCCTTCCTCTCGCACCTGCTCTCCCCGGTCACCTTGACTTTGTTTTTTTTTTGCGTCCTCCTGTTTTTTTGACTTCCTCCTGCGCCGAGTTCTCTGGAGTTTCCACAGCCGGCATGTTTTCCTGTCTTTGAAAAGTGTTTGTTCTCAATCATTTCTGGCTCATTGCTGAAGTGGTTTCAGCATTCTTTAAATAGAAATTGTCAGAACTGTTTCACGGGGACATTGTAACTCTTTTGCATGCGCGCAAAAGTGCTTTCTTTCATGCCTCAAAACCTGGATCTTGTATCTGTAAATTGGCCAATTCCCCTAAAAGCAAGAGTTGTTTTGTGTGTCATGTGTGAACTGCGCTGTTTAAAATGCTCTGCTTTTGTCGTGACTGTTTTTCATGGCTGCCGCGATGAAGCCGTTCTTAGATTTCCCATCTGTTTTGTTTCCGTGGAGTCGGCCGGCACGCTCCACCAGCCTATGTCGCCATGAAAAGCTTACGTTTGATTCTGTATCTGTTGAAGATCAGAGTCGTACTGGAACGTGTTAGCCGTGTGCTAAATATATGGCAAACAGGACATGACATCCATGGGCAGAAAAAAAAAGTTAATTAAAAATATGCAGTAGTTTTGCGTGGTACTAAGGAAGTGGCCACATCTATTATAATAAGGGAATCTCATACGGTGACAGTGAGCTAATGTCACACCGGGACACATCTCGCTTTTACCTTCTAATTGATTTGCCTTCATGAGACGGTGATAAAAAACTCACTCACTGAGAAAAAAAATGAAACACAAAACCCTAAAATTGGTCTGTGAGTATGATTAACAGCGCAGCATTGGAGGAGAAGATCTGGCAACCCTTTCACTGGCGTAACCCGCATACTAGAGGTCTTCACGGGTCCACTTTCATGGACCCGAACTCGAATGGACCAGTGAAAATTCGACCCAAAACCGACCCAACCCGAGCTATTATCATAAGTTTGGGGGTCCGAAGCCGAATGGACCCGGAACTGACCCGACCCGAGTCTTTAGTTTCTGACCACGAAGCGAACCGAGTTACCCAAATAGAACCGAGACAATACAGCCCATAGTTGTTCATGTTAAAAGTTGTCTAGCGTTGAATAAAACTTGATTTTCTTACCTAAAGTTGTCTTCTTCTAGCCGGTACAGTTGCTACATAGGCTACGTGATTTAAACAACAATAAATCCACGTCGTTATTGTCTTTGTGGATACAGATGCTATTTGTAGCAATTGCTAATGCTAATAGCCTACACCGGTCAGGACGTGTCATGAATATGTTCTCTCATCCAGCGTTGTCATGTTGGCGATCCGTTGTGCTTTACAGCTGCCGGGTTAATAACACGCTATGGCAACACGATTGTTTCATGACAAACACGCCATGTTAATTAATAATCATTTAACTGCCCCAAGTTCTGACATTGGCTGCCAATATCTTTACCTCTCTTGAGTAAATGTGGACCCAGCCTGTCAGAGAGCACTGACCGAACCCGAGACTAACTGTACCGATTCCGACCCGAACCCGGAGTCACGTCTTTTGAATGGACCCGAGACCTGATTCAAGTCGGGTCGGAACCTCGGGTTTTCGGGTTGTCAGGTTGTTCCGAAGACCTCTACCGTATACTCAGCTCTGCTGTTCGTTCCACAAATGCATGATCCTTACAAATGCGATGCCATTTAAAAAAAGAAGTAATCAGGCGTTCCAACAGTCTGCAGTTTACTGCCGAGGAGCATTGTTACAACAAAGAAGTAATCTACCAAACACAAATTTCCTTAGTTTTTGTTCAGAGAGAAGGGGAGTTCTGAAGAGACGATTCTTCCCTCTTTTTTAACAAAACACAAACAGCTTTTTCTTCTTCAAGGTAACAAAAGGAGCTTTCATTGTGTCATGGACATGTTTCTTTTCCTGTTGCTTTGCCATAAACAATTTTCCCCAGAAATATGTCTGATGTTTTCAGCAGAGGTGGGAGAAAGTCTCCTGGCGTAGCTGCAGCCACTTATCATTCCTGGTCAACAGAGTTCCAGTTAATCGCCGTCACCTTGCAGGTCATTTTCCAACATAAACATCAAAACATTCCCAGCCCCTTGATTTGTGAGCAACAAAAGGCCTAAGCCTGAATGGCTTATTTTCCTTGTGATTGCACAGATGATGAAGGTATGTCTGGAGCGTTTGGTCAGAGAAGTGCAAACAGCTGAACTGAGAATCGTGACTTTAGTTTTGATCGGCGCAACATGCTCAATTAGTGATTATGGAAATGTGTGGCAGGAGTAATTCCACTTTGGCATATGTGTCGAAACATGACGCTTAAGTAAATGATAAATGCAAATCAAGTATGTGCAACAAAGTAACTACAGAGAGATTCGTGTTTTGAAAAGAAGAAAGAAGGAAACCGTGACGCATGAACTGTATAAGAAGAACTGAACAAACGTTCTGTGACATCACTCACTGGTCTTCTGAAGAGTCACTTTTTTTCCATTAAAGAAAAGACCTTTTTCAAGCAACTGCAGACGGGAAACAGTCAGTGGCCTCATTCATTGTCTTGCTTCAGTCTCTGTTTTTCATGTATCACACAAAGGGAGCCACAGCGTTGTCAAAGAGTTTCTTTTCCTTTTATGAACAAAGGTATTTTTTTCTAACAGTAAAGTCAATGAAACTCCTTTAACCCTGTTAATGAATTACACGCTTCCCCATCTCTTTCCAAGACAGATAACTCTCTTTACAAGCAACAAGCAAAGATCCAAAGCAGCTCGATTTCTCACTAATATATGGCAGTCATACATAATCATGTCTTAACTTTACACCCTTTATCATTTCTAAAGCTTGTTTGATCTCCTTCCAAAATTAATGCACTGCCACATCCAGTGGAAGAAGGTTCCCTCCTCCTGCCCACACCTCGTACACTGATCTGGGACCGTACTATAAAACCCTTTAAGCTTCTCTGGTGTTATGTAAGCCTTCATTAACCAGTTATGCTGCAGATGTTTGAGCCGTGACAGGTTGATGATGTGCCCTGACACGAGCTGCTTCTCACTCTTCAGATGACACGTCCTCCTGTAAATCCATGTGTCCAGGCGTTGGGTTTTTGTAAACAAGATTCAGAGGACGAGGCGGTGTTGTAATTTAAAGACGGCTAATGCCATTGCCAGAAAGTTCCTTTTGAATGTCTTCTTCCAGACTAGATAACAGTGATTTTAAATTTCTCACCTGCAGGTATGTGAAAGAGTGCTCGGGCAGGAGTCCTTATTTAGCAACCAGTTCTTGAAGAGTCGGTTTAAAGCCTGGGTTTTTCAGCACACTGGGCAGAACTGACTCCACCCAACCCCAGTTAGTCCAAATGGGAGGGCAAGGGAAGGGAACGAGCAAGGCTGGAAACTAGTTGGACCAAGCCCACCTTTACTCAGTTACCAGAGGTTAGATATTTTAGCTTGACATCCAGAGCTGAAAGGAGGGCAAGCATTAGACCGCCAAGTGACCTCGGGTCAACGATCCTGGCAGCCTAGGTGACCAAGCACCTGGTAGCCCGTAGGGATGTAACGATATGGAAAATTTGATATCGCGATTATAGTGACCAAATTAACATGGTTTACGATATTATCGCGGTATTCTTAATTTCTGTACAAATGTCCAAAAAACACATACATTTAAATAATCTCACCAAATCTTGTGATTTTCTTGTCATACTAAAACATCAGAAGCCAACATTTTATCAAAATGAAACTTTCACATTAAAAGGGCAAACAACTGGCAAAGAAAGAGATTTTATTTTAAATGAACAAAATAAATAACAGGGACAAAGCTTATTTGTCCCTTATGTGTGCAAATTTAAATAAACACTTTAACAACCATAGTAGGTCAAAATATGCAAACAATTAACAGGAACAAAAATTATAGCGCAAGTTCAAATGAAATAAACTTTTGACTTTAAGTTGAACCTTAAATAAGTGTAAATATGCAAATAAAGAAACAATTGTATAGAGCCAAATATGTTGTTATGAATTGTAGTTCACTCTGTGTGTCTGTGGTTGTTGCTGTGTTGTTACCTGAGGGTCAGGTATAAAGGTAGCTGCCTGTTATTGGTTAGGTGTTTGACCCGGAAGGGCAAAAGGTTTTTGACCGCTGTGGCGCTAACTGCCGGCGTTATGGTTGTCGGATCAGTTAATGGAATAAATTAATATTTTAACTGCATCAGAAGAACATTGTTCCGGTCATGTTTTGATCAACATGCAACGGTAACATTTACGAAATGTGAGTTACCGAACCGCGTCAACCAGGTTGCTCTTGGTCAAATATCTCAGTAGCTTGAAGCATTAGCCTTAGCTCCTTCAAGTTGCTTGTACAAATTACAATAAAATGTAAACAAGTGCTCTGCAGACAGGATCATTGTCCTCCACCAGTTGTCCCTCTGTATTCTTAAAAAAAATAAAAGTATCCCCAGACCTCGGATTTCGTCCTTTTAGTGGGTTGGTAAATGTCCTGCGTGCTATCACCACTTTCCGCCATGCTAACGTTACGATGCCGATGTTACAAGCTACATATTCACGCGAGACACAGTCGCGAGTCGCTCGCAGACTTGAATGAGGCTGATATTACATATCCCGGTAATCGACGGCGATAATGAGATGACGTCAAACATAAACGTTAATCGTTATCGCGTAAAATTTTACTGCGCTTTACCGTAATACCAGTAACCGTTCCATCCCTAGTAGCCAGTCACATGGGCTCATGGTCTGATTAGGCAACCTGGAAGAGTCCTGGATGGTCAGGGCTGAAGGTTACTCACCTGGTGGGTCCGGCTCCTTTGACGGCTCAGCTTGGTGGCAAACCCAGAGCCCGTCATGGTGACCTGTTAGAACAACAGATGCTTCCCGAGTCCAGCAAAACGGTGGTAGTTTTATCGTCTCAGTGCAGCAACGCTTTGCATCACAACCAGTAAAGAAACCAACAAGCCAAAGCAACCAATACAGATAATTCATTTGATGTAATTTCGTACCTTCAAACCTCCATGGTGTACTACTGTGGGCTGAGCATCGCATAGCTTCAAAGATACGAGCCGCACATCCATCCCGTCATGGAGGACGTGACGAGAGTAAAGTGGCCGAAGACTAACTCCGCGCAGACAAGATGGAAATCACTGATTCTGCGTGAAAGCAAGGACAAAATGGGGAAGAATGTGCTCTTTTAGCTGTTTACACAGTTCAGGCGTTGACATCAAGACAAAAGGTTGAGCGCTGACGAGCAAAAACGATGACAGATAGCAGCTAAGACCATTTAAAAAGCAACAGCCCTAATTATCCATAAATGTAAAATTAGATCATTTTACAAGATTCTCCCGCTGTACAGTTTCTTTTTACCAGGTTGTTAATTTGCTTATTACTTCTGCAACGTTGGGCATTTTAACATTAGCGGTCAATGGAGATCGACTCGCTTTTGGAGGCAGCCCCCAGTGGCCAGTGGAGGAACAGCAGTTTCCTTCTACTTGTGTCAGGTGATTGTAACAGAGGGATTGTGTCATACAAGCAAGCTTGATGTAGCCCCTTGTTGTAATTATCAGAGCTTTAAAGTAGAATTGAATTAATTATTAACAGAACAACAGGCTTTGAAAGGAGATCTCTAAATGAAGATGGTCGCTTGAACATCTGTTTATTCTACATGTTCTTGAGAACTTAGAGGAAGAACTGAGCAACAACTGGATGTGTTCTGACAGGGGATTATCCCTCATTTTCTAAGAAACTATATGCTTTTCAGGATGCTTTTTTAAATATTTACATGCCACGGGCTCGATGCAAACGATGAGTGACTGTTGTAGAACATGGTGTCCTCTGAGTCATGGATCAGATCCGTCTTGTGCGCTCCGTCCTTTGGAATCTTCTGTTGAGCGGCGTAAGCTGCCTATCAGGAAAAGGAAGCCAGCTAAAATTAGCCTTTCATTTTCAAACGGATGATCACAGTGGCATGTCGCGTTCTGACGGCCTTCTGGCTCCCTCATAAGAAAATAAAAATGAAGCCCGGAGACGGCAGCAGCTCTCCACGAATCCATAACTTCAGGTCAAGGGAAACTATCAAAGTAAGTTAAATATACACCCTGCTCGTCATTTGTCACCAGGCGGGCGAACCAACCTGCTGTTTCTTCCATCAGAATCCTAATTGCTGTATAATTACCAAACGGCCTGTATCATCACACAGGGTGTGCCCACAGACAAAACTGGGATGGAGTTTACTCACCGGCTGCTGGGGGAAGCTGCAGCCAATGGTGCTTCATAATCTTGATTTATTAACGCTCTCTGGGTCGTGTCGGTTTTATTTGCCGTAGCGTAACACAACAGATTGGAAATGTTAATATTTGTGGTGGAACGAGCAAATTGCGATCTCCGCCGAGCCGCTGCAGGGCTGATGAAGTCAAACATATGTCCTTCAGATTCAAAGATACTGGCGCAGTGCGTGTTTACCCACAGCGGTGAGCGTGCTTTGAGCCTTGACGGCAGACTGGACATGCAGCACGTACATGGAGGTAATTCAGCACATCCCCTCCATAGGAAATAAACTATTCATCACACCCATGAATAGTGTATAGATATAACGGAGACATACTATTTTCTCTGCAGCCTATGCTGCAGGCGAGTGCTCATTAATCATCTAAATAAATGAAGCACATGTTGCTCTCGACATTAAGCCGGGTATTGGGGGTGCTGTGTTGGAGCTCCTCCTATTCGTTCCACTTCCTTTTGTTGCGCCACGCTTGGCCACAGAAAACCTCCTCCTGGATTCATTCCTCCCTAAAACGGCGGTCTGATTCTCACGCGGGCTATTTCCGGCTCGTGAAGCGTCCAGATTCATGTTTATTTTTTGACGCCGCATCGGCTACTTTCATTGCGAAGGCTTTCTTGTCTGAAGTAATTTCATCAAGAGCGGGGTCAGAACCTTTTCCAATCAGCAATCTCTGGCAGCGTGACTGGAAGCCCAGACGGGAAGACGGGGTGCGCGCATTGTTTATCTCTGTTTATTTCGGTGTAAAATAAGTGCGCCGGTTGAGAGGAGATAAGTAAAGCGTGGCAAATAGGATCAGCAATGAAAAAAAATTACGTTGGAAGACTCACAGCAGAACTGACTTGCTTGTGTCTATTTTTTATTTATTTCTTTTTTTTTTTTCCTTTTTTATTTTTTTGGGTCCTTTCTCACTTCCTTCTGCCCCACACTGCCGCCCCTCACATCCCATCACGCAGATACAGGCCGGGGCTTAAGCCTGCAACAAACACGACCCACCAAAGAGATTAAGGGCTGAATAAAGCGGCGCGTCGGAGCCAGCTTCACTCCACATCACTTCTTCTGCCTCAACTTTCTCCCAAAGATTTTCCCAACTAATGACCTTAGAGGGTGGAAGATGGCATTTAGGCAGGCATTTGGGAGACGCGCGCCCTGAATGATTATGTCCGTTTTCAAAGTGGCCCTTCAACGATAAGCGCCGACTCGCAGTATCCTCCATTTTAATTTCAAATGAGCTGCGCGGTAATCAGCGCGCTCGGCCATTTATTCATCAGTATTCTAATTGATGCAGGGAGACAGGTGCTCCGGGTGACGGGGTCCGCCGGCCAGGCTTTTGGATGTGTTTTGCTGCAGGAACCCCCCCCGGTGGTTCGTTCTCCTTCAAAAACCTACGGTTTCCTGGATGCCTCCAACGTACTGCAGTGGGCGTGACATTTAGCCGTGAAAATCCACTCTGCATTATTCAAAAATTTGGCCCCACGCAAATGTCAAAGTGAGAAACAAGCATGTGCTGTTATGGAAAAGGAGCAGGGAACATGGAGGCCTTTCTTAAACGTGGGGGGGGGGGGGGGTTAGAGCAGATGTCGATGCTGCAGCCAGGTTTACTCAATAGAAATCAATTTCTTCAAAGCCAGAAGACCGGAGCTCCCATCTTAAATCAGAGCTGAAGATGTGATTTAACTTTTGGGAAATAAAGAGAGCAAATGATCCGGTTGAAGGGAGTTTGTAGTCGTAAATGAAAATAATTTCTCCAATGGATCTATCTCATAAAATCATTCTGAAATTAAATGCTTTACCTCATGACATTATAAGATTTCAACCCTTTTGATCTTGAGATGGGAGAACCGGGCTTTGCAGCCGATGCTTTTAACTTTTAGTTGTCTAACTAGAAAAGCACTCAGAGAGCGCAGACCTCCGCCAAGTGCAACAATTTCCCCATATAGGGATTTACAGATTGCGATAAAATCCGTGTTCTGGATCAGATACGGATCAGCCTTTGAAATTTGATAGAGGTTCCCATTGTCAATCCCTGAGTCAAATTTCATGAGTTTTGGGCAATAATTAACGGAGATATTAAGAATATATTGTGAGATATTGTGAAACAAAATTTTCGGCCCCATTGACCGCAATGTTATCGAAAATTTGAAAGTGATCCAGAATCCAGGATTTCTTCCAAATCACACCCAAAATGAATCAGTTCTTTCTGACAACTCCGCAAAAATTAATCAAAACCCATCCATAACTTTTTGAGTTATCTTGTACACAGACAGACCAATAAACACAGGCAAAAACATAACCTCCTTGGCGGAGGTAATAATGTCAATTCGTCAAATGACCTCTCATGAAGATATTTGATAGCATATGTTTTTATAATTGGAAATATTCAGTTGGAGTTTTGTATCAAATGAATCAGTTCTTGTGCCTTTGTCCATCGAGCAGTGAGATCCAGAAGAGTTTAGACAGTGACAGAACTCTTATGAGTTTGCCTTTATTCAGCACCACAATGGATTTGAAATAAACCCATCAGACTTTCAGGTTTATTTTAAGAAAAAAAAAATGGTATTCATCATTTATGAATGACAGACTTTTTTTGAGCAGTTTGCCTCCATTTTCAGGACAGTGTCTGGACAGTTGACTGAAAAGAATCTAATTAGCCGGGTACGCTCCGTTCCCTTGTTAGATCCTTTTAGTTGGTATTGAGTTGGCATTTGGTCACCGTTCGACTGGATCTACCAATATGCAAGAGATCTCGGTGCAAGTAAAGGAGGCAATTGTTAGACTAAATAAATTTATAAGAGAGAGGACAAGAACCTCAGGTGTGTCCAAATTGGCACATTCTTAAAGTTAAAGAGTTCTTAAAGAGAGCGCAGGTGAGTTCGAGAAAACACTGGGAGACCCCATAAGACAACGAAACGGGATGGTTGCCGATTTCTTTTCTTTAACATCAACAGAAGTCATGGCCACTCTGGAGAAGGTGGGCATGTCACTGTTGAGCTCTACAATCAAGAGACGCCTCCATGAATGTAAATATCCTTCATGAATGTAAGCGTCCTATACTGCGCTTAAAATGGTTGTAATTCCTAAATGGTAAGTGCCATATTTTTCTTGTGAAACAAATTAAGTTTTAGCTCAAAATCCTGCACGATTGATCCCGTTTTGACAGTCTTCAAATCGTTTTCAAATCAATTGCGGTGGCATATAAAGGTGAAACCGTCAGAATTCTCATTGTCCAAACACTTTTGGAACAAACTGCCATTATTTATTTCTTTATTTTAGCTGTGGCATTATGCTTTTTTCCCCCTCTCATTGCTAAGAAACATCAGTTTGTGGATTCCAATGAAATAAACCTCCACTGCAGTCATTTTATGTTTAACAGTTAAAAGTGGGATGTCTCGCTTTTGACCACTTGTGTGTTGGCAAAGACAAACCAGACAACACTTTCTCACTCCCACCTCATCCGAAGCTGACATTTGCTCAGCAGCTGTCCCTTTTCCACTCACAGGGTTTCCCTTTAGCATCATTTATTTGACATGTGAGGGACTGGATCTTACCAGGTGTCCTTTGGCACTGGTAAGTGATGCGCCGCCTACGGCCCTTTTGTGACACCGACTCACTGACGGCGATATTAAATGCTGCAGATGTCATTCTGCACTGCTCACTTAGAAACAAGTGACAAAATCCTCCAAAGGAGGTTAGATGGGGAGTGAAGGCGAGATATAGAGCCTGTAAATATTGGACTTGAGTCCAAGACGAGCCTTGAGGGAGCAATTTTTCTCCTCCTTTTTGTTTGTTTTTGCCCTTAAGTTTGACTTTCATATGCCACGCACTTGACTTTAAGCATTTATCTGGGGTCGTCTGTGACAGTTATGGTTAGGATGTTAAAATCCTAGGAAGGTTATCCTGCGTCTCTTAGGTTACCACAGTGAAGCATCTGGCAACATTTGGGTCAGTCCGTTAGGAAATACCCTTCATGTTGAAAAATGACTCTGGGAAGGTACCTCAGGTGTTGAGAACGGTTGGGAGTTGAGTTAAGTATGGGTTGAACTGAAACGTCCTCTCCCTTAACTCAGTGGTCCCCAACCCCCGGGCCGTGGACCGGTACCGGGCCGTGGATCAATTGGTACCGGGCCGCACAAGAAAAAATTAGCTATTTAAGTTTTATTTATTATATGAGTCTGAACGAGCTTTTATTTTGAAAAATGACCGGATTCTCTCGGTTACATCTCGATCACTTGAGCGCAAAAACTTAACCCAGCTAGCAAAATGAAGAAACAGACGTCTTTGGAAAGTTTCCTTGTGAAGGGGAAAATGCACAGTGACGAGAGAGAAGAACAGCCTACGATTTCTAAGAGAAAAAAAGCTTTTAACAGACGATACCAGGAGTCCTACTGAAATATGTATTTATCACGACAGGTGATTCTCACGTGAGTTTTTTTTTTGTTTTGTTTTTTGTTTTTTATTTAATGGTTACAGAGGATAGTACCTGAGACTTTAATGTAATACTCATGTTTTGTTATTGCCATAATGTAATGAGTGACAAGGAAGCGCCCCCCCCCCCAGTCCGTGGTAAAATTGTTAAGTGTTGACCACTGCCTTAACTAATTACACCATGGTGCACTTTTTATTAGCAAAAGATGATGATATTTGAAAGAATATTTCAATGTGCTTGCTTCTCTTCTTTACTAAGTATTGGAAAAATTTGTTTGGTATTTTTTGGAATTAAGCTCATAATAGCTTAATTAAACTACCTGAATGAAAAAAAGAGAAATACAACTGCTCCCGATGTACGCCCTGGAGACGACACAAGACTCAATATAAAACCACCGACGTGAATGAGCGCACTTGAACGTGTCACAAACAGATGTGTTAAGGCTTAAAGGTGGGGTAAGTCATTTCTGGATTGATGCCCCATCTGTTGATAATTGAACAAAACATCAACTAAACACTGTCTCACGTGTCTCCAGTAAAATTTCCTTCGCTGCTGTTGATAGACTGGATCAGGATGTTCAAACACAATCATGGTGAAGCTTGTAGCAGCTTGCTTCACCAGTGTCGTAGGCCAACTAACATTTATATTAGATTGATCATTTATCCAGACTTTCATGCAAGGATCTCACTGTGGGGCTAGTTTGAGATTCAGTATATGACCCAAGGACACTTCGACATATGAATTTGGAGTTTTGGGGATCGATCCGGAACCGTCTAATTGAGGGATGACCGCTCTGCCTCCTGAGCTGGAGCCATCGCTTTATAACATCGAGATGACTCACAGCTCTATTGAGGAAACATGAGCTACAGCCGCCGTGGCAGGCGTTCCCCCTCCCCGATGCCCAGATGGGCTTTGGCTCTGACAATTAGGTCCAACAGCTTCTATGCACACGGCAGGAATCGATGCATTTATTTTCCACGGTCACACTGTGACAACACATATTTTCGCTGTCATCCGCGTTGTACATATTATGTATAGGGCCGGACTGCACATACTGCCCCTCCTTTTTTCCTTCAGCACCATCTCTCTCTCTCTTCTCCTCTGCAGCACTGCATTTAGACTTCAGTGACAAACCACATCTGCAGCAGTAGGGAATGGCATTCGTGTTAAATTAGACAACAGCATTGCTACGGAGCGGTCCTGCAGCTCGCTCAGCCAAGCCCCTACTCTCCAGGCCTTAGGGAGGCATGCAAACTTTTCTTCCTATGTGTCTCTTTCTGTTTTATTTCCTCCCCGCTGTCATTAAAACAGGGTGCTCCCATGCATTAGTAAATAGATTTTCTTGGCCCGAAGCTTTTTACTGTTCTAGTGGGATGGAGAGACGAGACTCCTGGAAAATGTGGCGGTCCTGAATAGCTTATGTTTATACATCACATCTACGTTATTTAGCTTATGCTATATAGAAAAGAAAAACCAGTGTAATGTTACAGTTCAGATTTTCTTTTATTGCAATTTCTTATGAGCATTTTTGCCTTTGGGACTTGTACAGCTCACGCAGCCGCGTCCTGCTTTGAACCCTTGTTTACCGACGGCCCCACATGTTGCCTTTATTTCCCAGAAAGACCTCCCAAGATGGTGCAGTATGTCATGAGATAACTTTATTTTTTTTGAGAAAGTACATCTGGAGACAGAAAATGCAAGAAGAAAGGAGAGCTCTGATCTTCTCATAAACAAACACACACTTGTCTCTGGACTTTTTCTTTCGTCTGGCTGTCTCCATCTGGTGTGAAAGATATTATAAACCATCACAAACAGTGATAAGCACTATATTTTCAGGAGCCTCTTGTGGTACTTGATGTGAAAGAAACGCTGAATGATACTCAAGCATATACATCCTTTGTCGACTGAAATAAATATGAAAGCGGTGTAGAGGTTGCACCTGTCCGTCTGTTCGCCTTCCTGCCACTATCACGCAGTCGTCTACACGACGGTATTACTATCCTCCACAAGTGGCTTCATTAATGAAGTGTATCGGCTGTCTCATTCACAGAACTCTGACCTCGATGGGTACAATACTTGAAAATGTTGCTTCTCTGAAAAACAAGGTAATCAATAGGTTTGTTTCAGAACTGCACACTTTAAAGCAGATCTCAAGGAGTTTGGGGAAAAAAAGGGTAAAGAATCTCACTCATTCTTGAATTAGCTTTTTAACATGGAAGAAAGCTCCTCATAAAGCCAGCACTGCTTATTATTCAACATTAAATGAGGAGAAGAAGACCGACCACAGGTGTTTTTTTCAGCGCTGTAGCCAGGCTAATTGCAGTCATAGCATTAACTCTCGGTAGGGATGACTTTGCGGGCTTTTCCACAAATAAGTTTAATTTAGTCAGAAATGCAAGTCATCTTTCTCACTTCTGCCACTGGCATGTTACTGACTGGAGCAGTTTCAGAAACAACTGTAAACCCTGGTTTAGGGTGTAGGGATGGGAATTGATAAGATTTTTCTGATTCCGATTCCATTATCGATACTGTTTAACGATTCAATTCTTTATCGATTCTCTTAACAATTCTAATTTGGGGAAAAAGGAGAACAAACAGTTTTATTAGCATACATTTTTTTTACTTGGAAGTCACGACCTTACAAACTCAACAGCGAGGTCAAAAGACGCCCAAAGCTAATGTGTTAACTGTTGTAATATGTAATTGTGCAAATACACAAGAATGTGTAACAACAGATTATTCCTAATAGAAATTAAAAATCTCCCTTTTAAAAGGATATATGAGCTCACTAAGCACTCAAAAATAACAATAAAGAAAGGCATTCGTTCAATAGCACAGCGTTAATGTTATAGCGTGTTTTACAAAGAAGCACATAGGCAGTGGGATAGCTACTTACCAGAGTTGCCCTCCGTAGTAAACACAGAGGTGATCTTAGCTTGGCTACTGCTGCAGCTGCTGGGTTGAGATCCATCAGTCTGAAGCGCGTCAAAAACACGACACTCGTTATCGCATGTTGTGTGCGCAAATGTTTCTGCGTGTTAGCCGCGTTCCCTCCCGACGCTGTTATCTCCACTTTACAATCACTGCAAGTTGCCTTGTTGCCATCTTTCTTTGGTGAAGTGAAGCCAAACTTTGGAGGGTTTGAACCTGGTGGGCGCCATTGTTGTTTACAACTGCAATGCGCGTGCTAAACCGACGTAACTTAATCACGTAAGTGCTTTCCGGAATTGACTGTGCGTAACTTGCGTAAATTACGTGAGATTTGTGCTGGTTGGAATCGATAAGAGAATCAATAGATAAACTGCCAAATGATTCCATGGAATTGAAACCCACAGAACCGGTTCTCTACAGGAACCAGTTCTTGATTCCCAACCCTAGTGAGCTGGCAGTTACATTAGTTTCACCTCAACTGTCGACTCGTCCCATAGACCCCATCCCAATCAAATTATCCAATGAGGTTGGAGGTTGTTTTATTTTTTTTCCCCTTAAGTGCTATTTCCATTGCGGGTGTAACCAATCTATCCGTATCAACAGGCTACATGTCTCAGGCTTTTAAGGTCGCTGTAATTAAACCTCTACTTAAAAGATCTAATCTTGATGCTGGAAAATGCCGCTGCTAATCAGCTATTTGACCACTTACAAAAGATTAACTCTGAACAGCTTCGGTCAGGATTTACAGCTTGTTGCAGCACAGAAACAGTACTGCATGCATGTATATACACTAGTAAAGAAAAAGACTGAATTAATTCATTGATTTTGGATGTGTGCATGTCAGTGAAGAGAGGAAACAACGAGGACGACGGTGGAAGAAGGACGTGTGGGGACCTTGGGCTTTGGGAGAAGGGGCTTCTTTTGAGCGTGGAGGGCTCCTCGGCAGCTCCGGCCGGCTTGTTCCCAACATAGAAATATTGCTTTCCCATCAGAGAGCAGACAAGCAGAGTACGTGCATACACCAGGGCGCTGAAGTGCAGAGAAAGGGGAGGGGCATGAGAGAGGGTGCGAGCAGAATACCGGGGGATCGTGAGGGTTTATCAAAGGATTGGCAACATGTGGCTCCAAGGGGAGACTCGCAGAAATCCCACTTCATTAAGTCTGAATGAACGCTCATTCATTCATTAATAGAATTATTCTTCAGAGATATTACGAGGTAAGGGTGATGACGATGGCGGGGAAATATGGTTTTGAGGAGCGATCCAGCTATTCAGTGACATTTCGTGATGAATGGCGTTGGCCTTTCTGAGGAGCCGACGGAATGATAATAGCGTCGAGGAGGGCCTCGGTGGCTCTGCCGCCTCGCATCACGCTCAGTCATCTTCACACTCGGTAAAGTCAGCACATTTCTGCTGCCATTAAATTTACTATGGCTCATTGGGGATTGACAGTGCACACCATCAGTGTCATTGTACGCATTGTGAAATTCTTTATGCTAGGGGCAATCATTATTTCTAAATACTGCCTTTGAACGACTGACATTTCACGCTTGAAAGTTGCGCATTATTCACCTCACCTTGCCAGAGAACAAATAATTTCCACCCAAAAGTCTCCACTCGGCAGGATAATTGTTCCTTCTGATGGATATCTGATCAATTTAGCTTTTGCAACCATCCTGCGACCTAACACGTCTGGCTTACAGATTCGCAGGGCTTCATTTAGTGACAAAAGGCACCAGTTGCGGTGACCTCAGAACAAGAGGGAAGGATTTCTCTGGAGGTGTGAGCTGATTAAAAAAAAAAAAAAAAAAAAGTACCAGGAAGAGTTTTTTTCTTCGTACAATCTCACCGTAGGCTACAACAGAGTGATGGGAAATTTTAATGAGGCCTCTGAAATCGCATGGCTGCAGATTATTTGCAGGGCGTCGTGATCTTATTGCTGTATTTTCTACAGAATCAAAACTCAAGTGGTTCCTTTCAGAACTTTCACATTTTAGAAATGACTCCAGTTGCTGTATGTGCATTAAGTTAGTTAATTAAAAGTTCATTCTGAAGGGTGAAAATTAAATGTTTTTTTAGCAGCAACAGTCCACACAGAAATGTATTTTTGCAGAGCAAACGCATAAATATTATTAGGATTTAATGAGAGGCTGCTCCTTTGGATTTAACAGCGAACATGACGAAGCAACTTCACCTTTGCTTTCTTTCTGATTTGTGTTGCTTTGAAAGTCTCGGTCGTTGTTCATGAAGGTTCTAAAGTTGAAAACCCTGTTAATGCCACATCATGTTCTCTGTCTTGCATCTCACAGCTGGGTTTGAAGGAGTTTCACGACTAAAAATGCTTCCTTACTGATAAAAACACTTGGGTCCATTTGTCTGGAGAGTGCTTTTGAAAGCCTCTTTTTCACCATGCTGTCAAGAACTAATGCCACCCAACCTGACTTAATCCAAAAAACAGGCAAACCAGCAGACCTGGAAGCTAAAACACACCCACCTCAATTCAGTTCAATTCCAATTCAATTCAAATTTTATTTATATAGCATCTGTTACAATGTCAATTGTTTCTAGGTGCTTTATAGAGACCCAGAGCATGACCTCCAAGCAGATATCATTAACTAAAATTATAATATTAAATCCTAAACAAGGATAACGGCAAGTAAAAAACTCCCACAGTGGGAGAAAAAAACCTTTAAGCCAAACAGTGGCAAGGAAAAACTCCACTTTAAGAGGAAGAAACCTTGAGCAGGACCTGGATCATATGGGGGGACCTTCCTGCTGAAGACCAGCCGGGTAAAGAAAGAAAAAAAAGAGGGGCGACAGGACAGAGAGAGGAGAGCACACGAATGACTAGGGGTGAGTATTGGCAAGGACCTCGCATTATGATATGTATTGTGATACTTGGATCACGATACGATATTATCACCATAAGGCGACATATTGCGATATTCTACCCAGTTAATATCAAAATTAAAAGTAGAGATGAAAAATCAAGTTGCTGTATATGTTCATCAGATATTGATCATTCAGAGGACAAATTGAGTCAAAACTAATTGCTTTAAAACAAATAGTTTAATATTAGTGTTTTTGTACATTTAAGTGAATGAATGAATTTTCCTAAAAAAAAATCGATATTTGGAGCTGAAAAATCGATATTAAATCGGGCGGCCGAAAATTGTGATATATCGCCAAATCGATTTTTTTTCCCCACCCCTACAAATGACTGAATGAAATGACGACATAAACAGATGCAGGTAGCAGCACTGAGGTGAGATGGTCAGAGGACTAGATCACCGGTCACCACGCCAGCCGGCACCCCGAACACATCTACACACACAGGTGGAGGTAAACGCTGGGATGGACAGAGGAGGGAACTGCAAGTCAGCATGAAACTCAGGAAACTCTGGCCTGCAAACGTACAGAAAGAAAAGAGAAAAAAGGGGGCAAAACAGCACAACAAACTACAGGAAAGAAAATGGAGCACAGTTACAGTAACAAGGTGCTCCTTAATTCAGTTACTGGAATTAAACCACTTTAGCTTGGCTGGCTTAGCTCGTCCACGCCTACGATGCTAGCAGCTAGCTCATATCACCTTGCAATCATTCTGATCAAATGTGTCCAAGCGTCCCCGTTTTAAACGTTGCTATCGAACCGACATCTGAAACGAGCGCTGCCGGAGCTGAAACAAGGACTGGCGGAGCTAATCTGGGACTCTGGGTCACTGAGCGGGCTCGGTCCCAGCAGAGGTCCACTGGAGGACCCAGCTTCTGGATGGAGGCAGTCCGTCTGGACCACAACCCTAATTATGTGGACATTTATGGCTTCCTTTTTTTTTTTTAACTCATATTTTCCTGGTTTGCTATTTGTTTCATCAAACACAACGCTCATAATTTATCTCAGCTTCTTATGTGTTGCTGTGTTTTTTGTTTATTTTTTTTTTTTTACTCCTTCCTGACTTGTCACATTATTCAGTAACGCCTGCAGCTTAATGGATTTAAAATGTTGCATTTGGAATGAAATTTACTCAATAAATTGAGCGGGGTTCTTCGGGGACGCGGCGTACGCGCTCGCATTCCGACGCGCGCGGCACATTAAAAGTAGTTCGGAGATGCGAGTTGTTTTTCTCAACTCTGAGGACGTCACAGGCATTGGTAATTGATGACTGACTGTCTCCTCTAAGATCTCTCCGACTGCATCTGGCTCGCATATTTCCCCACAGCAATTACTGTCGGGGCAAGTTTAGTTGTCTTAAGCTCTCGGCGGTGGGCTGTGGGGAATATATCTGTGTGTGTGTTTGTTTTTTAACAAAACGTGGACAGAGATGCAGCACCCTCTGCTGGCGATGACGGGAAACCTTTCCCAGCAGGTGCACAGTGTGTGAAGCAAAAAAATGTGATTTTTTTTTTTTGACACTCTTCTGGGTTTCAGGTGTGTGCGAGTGCTCCGACTTCACCGCCGGGATGACCTGCGAGAGCTGCCTGCAAGGTTACTATGGCAACCCCCTGATTGGCACACCTGGTGATTGTCAGCCGTGCCCTTGCCCGGACCGCAGCAGCTGCGCCCACGTCGCTGAGACGGGACAGGTGGTCTGCACCGACTGCCCTGCAGGACAGACAGGTGACGTGAGCTTCCGGTGGTTTAAAATGATTTTGTATGGACGGCAAAGCAGAGTAAATAATGAGCTTTTGGATCAAAACAATGTTTCCACATGACAGCTTTGATACTGAGAGGGCCGGAGCCTCAGAGCGGCTCGTCTGCCGCCGCCGTCACCGTCGCGGCAGCGCGCCACCTGCGACTCAGACGCGTTTAATATGAGTTTCTAATTAAATCATGACAGAGGCTGAGGTAACACGAGGACGGCCTCCGACGGCGTTCTTGCTCAGTCAGTCGTCGCATCCTTGCTCACCTCTGTCACCTTTTTCCTCCCCCCCTCCCCTGTACGCAGGGATGCGCTGTCAGATGTGTGAGGATGGTTACTATGGCGATCCCCTGGGACAGTCCGGGACGGCTCGAGCGTGCGCGAGATGCGACTGCAACGGCAACGTGGACTTGAACGCGGTGGGGATATGCGACCACGTCACTGGGCGGTGCCTGAAGTGCTCGGGGCACACGGAGGGGGACCACTGCCAAACCTGCCGGCAGGGTTTCTATGGCAACGCCATGAACAGAACAGCGAGCCAGAAGTGCAGACGTGAGTATCCATGGGGGGGGGGAATGGATGGAGATGTTGTTGAAGTGGAAGGCTTTATCCAGTCATTCATCTTTACATTTAGAGTTAATTTCATTCCTTTTAAAAGGGACATATGATGACTACGACGGAGTATTAGGGCCACACTTAGAAAAAAAATTGTGAGCAATAATTTTTTTTTTCATTCTTCACTTACGAAAAGAAAGTAGAAATGTTGAGAATAAAGTCGAGAATAAAGTTGAAATGGTGAGAATAAAATCAAAATGCAGTTTCCAGAATAAAGTTGTCTTAAAGATTCATTCAAACCAGCTTTACTCTACTAACATAATGTCTGTGTCTATGTGCTGTTATCACATAGACACAGTATTATAATATTTGTATTTGTATTTGTATTAGTATTTGTACTTTGAAGAGATTGTGTCAGAAATTGCGCCTATTCAGAAAAAGAAACTATACCGATTCTGGAAACTGTTTTTCGTCTTTATTCTAAACATTTTGTCTTTATTCTCGACATTTCGACTTTATTCTCAACATTTCGTCTTTATTCTCGACATTTCGTCTTTATTCTCGACATTCTTCGACATTCATTTCGACTTTATTCTCGACATTTCGTCTTATTCTCGATTTCTCTTTTCTCAACATTTCGACTTTATTCTCGACATTTCGTCTTTATTCTCGACATTTCTACTTTATTCTCGACATTTCGTCTTTATTCTCGACATTTCGACTTTATTCTCGACATTTCATCTTTATTCTCGACATTTCGTCTTTATTCTCAACATTTTGACTTTATTCTCGACATTTCGTCTTTATTCTCAACATTTCGTCTTTATTCTCGACATTTCGACTTTATTCTAAACATTTTGTCTTTATTCTCGACATTTCGACTTTATTCTCAACATTTCGTCTTTATTCTCGACATTTCGTCTTTATTCTCGACATTTCGACTTTATTCTCGACATTTCATCTTTATTCTCGACATTTCGTCTTTATTCTCAACATTTCGACTTTATTCTCGACATTTCGTCTTTATTCTCGACATTTCTACTTTATTCTCGACATTTCGTCTTTATTCTCGACATTTCGACTTTATTCTCGACATTTCATCTTTATTCTCAACATTTCGTCTTTATTCTCGACATTTCGACTTTATTCTCGACATTTCGTCTTTATTCTCGACATTTCGACTTTATTCTCGACATTTCGTCTTTATTCTCGACATTTTGACTTTATTCTCGACATTTCGTCTTTATTCTCAACATTTCGTCTTTATTCTCGACATTTCTACTTTATTCACGACATTTCTACTTTATTCTCAACATTTCGTCTTTATTCTCGACATTTCGTCTTTATTCTCGACATTTCGACTTTATTCTCGACATTTCGTCTTTATTCTCGACATTTCGACTTTATTCTCGACATTTCGTCTTTATTCTCGACATTTCGACTTTATTCTCGACATTTCGACTTTATCCTCGATATTTCGTCTTTATTCTCGACATTTCGACTTTATTCTCGACATTTCGTCTTTATTCTTGACATTTCGACTTTATTCTCGACATTTCGACTTTATTCCCGACATTTCGTCTTTATTCTCGACATTTCAACTTTATTCTTAACATTTCGACTTTATTCTCGACATTTCGTCTTTATTCTCGACATTTCGACTTTATCCTCGATATTTCGTCTTTATTCTCGACATTTCGACTTTATTCTCGACATTTCGTCTTTATTCTTGACATTTCGACTTTATTCTCGACATTTCGACTTTATTCCCGACATTTCGTCTTTATTCTCGACATTTCAACTTTATTCTTAACATTTCAACTTTATTCTCGACATTTCATCTTTATTCTCGACATTTCATCTTTATTCTCGACATTTCATCTTTATTCTCGACATTTCGACTTTATTCTCGACATTTCGACTTTATTCTCGACATTTCATCTTTATTCTCGACATTTCATCTTTATTCTCGACATTTCATCTTTATTCTCGACATTTCGACTTTATTCTCGACATTTCGACTTTATTCTCGACATTTCATCTTTATTCTCGACATTTCGTCTTTATTCTCAACATTTCGACTTTATTCTCGACATTTCGTCTTTATTTTCGACATTTCTACTTTATTCTCGACATTTCGTCTTTATTCTCGACATTTCGACTTTATTCTCGACATTTCATCTTTATTCTCGACATTTCGTCTTTATTCTCAACATTTTGACTTTATTCTCGACATTTCGTCTTTATTCTCAACATTTCGTCTTTATTCTCGACATTTCGACTTTATTCTCAACATTTCGTCTTTATTCTCGACATTTCGACTTTATTCTCGACATTTCGTCTTTATTCTCGACATTTCGTCTTTATTCTCGACATTTCGACTTTATTCTCGACATTTCGTCTTTATTCTCGACATTTCGTCTTTATTCTCAACATTTCTACTTTATTCACGACATTTCTACTTTATTCTCAACATTTCGTCTTTATTCTCGACATTTCGTCTTTATTCTCGACATTTCGACTTTATTTATTCTCGACATTTTCGTCTTTATTCTCGACATTTCGACTTTATTTCTCGACATTTCGTCTTTATTCTCTCGACATTTCGACTTTATTCTCGACATTTCGTCTTTATTCTCTCGACATTTCGACTTTATTCTCGACATTTTCGTCTTTATTCTCGACATTTCGACTTTATTCTCGACATTTCGTCTTTATTCTCGACATTTCGACTTTATTCTCGACATTTCGACTTTATTCCCGACATTTCGTCTTTATTCTCGACATTTCGACTTTATTCTTAACATTTCGACTTTATTCTCGACATTTCGTCTTTATTCTCGACATTTCGACTTTATCCTCGATATTTCGTCTTTATTCTTGACATTTCGACTTTATTCTCGACATTTCGACTTTATTCCCGACATTTCGTCTTTATTCTCGACATTTCAACTTTATTCTTAACATTTCAACTTTATTCTCGACATTTCATCTTTATTCTCGACATTTCATCTTTATTCTTTATTCTCGACATTTCGTCTTTATTCTCGTAAGTGAGGAATTCTTTTTCTTTTTTACAATTATTTTTCTCAGTGTGGCCTAATACTTATAATTCAATTCCATTCAATTTTATTTGTATAGCATCTGTTACAATGTCAATTGTCTCTAGGAGCTTTATAGAGACCCAGAGCATGACCCCCGAGCAAATATCATTAACTAAAATTATAATATTAAATCCTATACAAGGATAATGGCAAGTAAAAAAAAACTCCCACATAGGGAGAAAAAAACCTTTAAGCCAAACAGTGGCAAGGAAAAACTCCACTTTAAGAGGAAGAAACCTTGAGCAGGACCTGGATCATATGGGGGGGACCTTCCTGCTGAAGACCAGCCGGGTAGAGAAAGAAAAAAAGAGAGGATGGAGGACAGAGAGAGGAGAGCACACAAATGACTAAATATAATGACGACATAAACAGATGCAGGTAGCAGCACTGAGGTGAGATGGTCAGAGGACTAGATCACCGGTCACCACGCCAGCCGGCACCCTGAACACACCTACACACACAGGTGGAGGTAAAATGAGAGCATGTATTTGGGTGTTGAAAGTGACAACAACAACAAAAAAAAAAAAAAACATCCAAAGTAGCACAATGCTCTTGTTTTATTTTGGGAGCCTTCGGTCTGAAAACGTCTTATTCAGTCGGCCGTTCAGATCTTCAGAGTACTGTGACATCACAGAACCAGACTGGAACAGAACCTTCCAACATCTCCATCTTCATCGCCACCAGACTTTTCATTATGCTGCATCTTCCGTAACTCAACAGCACAAAACTGTATGACAGAACTCAAGAGGGCACACTCCAGAGAAGAGGAAGGTGGAGCAGAGTTGAGCGGCTGACTCCCGAGAACAGAGATGCTTCAAAGGGCTTTTTTTCTACACATCAGAGATATTTTTATGTCAACTTGTTTAGATAAAAAAAGAGATTTGTCTCCTTTAAGAATCAGGTTGTTAAGATAACTTTGAAGCAACACTTCAGTTATTTTTGCCATTTCTGACTCAGAGGGTCCCCCTTCTGGTGTGGAGGTTGTCAGTTTTACAACACTGTCCAAGATTTCTTCTTCCTGGTCGCTCTCATTTTCTCTTCTGTCGTTACTTCTGGAGCATCTCCGTCACCTAAAACATGACGTCTACAGTCAACTGGTGTTAGCGTGTTCCTGTGAGACGTCGTACCGTAAAATGATCCACAGCTGAAAGCCAAAGTTGCTGCGGCTGTTTTTGTTGAGTAGCGATGCGAGAGCACAGGAGCTAAATGACACTTCCTAAAAGTTATCAAATATTCCTTCAAATAAAAGAGAACCGATATATTAAGTTTGTTTTTTTTAATGAATTTGCATCACATTGATAGTCGAACCTGATTTTTCAGAGAGATATACAAATTTAAAACCTCCAGTACGCAACAGTTTAAGGGTTACATGTTGTGCAATAAATGTTTTGAAAAAGAAATGATTTTTAGTGTTGCAGTTAAATTGAAGAATCTGTCATTGTAACGTTTCTTATTAACTAGGTAGATAAAATATGGGGACTGTAAGAGCTCAAGATTTTTCATGTTGATTTTTTTAATTAATTTTTTTCTCCTCTGTCTGATTTCATTTGTTAACAGACATCCTTTTTTTTTTAAATTCCATCCTGCAACACATTTCAAAAGCATTTGGCATTCAGGTAATTTAGCGCCTGTAAAGAGGTGAGTGAAAAGCGTGATGTGATATCAAACAGGTCGAAGTCAGCTGGTGATTTGAATGTTTTTGGTGTAAAAGTCTTCAGCGTGAAAGTCTTTGAAGAGCAAAGATGAGCAGAGGAGTTCAGCTTTGGCAACAGATGTTTGAGAAAATCATTGAAATCCTTGTTCCTCAAAAGACTAGAATGGATTTGCGTGTTTTTTTTTTTTTTTTTTTCCTTTTTTAGTAGGACGTAGAGTCATTAAATGATCCAAAGAATTAGGAGCAATTTCACAACATCAAGGATAAAGGAGGAAGTAAGAGCTGGATATCTTTGATCTCCAATAACTCTGATGGCTCTGCATTAAGAACCATCATATCAGCTACCTGTCAATACCTGATATGATCATGGGAAAGAGATTATTTTGATCAGCCACCACATTTTGGAGCTGAATTCACAAATCCCATTCTAAATTTTAGTGACAAAGACGAGGCTTTTGTTCACTTTGTCCAGAGGCAGCGTTGATGTCTCTCAGCTTCGAGGCATCTGGGATGGATCATCACGCAGTGGAAATGTGCACTGGTCGTCAAATGGATCAGTATCCTTGATGATTTTTGGAAGAAATGGGTACCTCATGCTCCAAAGACGAATGGAACCAGCCAGCCTGTTATCACCAACAGGTTCAAAAGCCAGGCTCTGTAACGGGATGGGTTTGTGTCAGTGTTGGGAAAGGTCATTTACATTTCTGTGATGGCAGCATTGCTGCAGAAAACTTCAGTGGGATTTTGCAGCAACGTATGCTGCCTACGTCTTAATGCGGGGCATTAACTTTTCAAACAGGCGATGAAGAACCACCATCTGCACCAGTGTTGTACCTGAACGCGTTCATTGAACGAAAGTTCACAAACTAGTTCATATTTTGTGCGAACGTGAACTGACTGCCCTCTCTTTCCCCTTAAGTCGTTGCCCTTGTGAACGAGTTCATTTGGGCAACTGTGAACGACGCTCTTTCAAAGTTCACGCACGGTCAAAACCGTTCCAGGTTTCCAGCGAACTCCATTTAATATACACCACAAACGAGCCTAATATGTATCTGAGGAAATAATCAAACATGGCAACACGGGCTGTCGCTTCTGTCACGCTGAACCAGAATCTTGCATCCCTTTAAGATGTGTTTACCAGGAAGATTTAACTAAAACCCTCCATCTCTAAGTGTGAGATGTTATGAAAAGGAATTAGGGGTGAGTATTGGCAAGGACCTCACAATACGATATGTATCATGATACTTGGGTCATGATACGATATAATCACGATATTCTACCCAGTTAATATCAAAATTAAAAGTAGAGATGAAAAATCAAGTTGCTGTATATGTTCATCAGATGATATTGATCATTCAGAGGACAAATTGAGTCAAAACTATTTGCTTCAAAACAACCTATTTATTGTTTATTATTAGTGTTTTTGCACATTTAAATTTTAAACAATTTAAATGTGAAAATTAAACAATTTTCCTTAAAAAAATCGATATTAGGAGCTGAAAAATCGATATTATATTGGGTGGCCAAAAATTGCGATATATTGCCAAATCGATTTTTTTTCACACCCCTAGAAGGAATGGCAACGTTATGAAGTGGAAAGGTTTTATCACCCCAGCTTGTGTTGCACACGGTTGATATGTAAAACTGATGGATAAACACAAATAAAATGTTGAGAAACCAAAACATGAAATGTCTGGGTTCACCCTCCGAGTATTTGGGCTGGTAAATGACTCCACATCTCATCAAGAATTCTTGTATATGCTCATTGTACAAAAACCTGTTCATATTGATCTGTTTACCACAGGAAAGCTGGAAAAGAGTAATGCACATTCAAAATCCCATGTCCTCAGGTTGGGTGTTTTTTTCTTTTAAGAATGCAAATTGTTTTTTTAAATATTCAAGACACGAGTTTCAGTTTGAAAACCGCTGCTCTCTTGAGTAGCGACGTGACAAAAGGTGGAAACGGGAGGTGATCAAATGGCTCCGGGTCGGACAGATGACGGGAAAATACGAGCCATCGGATTCGGGCCACTTTAAAAATGAGAAGTCTAAGGGAATGAAACTCAAATTAAGTTACAGAGACGGGCGAAAACCCAAGGAGGAATAGCTGTGATGTGTTCATCTTTTGATATGCATATCCTTTTCTTATCGCTCAGTTCTTCCCGCAACCCTCAGCTGACATTAAGAGCTGAGCAACGCTGCAGAGGGATCCTTGAGTTTCCCCGCGTTTGTCTGTAGTTGCCTCCCACCTTTTTTCCCCGCCGTGCCCAAACGAGATAAAACTAATAAAAAGTCTGAAATATCAAGGTGATACATGAAAATTTAAGCCCTCGACAATATAACATTATCTCTGTTTTTACGGCCGGACCGCTTTATTTGTTCCCTCCAGCGTGCGGCTGCAGCCCTGCTGGAACCTCTGGGCATGGAAATGAATGCCACGCTCAGACAGGAAATTGCCATTGTCTCAGTCACGTGGCCGGCCGGGACTGCAGTTACTGCGAAGTTGGCTTCTTCAACCTCCAACCAGGCATTGGATGTGAACGGTAAACGACTTTTAAAGTGGATCTAGATGGAAATGTATCGTAACAGGGTTTGGAAACTGAATCTGTCATTGAGATGTTATTTCTCTACTTTCCTCAGCTGCAAATGCAATCCAGTTGGCTCGTCGTCATCGGCGTGCCATCCAGCCACAGGGGAATGTCTGTGTCGCGCCGGCGTGGAGGGGAGACTGTGTGGTTCTTGCCGCGTGGGCTTTTACGGATTCTCATCACGAGGTTGCAGGGGTACGGTGTTCCGCTTCAGGCTCCGCGACCGCACCATCCCCTAATACGGATCACACGGCAAAGCATTTCATTTAAGTGTTTATCTCTGTTTCTCTTGTTCTGCCCCCCCACACCCCCACCCCGTCTCATCTAGCATGTAACTGCGACCCGATGGGCTCCATTTCCATGCAGTGCCACAACAACGGTACCTGCCAGTGCCGCCAGGGCTTTGTGGGTTACAAGTGTGACAAATGTGAGCTGAATTATTTCCATAACGGAGCCACTCACCAGTGCGAGGAATGTCCGGTCTGCTACGGCCTTGTCAAGAAAAAGGTGAGTTATGGCTAGTTTTATATCTTGACAATGGGTTTCAAGACGGGGCTTTTCTTGATTTCCTTTCTGGTTCTAACTAGAGTTTCTTTGACCCCTTGAACTCTACGGATTCCAGTACAGGATCCAGAAGAGCTCTACTAGAAATGACACCTCCCAACACCTTAATGTTTAAGGCAGCCATTCCCAAACTAAAGAATACCACGGCCCAAATTTGAAATGTGCAAAATCTCCGTGGCCCACCCGAACCTTTCATCACAACTGTGATCACCAGACAGGACTGAGAAGCTATGTTCTGATAAATTTATGTAAGAGGTCAACAAATAGGTGACACTTGTCATATTAAGTTAAGATGACAGTAGAATAACTTAACTGGTTTGTTTTACTTCTTAATGCTTTTTTTAAATAATGTCATGAATATTTTACAGTAATTAAAAACATTGTTGGAATTTCACGGCCCACCTGCAGTACCACGACGGCCCACCAGGGGGCCGCAGCCGACCTTTTTTGGGAATCACTGTTTTAAGGGGTAAATCTAAAGACATGATGTAACAAATGGATATACTTGGACATCACCAGTTGGTTTAAATCCATTGGACATACGATATGTTAAATTTCAAAGCAAGCTGTTCCAATACAAACACCAGTGTCAGAAAAACATCCCGACGCTCTTAAAAATGAATGTATCTGCATTGGTGAGTATTTACTTTCGTGCGTCCGATAGCCCGTGGCTTTTATAAACGGAATCAGAACTTCTTCTTTGTTGCTCCCAGAGCCGCCATACTGCCTCGCCAATGTCCTGCTTTGAGTTGCCAAGTGAAGACGCGTTGGCACGTGAGCTGTTTGGGGAACGTACCGCAGCAGCAAACTCTGGAGTCTGGCCAGAGAGCCAGAGCAATGAGGGATAAAAGTGTAGAATAGAGGCTCCCCGAGGACCAGAATGGTGCTATTTTTATCTTCTAGGTGGCAGTAACGCACCGAATTTGGGGCTTTTTGTGGACACTTCCGGCAAAATAAGCAATACAGATCATTCATTTTCTGCCACGGTCCAGAGTGTACATCACATAGCTCCAAAGCACAAAAAAATTGCTACACATCTGCCTCTTTACGGCTGATATGATGCGCAGAAAGAGGCCAAAAAAAAATCAGGCAGAGAAGTTTGGAAGGCACCAATTCGTCGTGAGAGGAAGGACCGAACGGGGAAAACTGTCGACGTACTAAACCTTACGAGAAATTCCAGGTTATGTTCGCGAGCGGTGACCCGGTTTACTGTTGCCTGGAATAACCGCCAGGGCACGAATCCGCAAAGCCCCATGTGAGGGGCAGCACTCACTATCCGACTTCTTATTCGATATTTGTCAGTGCAGACTATCAGCTTTATGACCGGCGTTTGGACCCCAACAGTGTTCAAACCGGTGTGCAGCTTTGCACCAGCCACTTCCAGGCCACAGCAAACGCAGCAGGATGTGAAGTCGTAGGTGGAGATAATGAGGATCTTGGATAATTTCACTGTGAGCTGGTTCTATGATGCAACAGAACTCCTTTCCAATCCCAACGGCTCACTGAATGACATCATTGTAGACCTTAGGCAGACGTAAAACAGACCTGTGTTGGGCCAGAGTCATGTCAGAAACTCAAACGCACCTCTTTAGTTAATCACACATTTGCCCAAAGTAGTTTCAGAAGATTCTGACATGCACGGGTGAGTTGCAGCTTCAGAGCCTAAACTCTTTGAATCTTTTTCAGTAACTTGCCAGACTAACTGCTGAATTCGACTTGCAACGTGAAAGGAGAAAACTGTCACATTTCAGAAATACAGTGGAAATTAGGACCTTTTCTGTTTGAGCGTTCGTGTGGCTGAAAGGCTCTAATAACTGCAGCTGTCAGATGAATATAAGATTCTCTTCCGCGTTACAAAAGATGTATAATTATCCTGAAGAAAGTGCATGTTAGATCAAGTACCAGTGTCTCCAAACCGGGATGGAAATGTACCCCAGCCCTGCACTGCATCTTTCTGCTCGTCGTCTCTTTCCATTTTTCTTCATGTTTTCATTTACATGTTTGTTTACTCCACTAATTCATATGAATATGTTCCGCCCTTACATAATGTTTCTTTGCTGTTGCCATTACGAGATGCAATTTGTTCTTGAAATAGCACAGTCCCCCAGAGCATCCCGCCTTTGTGGACCTTTACAACAGCCATATGGCTCCTTTGTATTTGGAGATTGCAAGCAAATGGTGGATGTGCAGTGAAACAGAAAGAGACGTTTGCCCTAATAATCTCCCGAGCTGCTTCTTTCTGTCCTTTTAGATTTGTGGCAACCCGTGTGTCTTTGCTCAGGTGCTTCATCCTGGGATTGGCCTCCTGAGGACAACTCAATACTTAAGACATGTTTTGTGTGTGTGTGTTTTTTTTTACTGCACGTATTCTTGTCCCTGCTAAAGTGGATGTATGTTCTCCCCAGTTTAGCTTGTACCCGGGCGAATGTACGCCGTGATTTCCACGCTGTTAGCAATTCAGCGAACATCCCGGCCCTCGTCTGCCCTGAACAGCTGCAATTACTCTCGCCTGTCCTCAGCCTTCCTCACTCCTCTGCCTCTCGTGCTACATATCTCACAGGTCACATTTTCCTTTGGCTTAAAAATAGGAGTGAAAAAGACTAGCAAGCACAAAGAGAGAACGGGGGGGGGGCAAAATCTATGATTTATTATGATGTTAGTTGTATGAAAAAACAAAGAAAAGAAAGAGGCAAGATGGAGAGTAGAAAATGGAGTGAAATCACAAAAAACATACTATAAAAGGAGCTTGTTGAAAGGCGGGAGGAAGATGCACTGACTTGATTTAAGTGTTTGCCCGGTTTTAGTTGACTGAACGTGTGATCTCATTAGCACATCATTTGCTAACACAAATGGCTCATAAACAAATGCACATTTGGCTGATGCAAATTGCCGTCTGGTTTGAAAAGAGGCGCAATCACAGACAGATTACAAGGCATTTTAATAGACTTGGACGGTTGGAGCTCCCATCTCGATCGGCGCTAATCGCATCGCTTTCGTTCCGTTTGGAGACCTGACCTTCTTTCTTTTAGAAGTCTTATCTAGGCATCTCCTGCGATCCTTTCCTCCACCTTCACAGACAGTGGGACTTTTACCAATCCATGTATCATTCATTCTTTCCATTTTCAATTGTCAATCAAAAATTTAAAAAAAAATTAAAAAGTGACATTTTATTACATTTTTCGTTTTTTAATCTAACACAAAAAATGAAAAAATGCCTGTTTTTTTATATTTCAATTTTAGACTTGGATCAAAAATACGACATTAAAAAATGGGCTACAGAACTGAATTTGTTTTATAAACGAGGACTGGACTTTCTGTTGTCGTTACACATCTGTGCCACTAGATGGAGCCGCACTGAAGTAACCAGCTAGAGAACAGCAGGACAGTGAACACATGGAGCAAAAGTTTTGTTGTCCAGAATTTTTTTTTTTCAGACAGAATTGTTAATATTGCTACCTGAGTTGCTACCCGAACTGTAAAGTACACTGATTTTTACCGTTCTCCATGTCTGTTTTAGCTTTGCCATGTTTACCTGCCAATTGTCTTCCGGTTCCGCAGCAGCCAGAAACAGACTTTTCAAAACAAAAGCATGTGAGCAACATGCGTTAACGAGCGATAAAATAAATGTCGCCGTTAATAAATTAATGCATTAACGCAATAATATGCGTTAGCTTGCCCAGCCCAAATCGAAATAGATGTTTTGGCGTAATAAAGAATTTGATATTCATCTGATAAATGTGAATATTTTGTACATTTCAGGTGCCTGTACGTTCTTTGTTTGTTGTGAACTGACATTTTTCTTTTTTTTTTCTTCTCAACTCACATTCAAATCATGGTACTTTTCCCAGGCAGAAAAGCTTCAGAGTCGCCTCCAAGATCTGGAGAAGCTTCTGTCTCACTTTGATTGCCGAGGTAGATTTGGGAAGCAGCAGCAGCACCTGCTGAAGTATCACATGGCCAGGCTTCATGAGCAGGAGCAGCACCAGAGGGAGGATGCTCTGCCTAATGCTCTGGAGGATTTTCTGGCCTTCCAAGGTACAGCAGCCAGAAGCCGAGATAATTCCACTCGGCTTGTCGCTCCTTTTTAAATGTTTCCTGTTTGATCGTGACATCCTCTGAGTCTCAGCTTTGCAGATACATGAAGCTGGCTTATTTGCCATTGTGGCTGCCGTGTCACACCCCGGCGTGCCATATCAGTACCCACAAGACCAGCGAGCACAGGCGAGAAATTGAACGTGAAACCCCCCCCCAACCCCCCCGGCTGTCTACAAAGGCGCCGTTTCTCTGTCTGTGTCTCTTCGGTGTGACGCTCTCACACATACGGAGCAGCGCGGCGATCGAATCGGGAAGCGGGCAACAATACCAACCTCTCCCAATTACTTTAACACAAAGCTGATATATCCTCATTATCTTTGGAGGGGAACAGGCTTACAGGCTCAGCTGCGCAGGCCAAATGGAGACAAATCATAACAATATAGAACAAGGCGCCGTGTGACCAACTTAATCCCCGTTTATGTGACGGATAGTGCATCTATAATCCACGGTTTATTATGATTATGGCTGCAATCATGATAACAGTTGTCTAACAACCCCCCCTCCTAACGCCCACGCATATTCGAGCCGTGCTCTTTAAAACAGTGGGTGGTCTAGTAATGATTTAATGAGCATGTGGGAGCCATGGGCTCACTGTGTGGGCACGCAAGTGCAGAAACATCACAAACTGCAGCGTGCACGCATGCATTCATTAACTAATTTTGGAAGACAAAGAGACAAAGATTGTGACAAAACGGAGCAACAAACCAGACGTGTTGTCCTCTTAGTGCTCATCTCCTGTTGCCGGTTAGATTAGAGAGCGCAGAGAATCCAAAGTAAGTCTGTCGGAGTTGTTAGGCTTTTGGACAGACTTCCATGTGGTTCGTTTTTCTTTGACTGCGGAGAGGCAGAGGGGATGAGAATCCTCCCAGGAAGGATGAGAGTCCTCGCATGAATTAGCACAGTAAATGAGAGTTGAGAAAGGGAGACGCTTACGAGCCACACAGAGCTGGAAGAATAACATCCTCGGTGAAATAATCCGTGAAAGGCTTAATATGGTTTTATTTGCTTTGTTCTTTCAGAGGCGAGGGAGGCCTTCATAAAACAATTTTCCTTGCTGCAAGCTTCCGCGGGCTCGCTTTTGGCCCAACTGCACGGCGTCACATTTACTTTGAACTGTAGCATCGGCGTGACGGAGGAAGAGGCGAAGGACAGGACGGATGAGAAGAGAAGAGATGTGTGTCAGACCTACGCAGATGCTCTACAGATGATCGGGTCGTCTGAGAGGCAGCTAAAGCAGGCAACACTGGATATGGACAACATGGTAGGTGACTTGTACTGCACTTGATCCTCGACAATGAGTTTTCAAAGTTGTTTAAAAAAGAAAACAAACAAATTAAAGGGGGTCCGAAAGTCCATGATGAAAATCTGTCATTTGTTCATGTAAAGCAGCCATTCCTAAACTTCAGAGTACCATGGCCCAATAAGAAATGTGAAAAATCTCTGTAGCCAACCCAAACCTTTAATCACAACTGTGATCAACATACAACACTTGGAGCAATGCTCCAATATGAATGTTGGGTGACGTTTTTACAGTAATTAAAAACATTTAAAAAATATAGGTTTAAACACATATTTATTTATTTTTGATGACCTCTCATGGCCCACCTGCAGTACCACGACGGCCCACAAGGGGGCCGCAGCCCACACTTTGAGAATCACTGATGTAAAGCTCGAAAAGCAACACTTATGTCCGCAGATTTAAAATAAAGATTTATTGATGGTCCTGAGCAGATGTTTTGGAAGCAATACAACCAACTGTGATGAATGCAGACCGAACTCCGCCAGCATCGGTTCTGTACCCCAAAGTCTCAGAACTCTTGATTAAAAAGTAGGTCAAGAGATTTAGACTAGATATAGTCGGGTTCACCTCAACTCACCGCCTTGATCCCAGAGCCAGTTTCCTTGAGAGGAGCTGGATCTGATTCGTCTTCAGTTTGGCTCAGGGTGAGAGGCGTTGGGCTTAAACATAGCCCCCCCCCCCCCGGCTCAGAGGCAAGTAGAAGACAGGGAAATGATTCACATTATTTATAGATTGTTAACTGATGTAATTAAACATACAGCAAAGAGCTTCATTGACATCAAATAAATGACTTACCCTGACACGATATGAACATCTAACATAATTTCATCAATCCAGTGAGCAGCACAGAGGTAGTAATTAACCAGCACAAGTGAACTGAAACCACAGTCATGCTAATTGTAATAATAATAATGTAATAATAACAGTATAGATGAATAGTAATAAGGGCTGAGTGATTGTTTAAAAAAAAAGCAAGGAAGTCCAAGAAAGCATTGTTTTCTTGTTTTAGAGATGGTTATTAACGAAGACATACCTCCAACCGTTACTATCTTGCTTCAAAGCGACCTCACATCCAAGGAAAATTGCTGCCAAAAATATGGAACTTAGAAGAACCATTCACCACTTCATCAAGAGGGAGGTGCAGTTCCAGTGAGGAGAGCCTCAGGATATCCAGGAGTGTCCAGAAAACACCAGGACACTCTGGCTTGTGAGGATTCAGCGAAGGACTCAAGGAACCAGCTGTGGAGAAGACTTTTGCACAACAGCCTGGTGTCAAAAACGGCTGCAAAGAAGCCAGTTTCCTCCAAGAAAAAGGGCTGATTGAAACTATGCGGCTCAAGACTTGTGTCATTATTTTGTCTGATAAAACCCTCTTGGGGTTTATTATCTAAGGCAGTGATTCTCAACCCTGGTCCTCGAGGCACCCTATCCAGCAGGTTTTAGATGTTTCCCCTCCTTCTTCACACCGTGATACAAGTGGCTGTGTCATCAACAGACTTGTGCAGACTTTGAGGACAACCTGATAATGACCATTAATTAAAATCAGGTGTGTTGAAGCTGGGAAACCTCTAAAACCTGCTGGATAGGGTGCCTCGAAGACCAGGGCTGAGAATCACTGATCTAAGGAACTTAGGGCCGATCTTCCGCCAGATCTGCTAAAGCCGCTATTAAGGGATAGCGGGTAGCGGGAGGGGCGTTCCCTCGCAAAGAACTCAATCTTCCACCTTGCTAAACCTGCTATCCCACCTGCGCTACCTGCTATATTATGCATAGGAGTGGTTAGAGCATTCCACCTGTTAAACCAATCAGTGCGTCATTAGCCATTGCCTTAAAGAGCAGGTTGCGCTACCCGCTAAACACTATGGAGGGTCTTTTCATACAGGTCGGAGCAGCTCTTGTGCGCAGCTCGTCTGGAACTCTGCTGTAGAGCTTCCTCCTCTTCCTTCCCTCCTCCTCCTCTGCACTGATATACAGTATACATAAAAATATTTTTACGCAGACAATTCCTATCGGCAACCTGAAAGTCCCAGATAGTTGGTGTGCTCCCAGTAAACATGCTCTGGTCGTCTATAGTTTAACGTTTAAAACGATCTCTGCCAAATCACCCTTTTTATACAAGAGTTAATTCGAGAGGTAGAGCCATTTGTGCACGTCCACATGTGACCAGGTGGGCGCACATTGATGCCATTTGGACGCGCTCTTGTACGCGCCGACATGCAGGTTGCGGGTAGCGAGTGGTCTGACCACCTGCAACCCGCAATCGCAAGATACCGAGTTTGCGGAAAGAGCAAAAGACACGCCTATTGCCACACCTACAATGTGAGTAAGGGAGTCGGCATTATGGGTAGCTCCTTTAGGGAGCGGAAGATTGCATTAGCGGTTAGCGGAGGTTTGCGGGTAGCGGCTAGCGGGAAGTGTACGATCGGGGCCTCAAAGTTCTGCCCAAACACACTGCGGTGATAAAGACTGATATCAAAATGTTCTTCGAGAGTATCTTCTCCCAACAATCCGTGAGCAATATAGTGACAGTCCGTAACGTTATGACGGCGCACCATGTCCAAAATGACCAAGATCGTGATGTTAAAATTTTAGACACATGGGCAGAGGACTCCTCAAAGTTTATTCCCATCAAGAACGTGCAGTTAATCCTCAGAAAGTGGGTGGAAGAGCAGAAAATTACATTTTGTTCTGACAAACTCAAGGCAAGAATGCAACAAGAATGTCTCTCACACAGTCAAGATCTGGCACAAAAACTTATATCCAGCATGCCAGAGAAAACTGCAGAAGTTTTGAAGGAAAAGGATTGACCCTGTAAACATCAACTCTATAAATAAATCTAATATAAATGCCAGCAAAAACCTCTAAAACTTCTGAAATGCTTATAAATGTTCTTCAGTATGTCATGGAAACACATGAAAAACATGATCTAAGGGCTCTAAAGCAGTAAAGCTTGCAAAACCGAAATTTGCATCGCTGCCAAACTTTCGTCCTCGACCATAAGACTCTTCACTGCTGCCGGGTCAACTGAAGGAAACTCACGGCATTACCCATGTAAACTTCTTTGTGAAGGAGATGAGATTTTAATATGCATTTAATTCTGGATCAAATGACTCCACATTAGTCACGGATATTTATCGGCTCCCGCTTTAATCAGCAATCATATTAATGTAATCCTTTCCCAGCGTCAAGTCACAGACGTGTTGGAGGTTTCTAAGGGCTGCATGAACATGGGATACAGCCGGATCAGTTGCATTCAAAGCTCAAACGAGCTGACTGAAAGCGAGCGAGCCGTCGCACAATCAATACATACAAAACCAAGTTCATCAGTTTTTGAAAGTGAAAAACTCGAGTCTCCAAAGGCCCGGTCAGAAACAGCCTGGCAGAGGTCTCGGGGGGTAAATAAAAGAAACGCATAATGAATTTATGATGACTGAAAAGTAGTCTTCACTCAGTGATTCGCTCTTAGGGCCTGATTTACTAAGATCCTAAATAAAGAGTACTAAATTGCGTGTGCACTGAAAAAGTTTGCGCGTGCTGTTGTTGTGTGTTTTGCGGGTGATCAACTAAGAATGCTCGCGCAATTGATAACGGGTGCAAACCGCAGTATTTAAATGAGGTGTTGCGTGTCTTACGGTTTGCGCCATGGAGAGTCTGGATGGAAAGCAGGATAGACGCAAGCGCAAAATGAAATTTGACGAGTTGGAGTTAGAGATATTAGTGGAAGAGGCAAATAAACACATTCATGAACTAAAGCAAAGAAATTTAAACATTACCAAAAGAAACGCAATATGGGAGAAAATCTGCGATAGAATAAATGCAGTTGGTAAGACAAAAAGAACGGCAGATGAGGTTAAAAGAAGGTGGCAAGATATAAGACGAGGAACTAAAGAAAAAGTGGCCTTTAATAAAACTTCGGCAAACAAGACGGGTGGTTAAGTGGCCGTTGAGAAGTTCAAGCCTCCATAACCGCGGAGCGCTGTCATTACGGAGATGCGTCTCTGCGCGCAGCTGTGGCATCAATGAGTGGAGCTGTGGCTGGAGCCGACTCGTCCTCATACACTACTCATTCGTAAAAAAAAGTATATGTTTTTTCATAAAATCCATCCATCCATCCATCCATCCATCCATCCATTAGCTTCCGCTTATCCGAAGTCGGGTCGCGCGGCCAGCAGCTTCAGAGGTCCAGATCCCCCGGCCGCTTCCACCAGCTCCTCTGGGAGAATCCCGAGGCGTTTTTCATAAAATGATGTGGAAATAACCCATTTTATTACAACTGAAATTGTGCTTGGGAGGAGTATTTTCACCGGACATTTTGACCGGAGAGATTATAAAATCCCGGACTTCCGCATATTTTACCAGACAAAGTCCAGCAATTACCAGACAACGGAAACCCTGGTGCCTCCTGTGGCAACCTTTTGCTGAATAATACTCGATTTAACATTCAAATAAAATATTTCTCCTTTTGCATGTGCAAACAAATTTACACGAGTCCGAAAGACTCTCTCTCTGCGTATTCTTTGATTTTGCAGTGTCGCCTCCTTGCCACAATAACAGCAGCCATCGGTGCGTAATGCTGGACAGAATAGCACCTTCCTTTCGAACGTACTAAATACAGACGCAATCACAATCCCCGCAATTACTTTCAGGGTTGGTAAATCTCATTGCGTGTGGTAAATGAACCTATTTGCATTTTCCCCTCCCAGTATTTAGCGCTTTCTGGCGGGTACGCCCCATATTGTTTATTCATCACGGCAAAAGTGCTAAATGAACAGCGTGTGCTATTTTGCTGATTTGAGAGGCGCAGTCCTCTTTGCACGCTGTTAGTAAATCAGCTTGCGCATTGGTTTGCGGGTGATGTCAAGTTTGCACACGTTTTTACGCACGCAAACCTTTAGTAAATCAGGCCCTTAGAGTGAGAGTGTCGTGAAACTTCCCCCACCATCGCCCGACCTCAAAGGGATACGCCAACATTATGAGAATTGGCTTATTTGCCGTCAACCCCGGAGTTTGACAGGAAAGTGAATGTTTTCTTATCTCGACCGATGATCAGTTCCAGGGTCATGAACGAAGGTCTAAAGTTACCTGTGAAGACCATAACAATGAGAAGACGCCGATACGAAGCCAAGCAGCGGTGGCTTTGTCAGGCCGCACTTTTAGATGAGAACAGAACAGTATTCACCACTTTATACATTTCTGGACTTGATGACAAATAAACCAGCAGGATAAGATAAAATATCCGTTTTAAGGAGGCATATAAAGCCCCAAAAAGCTAAGTACAGTATCCTTAACTTCTGCACATTCAAAGATCATGCTTTAATTAGAGCAAAAATAGGGAAAAACCAAATGCTAATACATGCTAACTCCACTCAGATTGCTCAACCGATATATCCTGTAATCAGCAGTTTTAGACTTTTAGAGTACATTTTCTGTCAAGTATGTCTCTGCATAAAGCACTCTGGGGTTCTATAAAGTTATCGTTTCCCGTGTTTGCCGACAGGTATTGCTAATATATGCAACGCCATGGACGTCTTGTCTTTATCGTTGGATGCTGCAGCTCACTACACTCGCTGCTGCTTCTTTGTATGCATCCACAAAGATTCCCTCGAGCAAAACAACATTTTCTTCCCCGTCTCACGCCAGCTCCGTCCTTCATCTGAAAAAAAAGAAAAGAGAGAGAAAAAACAAGCAACATTTCACGGCCGCTAAAATTGACATCTTGTTCTTCACCCACTGGAGGTTTTTCATTGCCGTCTATTATGAATACTTGCCGCGTTGTTCGGGTTCGGGATGATAAGTGGGCTTGCTTTGCCAACGTATACGTAGCTGTGTGTTTCTGATTGTGTAGGTGCGTGGACGTTTTGTACCCTCATACTCCTTATCACTTCGGTAAGCCTAAGGCAGCCTCAGTTTAATTCCAAATTAATAAACATGCTCCTAAACTGGAGACGGAGCACAACAGCGTTTCATTATTGATTCGGCTTGGACTTTATATTTGTATTTCTTCAACAGTAAATGTCACTCAGGAAAGGACTCTGCAATAAACGGTGTGCATATTACATTTATCAGGACAAAACTTCAGGGGATGTGTGCAGTTAGTTTCCAGAAGTATTTGGACAATGAGAGTTTTTGTGATTTTTATGGGTTTCTTTTTACATTTATACACCACAATCCTTCCATCCATCCATCCATCCATCCATCCATCCATCCATCTCATCCTAATCAGATGCCCGAACCATCTCAACTGGCTCCTCTCGATGTGAAGGAGCAGCGGCTCTACTCTGAGTCTCTCCTTCCTGAATGACTGAACTTCTCACCTTATCTCTAAGGGAGAGTCCAGCCACCCTACGGAGAAAACTCATTTATATCGCGCTTGTATCGGCGATCTCTTTCTTTCGGTCACTATTAATGATCCCTGGAGCTATGTTGTCGGGGGCATTTGCCCCTGGTAGGGTCACCCAAAGGCAAACTGGTCCCGGGGGACGGGCCAGACTAAGCACGATTCAGTCGACTCCTATGAATAAAATGAAATCAAGAGCTCGATGCTCGATGTCAAGGCCCACGAACGCGTGGGCCTTGGCATGCCGACCCACAGGCTGACCACAATGGATCTGAAAATAAAACGATCCAGATATGATGCAAGTGAGGGTTTCCAACTTTGATCACAAGGCATTTCACCAAATTATGGCATTTATCACTGAGGGTTTTCAGCCATTTTAAGACATTAAGTCATTTAAGTTGACATTTAAGTCAAGGACTCAATAGACTTTGATTAAAATTGTTTGCAGTCAATGACACTCTTGAGTCATGTTTCTTCTCTGCAGCCACCTTCAGTTGCTGCTTGTTCGTGGGCTCTTCTTCCTTAAGTTTATTCTGCACTCACTGAAAAGCGTCCCCAGCTGGCTTCAGATCAGGCATCTTCGCCAGTGAAGAATATTTCTCTGCCTTTTATAAAGTCTTGATGTACTTGTATAGTTTAAGGTCATCGTCCACCTGCGCTGTGAAGTGTCGTCCTATCAGAATTCCTCTTTCTGTGTTCCGTCAGCAGTTGTATCGTCAGTGAACCCCAGTGGGCATGTGCCCAGACCAACAACACTGCCTCTGCCATGTTTGACACATTATGCGGTGTGCTTTGGATCATGAGCTGATCCTGAACTTCTTTTATAGGTAGTTATCGTGGTTTCATCTGCCCAAAGAATCTGATTTCCAGAACTGGAAGACTTTTTAATATCTTTATCTATTATCTAATCTGGCTTTCCGGTGGTTTACATCTTATTGTGAACTCTGGATTTCTGTTCATGATTGCAGACTTTGACAATAACGGATTGACCTTTGACTAACACTCTTGACTCCTGCTGATGTTGGAAGGGTTTTTTCCTCACCGAGGACAGGAATCGGTGAATCGTACTCGCTTCGTCTTCGTCTTTTCTTCAGAGTTTTTGATTGTTGTTTAGCTCACCAGTGTTGGCTTTCTTTCCTTTTTTAGAACATACCAGATTGTAGATTTGTGGTTATGTGCCATTCTCTTTATAGATTTAAGTTTTTTCCAGCCTGAAACGGCCTCCTTCCTTTCATCTTGGTAGCTCCAGTCAAACAGTTTCCAAATGCCAGCTCAAGACATGATACCAACTCCAGAACTTTTATCTGCTTCCAAACAAGGGAATGGACCACACGTGGCCAATGAACCCCTGAACAGTGCCCCTCATACACTTTTAATAAATTAAAAAAATATGATATTGTTTGGAATACTTCTGGACTAATCTGTGTATTATTTATTTTTTTTTTTTTAGCATTTTTTTAATTCTATGTATGACATAGAATTTGACCTTCCATCAATCTGCAGACCCATGACGTTGTTTTTTCTGGATTACAGTCAGATCTTCATCACAATTATCACACAGACCAGCAAATCTAGCCTTTTGACAAATGCTTTAATTATTTCATCATATTTAATTCACATGATTTAGATTCAAGTTGTCAAAGTAGTATGACGTCTTCACCAGGCCAGAGTTTTAAAATGCCAAGACCTGCTCAGCTTGTTGCTTTCCTTCTCTACCATTTTTACAGATCATTCCCTTTGAAGCAATGTCGGCACCGAACAAATGGAACATTATGGTCAATGACTCACGGGTCCTAATGAAAAGGTGAGTCGGGTCAATGGGCTTTTACTTGTCAATTAAAAGTATAGATTGTGCCGGTAATCTGTGGATCTCTGCTTGCCTCCTTTTTCTTTTTTTTTTTTTTTTGGCTTGTCACTTCTAATGTGGTTAGACCTCTGTGAGTCGATGCTCTCGGCTGCTCGAAGTACGCAGCTCTATTATGTAGCAGTTCCACAAGCCTGGTCAGGAGATCCTGCCAGGGGAAGGCATCAATGCTGAAATCTATTTCACCTTTCCTCAGGCTAGTGTAGAAGCTATTATTCTGTGTTACATGCTTTTTTTTCTCCTCTTTTTCACCTTGTCTACCTTTTCTCTTCCCCTTGCAGTCACAGAGAAATGGCGGACCACATTGAGGCCGTGGCCAGCAGGGCGGTACGAGCCTCAAAGCAGACTCACAGCCTCCTGATGGATCTACTGCAGGACAACTCCACAGAGGAGTACATCAGCAACCTAACAGAGCAGTGAGCAGAAAAAAAAAAAAATGGACCCACACACACTCCAGCGAAGACAAACTCTTGCAGAAAGGATGCTTATGTGAACGCCGTTATTCACATAAAGCATTTTTATTGCAGCATCTCAACAAGCTCCATGACTCTCTTGATTGTTAAGCTTTTGCAGTATATTTCTAACAAAGTGCACCTATTTGTGCATCATAAGTTAAGGTCCTCTTCTGCGCTGCAGCCTTTTAAAGCACGCTGGAGTTAAGGAGTAAGACATTTAGCCACAAGGGGATAGCTTCTCTCACTGTAAGCCTATTGCTCTCTTGGATTTGCAGCACTCTCGCTGCTTCTCCTAGCGTGTGATTGCTCTGAGGATTATCCCGAATGCTAGACAGAATGATGCAAAAAGCCCACCGGTGGCCAGAACGAGAGCAGGAAACGAGGAGCTCAAAATTGATTACCCTCTTCAACAGTAGTCAGCTTGTTTCAGGAGAGTTTTGTCCATATTTGGAGCACTGGTGCACATCGCTCTGTGTGTTTCTTTCACTTTGGAGAATGCAAAGTAAGGATTATATGCACAGATGGGCAGCATTAAATTGCATTTCTCGCACATAGTTCCCCATGTGTTGGTACTTAAGCAGATCAGAGGCATTTTATGGGGAAGAAACAGTTCAATCAGAAAATATTCATACTTTTTCTGACAACAGGCCTGGTATTATTAGAAGCTTTTACAGCTGCATATACGCGTGTTAACGTTTTTACTGATCGATCCGTGTCATACAGGGCCATCCCTGGAAGAACTGGGCCCAAAGCAACATTTTGACATGAAAGCTCCAAACTCCAAGGAATCGAATCCTAAGACTAATTACTAAGTCTGCTACTCACATCAGGGGGGTGTAGGAACTCCAAATCATTTACACATGTTATTTATTGCTTCACAACTTCACATCTTTCCTGTACATTACCACATACTCAAACAGCTGGCCAGCTGTTTCAGCTTTCAGGCTTGTTGAAGTCTGATCCTGAGATTTGATCCTTCTGATTCAGAAGTCTGAAGACTCGCCTGAATCCACTGACTCACCCGGGTCTGCAGCGATGCGCTGAATGATTGATGATGAGTGTTTGTTTAAAGGATTGTTCTTGTTTCTTGGAACACATTTCCTCTTTTGAAATGACACGCCTACCCTATTTAAATCCTTTCTGAGTCACTTTTCACGTCTCCTCAAGCTGTCCCCAAACACCTGTCACGCAGCCTAGATAGAAATGATGAAGCCCTCAACTTATTTCAGTTTTTCTAAGCTATGCCCTCTTTTCTTCATTGTTTGGATGAGTCAAACACACTCCTGTAGATGTATATGGGTCAGAGGCAGTTTCTTCTTGAAAATCAAAATGCAATCCAGAGCAAATAGACTAATTATTTGTATGGAAGAGGAAAAGATAAGAAGGTTAGATAGTTGCATGTTTCAAGGTGGTTCACTCACTATTGCTGGATGGATACTGAAAAAACTGGGCATCAGTAAAAAGATGATTTCAGGGGTGTTCAGCTGCCCTTGAAATGAGAAATCCAGACATGTCTCATTGATCTCTGTCATGTGCTAATCTGACAAAATCTTGACAACATTTAGCAGTCCAACAAAATTATATGCAGTTATTTTCTCTGCATTATGTCAGATGATGTCCCACATCTCCTCTGTTATCTCAACACCCAGTTCCCTCTCCCAGATCTCTCTATCTCTATCTGTGTGACATTCAGACCAGTATGCAAAGATGTGTCTTTCACAATAAAATCTGTGACCTGAAAGTAACAGAAGAGATCATTCCTTGATATGTCATATTTTTCCATCACCTGACTTGAAGGACATGAGGGTAGGACCAACAAAGAGATCGCCCAGGGAAACTAATTTCCTTAGCCATCCAGCATCTGAAGGCACTGTTGAAGGTTCCTGGGAGGAAATCAGGGTTATCAGTGATGGGGGTGAAGACAGACGTAAACCCAGATCTGCCTTCCATATGCTGTGTGATTCTCCATGCTCTAACAGTGTTAATTGTAACTGGATTGCTGCAAAGCATTTTGATACATTTTAATTTATTAATGAAGAGTAGTTTTTTTTTTTTAAGAGGACAATTGCATAGGGACTTCCTCAATATCAAGCCAAATTGAGGAAGCATCATTTTGATCCAATCAGTTATACCATATTGGCCCGAATATAGGACGATATTTTATTCTAGAAATCATATTCTTAAAAACGGGGGTTGTCTTTTCTGTTGTCGTTATACACCTGCGCCACTAGATGGAGCCGCACCAAAGTAATCAGTAAAAATGGAGCGTCACAGTGAACACAAGGAGCAGATCTGATGTTTATTAACATAATAAACAGCAGTTTATTCAATAGTACTATACCTTGATCTTCAATAACATGAAAATCTGACACGTACCTGTACTTTAAGTATGGTAGCATACTTCCTAAAAAAGATGAAATCATTAAAATGTTTAACAATACAGCAGAATGTTATTTCTGTGTGTGTTTTTCTACAATTATTGTACAATAAGAAGTTGTTTGATAAGTAACCTTTTGTCTTCAACATATTTTTATTTTCCCAAAATGATATCTGAAAAATAGGGGTCGTCCTATATTCGGGCCAATACAGTATATCTTAAGTTAGCGCTCAGTTGGTATCTCTTAGTACCCGGGAGGTCCAGCCCGCTCCTAACACTGGATGACTGCAACACTGATAACCTGATCCGTGGCCTTCATTTACTCCAAACAAATGAGCTACACCAGTCATTGTGTTTTCCTACTATTTTATGATTAAATAAGAGAGGGATCATTTGTATAGGATAGAGCAGGTGCGGAAGGATATTCATTTTGAGAAGCGAGATTCGGCCCAGCCATGATATGAGAAGACCGTTCCATCTCTCCAGATCTTGTTGTATTTGATCAAACAATGGGTTAAAGTTAGCCTGAAACAACTGATCAAATGTATGTGTAATATGTATACCTAAGTATATAAAACCAGCAGGGGACCACTTGAATGGAAAAGGAGAAGGATTGTCTGGAGGATGTTCTCAAGTACCTAGAGGCATTGCCTCTGATTTGGAAAAGTTAACTTTATATCCGGAAAAGGCAGGATACTGATCAATAATCTGAATAATACGAGGGACCTATACAGAGGGGTTTTACATAAATAACAACACATCATCTGCATACAATGAAATTTTATGAGTTATCTCTCCAACATCCAGTCGAGCTATTGAAGGGTCTCGTCTGATAGCCTTCGCTAAAGGCTCAATAGCTACTGCAAATAAAAGTAGTGACAGAGGACAGCCCTGTCTACTGCCCCTCTGGACCATAACATTTGTGGACGTATGTCCATTAGGTCAGAACCGAAGCCATTGATTTGGTATATAGGACCTTTACCCATCTAAGAAAGTCCTCACCCAGGCCGAACCAATCCAGTTTTGTAAAAATAAAATAAGACCACTCAACACGGTCGAAAGCTTTGTCCGGATCAAGGGAGATCACAAGACCCTTATTTCCTGCTGTTCGGAAAACTGCATAATATTTAGCAATATTCTCACGTTTTCTTATAAGAATTACAGGCCCTTGATGAAGCCAGTTTGATCCTCCTTCACTATAATCGGTAAAAGTTCTTCTAAGCATCTCGCCAAGACTTTGGAGAGAATTTTTGAAACACATTCAGCAAAAAGATCAGCCTATATGAAGGCACAATTCTCAGGGCATTTCCCTTTTAGGAGAACCAGTGAAATATAAGCCTCCCGTAGTGATGGTGGGAGAGTGCCGCACTCTAAAGAATGATTAAACATATCCATCATAGGCTCTAATGAAATAATTTTGAAATTCTTTATAGAACTCTCTACCAAGACCATCACTGGTACCTTGGCTGATCGAAGGAGTTGAAAGGCCTCATGCAGTTCAGCTGCTGAGATCAGAGCATTTAATTTAGATTTCTGATCTTGTGATATAGTCGGGAGATCAAGTTTAAAGAAGAAAGCCTCCATTAGAGTCTCAACTACTGTTAGCTTGATCCAACTGGTATAGTTTGGTATAGAAATTTCTAAAAGTGTTGTTAATTATTTTAGAGTCAGAGGAGCAAGTCTCTGACTCATCTAAAATTGACTCAACAATTTGAGAGGCCCTACGGTTATTTGTTAAATTGGCTAAATATCTTGTTGGTTTGTCCCCGTGTTCAAATAGTCTCCTATGCCAATTTCTTCCCCCACCTTTTTTTGTTAGCTACGAGTCTAATGTGGAGCGAATGGCAGTAATTTCATTCAGTTTAGCAGCTGTAGGCTTTTTGATATAGTCCTTCTCTGATATACTCAACCTTTTTTCTAATAAAACTTGTTGCTCCATAGATTTACGTCTCTTAGCAGCAGTATAGGATATGATCAACCCCCTGGGAGTAAGCCTTGGAGGTTTCCCAGAATAGAGATGAGTTAGTAGCCAAGGGAGAGTTGGTGGCAAGGAAAATGCCTGAATTCTGCAGAGAAACATGATATGAATTTGTGAACACAACTCACAGGCTTCTTGGAGAGACTTTTAACTGCAACATTTATATACACAGCCGCGTGATCTAATATTATATATCCAATTGAATAGCAGACAACAGATTCTATCAGCTGTTTTGGGGCAAAAAAATAATCTATTCTTGTGTGACACTAGTGAGGATTTGAGGTGCATTCTTTATCCGGAGGATGGAGTGTCCTGTAAACATCCACATATGCAAAATCTTCACAGAGATCAATGATTTGTTTTGATTGTTTGTATAGGGCTAAAGCACCTAAAGGAAACCTGTCCATCAAAGGATTCAAAAAGGCAACTTAAAGTCACCCCTACTACTATATATTTGCCACTGCAAGGATCAGATAATTTGGCAAAAGCCTCCGTCAGAAAATGAAGTGGATGACATGGAGGGTAGTAGACTATCAACAGAGCCAAAGTCCTCCGCATGTTAAGAGGCCAAAATAAGTACAAACCCTCCATAATTATCTTTAATACATTTTGACACATTAAGTAGGTTAATTTCTCTAAATGAGTACTGCCACTCCGCTGCTAAAGGATGAAAAGTAGACCTGATCAAAGCCACGCTGGTGCAGCTTTAGATGTTCCTCATTGTTCAGGTGTGTTTCTTGCAGCAGACCAACATCAACCTTTTCTTTCTTTTCTTTAAAGAATAGTCCAATAGTCCAATATTCAAGTGCACAGCCTCAATGTGTCAGAGGTCGTAGTGCTGTTTGGTGAAAATATTTAAGCCTCCAAATGCATTATACCCCCATGACCCTGCACTCTGACTATAACCCAGCTGAGAAACAAAAAACAAAAAACACATTTCACAAATAACAGACGTGCCAACAGCGCTGTGTGAGGAACGTGGTAACCAGGGGGTTACCGTGACCATCACCATCACCCAACTCTAACCTGGTTAACTCCTCTTACAGCTCCGAGCTCAACTAGCGCAACCTGAACAATCGTATCAACCCTTAGATTAGGAAAAGCTGGATGTGCAGTTCATCTCAGAGTGTCAACAAAAGCCACCGCTTTAGCGGGCGAGTCGAGGCTTGAACCCTCCCCACCATGGAATATCTCCAGTGTAGCGGGTAGAGCATCATGTATTTGGCACCAGTGTCCCACAGGTGTTTCTTCACATCATCAAAACCCTTCCGTTTACGCAGCACTGTGGCTGATAGATCCTGGAAGAACACGATGATGGATTCTTGGTACTTCACGCTCCCGCCACGCCTTGCAGCATCCAACACCCTCTGTTTGTCAGCGAACTTGTGAAACCTGATCAGGAGGGGTCGTGGTCACTGGTTCGGTCCCGGCTGAGGCGCTAAGGTGCGGTGGGCTCTTTCAAATTTGACGCGACCGGCTTTCGTCTCCATTTTAAGCAGATCGGGTATCCAGCTGCTTAGGTTGCTCTCCTCCGCGGCTTCTGCTAAACCAATAGCACAAACATTTTTTCTTCTGCCTCTATTCTCGAGGTCTTCGATATGCTCATCCCTGCCTTGTATTTGCTTTTCGAGCGCCTGAACCCGCGTATCCACCGACTCACAGGTTCAGTTGTTGCGCTCCTGTTCTCTGCCTCCGCGGTTCTTTCCTCGATCTTTTTCACCTGCTGCATGTGGACCTGTATCGTTTGAGATAACAGCCCAAGCTTTGCCCTAATCACCCTGGTTACGTTCCCTGTTATTTTTTGAATAGCATGACGAATAATGGCGTCAAGGACGACCTCCTTGTTAGCTTGTAGCTGCTCTTCCTCACTCGGTGGAAAGTAAGTCAGGCATACTAGCAGAAGCTTCTGGCTCGATGGTCTGGTACAGATTTCAGTTTTCTTTTGGGGGTATCTTGTCTCGGGATCTCAGAAAATACTTGCCAATACTCATATTGAAATACAATATGTGGAAGTTGTTGCAAATATTAAGTTGGGCGGAGTTTCATGTGAAATATCAGCGCGGAGAGTGGTGCGGCACTCAGAAAAACTCAACCACTTTCTACGCCGCCATCTTGAATCCCCGGCAAGGCAGGTTTAATGGTATTGTACATTTCAAAGAGGCATCTCAGAGTCCTTTACCTCAAAGAGTATGAATTTGTTTATTTTTATTATGGACAATATCTTTTATTTATTTGGGACTACCTGTGTTTGTAGAATGTTAAACGATCGACCCATTTGTCTTTTAGGTTTTGGCTCTCGCTGATATAAAAATCTAGGAAGTACAAAACTACTTCAAACTAGAATATTCCAGCATTGTTGTCCTCTAACAAACATGACACATTGTAAAAATGAATGTTTAACAGCCATGAAGAACCAAATAGCTTTTTGTCCAAATTTCACCAAGGGAAAACAAGTAGAAAAGGGAGATGACCTTTAAAGACAATACAGTTCTGTTTGTTTAGTTTTTTTTCTTTTTTTATCTGCTGTATTGAGGCGAAACAGATCGGGAGCCATTACAGTAGCAGAGATGGTAAAATGGCAATTTAAAATCAACTGTTCTGTGGTTCAAACCTTTCATGGATTTATCATGCTTTCTTTGGACAACAACGTCGATGTCTCTTTATATCTCTTTACATGCGTATAACAAGTTGTTCCAGCATTTACACTGATGTCAATATGGGATCATCTTTAACTGTGTCAAAATCAAAATATTACAGTAAAAGTGCTGAATGATGTGAAACATGTGTGAGACTCTGCAGCATAACATCTGGTGATATCTATTTTTTTTGTAGTTTCATTTCATGACATGTTTTTCTTCTCTATTGCTTCTGTCTTGTCAGAATAAAACAAATGCAGCAACAGAGGGAGAACCTGACTGTGCAGCTGAGTGATACTGTAGCCGAACAGCTGGCCCTGGAGGGAGAAGATATTGGTTTAAAGCTCGCCCTGAGTAACATCACATCATCCTTGCATCAGCTGGCTCTGATGGATGCCAGAACAGCGTCAGAGGCTGACCAAACACAGTTCAACCAAACACATCCAGCCAACTACGCAACGGAGGTCAGTCCTGACGGCCTGTAGATGGATTTTTTAGGCACTCCATGAAATTTAAGATATAGCTGCACACATTACTATATATATTCAGAACGACTGGTTCATTTATTATGGCTCATATAGGCACTTAAAGGTAAAGTAAGTGATTTCTGGATGTCATCTCATCTGTTTTTATTTGAAACTAAATCAACAAAATATAAAAATCTAACTTTTTCCTCCCCCAGCATCCAATGCTCCATGAGAAAAGACATGCAATCATGCTCTCCCCTAACGTTCCCATGAAGCCACATTTCATGTGTAGAGCTATAGCTGTGTATGAAGACCTGTTTATTTTTCCTTTCTTTCAGTCACCTAGCAGGAAGGAAAATGATGAGATATTCACCAAGTTTGACAACAAGTGAGCTTGGTTAGAACTCACTTACCCTACCTTTAACTGCATTTCATTTTGCCTCTAAACACTGCTAAACGCCATAGACTTCATGAGGCTGCCTATTCACCCATCCAGCTGTCCCATTCATAATTTAGGATCTCTAAATTCATGACAGTTCATGCACAAGCTTGGATCACTGAACTAATTAGAAACTGATTTTCAAAGTCATCGTGAGCTCAACAAGCACATCTGATCCTCGCTCTCAGCCTTCACTGATGTTGACGTGTCCTTCAAAAACAGTCGATTCCACAATATAACTGAGCAGCAGCAGCGACTTGAACTTGGCTGGTGGTGGAGGCAAACATCCGCCAGGCTATTTGATTTAGGATTTGGAAAGCAGAGAGGGGGACTGAGTAGGCACAGGAGAGACAACTCTGGCTGTGGATGCAGCTCTTAGGGTACGTGTCGTTGGCAGAGGGAGTCGATCAACCACTGCAGCATCTCTTAGCAGACAGGACACTGGAAAATGACACTTACACTGACTGATGAGCCCCCTGTGAATAGTCACATGTGCATTTCAGTGATAATGATATCAAAGTAAAATTAAATTTCTACTTCTGTGCATCGCCTTTTCCTGTTAAGTGGGGCAAAAAACTTCTAAAAGAGGCCGAGGATATCGACCAACGAACCGAGACCAAAGACAATCTCGTTGGTGAGATGAGAGAGGAGATGGAGCCTGTAATACATGCAGCCCGTGAGAACATGGAGAAAGTGGACCACATCAGAAAGGTAACTATACTGAGTGATGAGTGCGGGGTGTGGTGAAAGCCGTCCCTGAGCAGTGAAGTTTGGGTTATTGCATGGAAAAATACTGGCTTAACTGATGTGCACAAGCACAAAAAAGATCCTCAATCTGTGGCATGGATGTTAAACTGAGAACATGAGGACATCAAGTGTAGCAAAGATCCCCAAATTGCAGGAACCTTAAGACTAAGCTGGTGGGAAATTTCTTTGAGATCAAGAGCCTATTTTGAAAAGAATGTCATGACCAAAAAATGGCAGGAGCACATTTATCTAGATTACAATAAAACATACAATCACTTCTTTTACTAATTGTACAAAATAAAATTAACCTTTCTACATGCATCCTGGACAGGTTGCTCAGCCATTTCAGAACCAATCAATTTTTTTAATTTGAAACAGTCCTGAGACTGATTCCTTCAGCAGGGGCTGCACATTTGAATGATCTTTGTTTCTTGTTTTTTTTTTTTCCTTAAATTCTGTGGGAGCTCTGAGAAGTGAAAGTAGCGACAGATCTCAAGAATTATTTAATACTTGCAGTAGCTTCCTCGAGCCACCCTTAGTAATGAGATAATGAGGGAACTTAAATATGATGGGTCCAACAATGGCCCGTCAAATGAGAATACAGCAAGGACGGATTCTCAAAGTGTACAAGAACAGCCATCTAATATGACACACCAAGAAGTGACGATGGATGTAAATGGCATCACGATACGCTTCCCTCCCCCAGAGGATGTGCCATTCAGTTCGGGCATCACTTCTCAGCTTGAGTGTTTGTACTAATTTCTGGATGTGAGGTGTAAAACAAAGAATTATCAGTTAAAATCCAAGGTATTTACAGTTTGCAGCTCTCTGTAAGACCAATCAGGTGTGGCTGCAGTACAGTGAATCACATTAACGTCAGCGTAAAAAAGAGAATATTGACATATTGAATAAATAAAAGAGGCCCCAACACTGATCTTTGGGGAATTCCTGATGTGAGATCTCCCCAACTGGTCGGTTCAAAACCAACAGATGGTGTTGATGGGTCAGTGAAACCTCTTTTTGATAAATTTCTGCATCAACATGGCATTATCCAAAGTATCAAAAGCTTCAAATAAATCAATAAAAGGAGCAGCACAGTGTAGCATCTTGTCCTGAGATTCAATTAAATCCTAAAGATTCGCGATTCACACAGGATCCCCGTTACAGCCATTACATTGTACAGAGAACCAGCACAACAGAGCAGCCTTTTCTGCCAGAGCATTAACTGCACTGCATCTTATAACTTTTATGAGCTTTTGAAAAGCACTGTTCCATGCCTTGAATACATGCCTCCACCGATGTCATTTTTCATCTTCTCCTTATGAAGCTGCAAGCTCAGGCTCAAGAGGCAAAGGTTGTGGCTTTGTCATCCGTGGTGATGGGAAAAGAGGTGGAATCAGAAGCCATCGCCCTGCACAGACAACTGGAAAGTGAGCCTTTATCTATCAGTCTTACTTTATTGTTTTAGGTGAATGTTCTGCAATTATTCAGCTCAAATTGAAATGTCAAGTACGGAGATGAAAAAAGTCACAAGTGCTGCGGAGTTTAGTATTACTATAATAAATTTGTCATCACCATCATAATAGCTTTACCCACTTGTCATGCATTGAGTGCAATAACAGCTTTTTGTAGAAAATGTATGAAGTGGAATGTTGTGAGATTTTTTTTTTTTTTTTTTGCGGAATAAACTTCGTGATACGTGAAGTGAATTTTAAGCAGCCGAGCCCATGTTGATCTGAATATCTCTGATGCAGAAATGGTGAATGAGTGGCCCCGCCAGCAGTCCCAGACCAAGGCCGCGGTGAAGAAAGTGAGACCCCTGGAAGAAAAGGTCCTTGGTGATGTCAGGAAGAGGGTTTCACAGGTCAAGAAGATACTTACACCAGTTTTGGAAAACTCCAGCCTCTCAAGCAACACCACAAAGGAGGCAGAGCAAACGGCATACGAAGTAGCAAAGGTGCGTACTTGAAATACTCCAATGCTGAAATCTCGTTTTGTTGCATGTCTCCCGTGAATTGTAATGACTTTTTATCTGCTGGCGCCATGAGGTTCACATTCTTGCGTGTAGTGTCACGACAGCTACTGATAGTCAGTCTTATCACTGAGGCATTAGAGCATCTCGCGTCGCTTCAGAGACGCCGCAGTCCGTATTTCAGTGTTAAACGGGACACAGGCTACTCGTACACAGATCCGGACGGTTGCGTTTGAGCTTTGTTACAAGAGCTATCGGATGAAAATCCTTGAAATGTGATTGAACTGCTCGAAAAGCCCGTAGCCGAGAGGACGTAGCTCTGCACTGAGCTATAGACACAGAGCTATAAAACCGCTGACCTCCATTCACAACTCACTCGTCTGTGTTATGAGATCAGAGGGAGGAGGATCAAATCAATAAATTAGGCCTCAAAAGCTGTCTTTAGAAGCATAGTTTTTTTCTTTTTTTTCCACAGCTGTGATTCAAACGCATCACACCTGATTCCACATTTAGCCTTTACGAAAACAGCTTTGCTATTGGCACAAGGAAGCAGGCTCATGATCTGTCGTCATCTTTCGATCATTTGGCCATATTCCTACTCTTTTCAAACTGTAGCTCGACCAAGGAGTTTTTTACTTTTTCAGATTTCCCATGCATGTTTCACACCTCCATTTTTTGTGGGCAGGAATCCAAAGGCGTTCTGGTCCAAGCCAAACACGCCAGGACTGCATCTGCTCACCTCGGCACCCACATAGACTCTGCTTTACAAAGGCTGTCTGAGCAGGAGAAGCTAATTGAGGAAGCCAACTCCCAGATCGGCTCACAGGTGCGTATTTGATTAACTTGCAGGTTGGCAAACCCCAGTGAATTCATGTGAAGGACAAGGAAGCAGGTGCTGTGTCTTTCTTTTTAGAGAAATCTCTGTCTTTAAGACAACAGGAAATGCAGCCACCTGCCACAATGTTAAAACCACCAAAAAAGTGATGTCAAAAATTAGTTTTGAGCATCTTCCTCAAAGGCTTGAAACAAGGCAATAGCGGGAATTATCAAAGCCTTCTGGTTGGGAGGTGAAATGTCCAGTTTTTTCAGATCTTTGAGAATAACTATGACCTGGACGAATCTACACCAGCATTTTGATCATCTTGTTCCAAAGCAATTTTGTGCTGGTAATCTTTGGATCCTGGTATTCATTGGGCCTTCATGTGGACACCAAGCACCTGATTAGCCCTGACATTGTTGCAGACCAAGCCCATCCCCACAAGGTGAAAGCAACAATCTCCTTCATCAAAACAATGCTGATTAGTACACTACAAAAACTGCTTAGGAACACAGCGAAGATCCACCCTCCAGACTCCCCAGATCCCAGTTCAATCAAGCTAACAAGGTCACCTCACAACCATCAGTAGCCTAAGGATGTGCAATATCTCAATATTCTGAGCCCAGCCACCACCAGACACCTCCACATTTTCTGCATTCGGTGCAGAACGGCCTCAGCTGTCTGCGTAGGATGAAGGAAGCGCATTTATGCAACACTGGGCGGTGAGTGTTCGTGTTGTAGTTGACACATGTGTGAATCCAAAACCTTATTTTCGACATTTAAGTAGTTTGAAATGTGTACTCATTTCCATATATTATAAAAGACCTCGCCAGTATAGCCATTAACCTGTGAGGCATCAAAGAGAACAAGAACTGACAAGAATTAGAAGCGCTGACAGCCATCAACAGGAAACTCATTTGTGGTGTGAACCAGTGGAGATCCGGGCAGGTGTCTCAACAAGTGACCAAAGTCTGATAAACATCTCTGTTCCTCGATTAGTTCTGAAATCAGGGCATGAGGAAGCTGGAGATGACTCTTCAACGGAGGTGGGAATAATAATACTCTGAAAAGCTTGCTCAGAAGTTTGTAAAAGTGTAGACTCTGAGACAAAGTCACGGTGTTAATGGAAAAGAAAATGCTCGAAGGTTAAAGGGCTATTTCTATCTTTTTGGGGGCCTTGTGCAAGATTCTGTGTGGTGGCCCCTATTTTGTAAAACTCGGGAAAGTTCAGACCCTTTAGGTTTGCAATCTGTTACACTTCAAATAGAAAACAGGCTAGATTTGTGAGTCTAACCCTCAACTGAGCCATTAAAATAAACCTCGTGAACTAAAATATTTTTCGGAGGCAAACAAAGCTGGCAGGACGGCATCAGAGTCATTTGAGGGAAGAAAAATGCATGGCAGGAAGAGGGGGGAATGTGTTGAAATAAAATAAACTCAGAAAAAAAAACCCTCAAAAAATAAAATATTAATAATAATATACTCGCTCAAAAAAGGAAAGGGAGGAAAAAACAGATTTTTTTTATGCTAATATTGGGAGAAAAAAAATCTAATATAAACGTGAATATTTACTCACATATTTATAAGAAAAAAATCTATCAACTATCAAGATTTATAAACTTATGTATTTGTGGAAATAAAAAACTTTTCAGATCACAACACAGATACGAGGCGGGTAAAGTATTTCTCCCCAAATACTGTAAATTGAGGTAGTGAGATGGATGGATGGATGGATGGATGCTTTCACAATCCCAGCAGGGAAAACAGTCAGAACTGAGGAAGGTTCTTGATCGAGAACTGAAACAAGCTAAAGAACCAAAAAGAAGTTCTGTTTCTTTTTAAGATCTTAGGACCTGGATGACTCAGAATCTACGCAGACGTTTAGTCAAAAGAACCAAAAACTGCTCAAACACATTCTGCTACACAGCATGCTGATGCAGAGAGAGATGATGACACATTCTGAAACACTGTTTTTAAGCAGCACGGCTCAAAATACCTTCCCTCTCATCTGATTTTCAGCCTTTCTGTCAAAGCAACTTCTCAAACTAAGTTTTTTTTCTCCCCTGAAAAAGATATTAAGGCAACCATTTAATGAAAATTTCCACCTCCAACTTGCTCTTGAGCACAGCCGCATGAAAACAGCAAAATCTATGCATATCGATCTGTTCCTCCCCCCACGCAGCTTGACACAGTGTTGTTCCTTCTCGTGTCCAGCCCGAGGTGTCCCTGACCGGCCTGAAGAAAGACGTGGAGGCAGCTAAGCTCCAGCTGGAGGCCTACTCCGATGCACTAACCGAACTAATGAACAAGATTGGTAAGTCGCTCTCTGGATGACTGTCGCTGTAGCTACTCTTTAGTCTCCCCAGTCTATAAAAGCCATTAATCTTCATTTTACCTTAAATGTCAGATCACTAAAGAGTTCTGGGGCCTTTTAACGGCTCATTTAACAAGGAAATATTTCCCAGATTCTCATCCAGACAGTAAAACAAGAATAACTGATGTTCACAAGGCCAAGTGAGGAAAGATTCAACTATACATTTCCGACATAGAGTTATATGTTCAATTAATTGAAGCTGTTTCATGTCTCATTTAATGTAAGATTTGTAAAATCAACAAGAAAGGTCAGGATTTGGCACTTTGTAGTCATTAATATGCCTGAGAGGATAATGACCAAATGACTGTAATTAGGTCATCATTCAGGCTCAAACACAATTTGAATCACTAATGCAGGGCGGCCATCTTTCAAGTTTCTCTTTGGGTGGTTTCTTGTTCCTCCATCTGTCCATTCTCATGCATGTCGTGACCAGATGGGAGCGTGCCACTGGAGCGGTTTGATCGGATCTTAAACGAGACGGCGCGCCGCCTGAGCATGCTGCGCGGGAGCGTGGAGAGCCCGACGCTGCGCTCGAAGATCCAGAAGCTGGATTCGGCGGCTAAAGAGCAGCGGAGCCATCTGTCCCTCATCGAGCAGGACATACAGGAGATCAGCGAGGAGAGAGACAGCCTTCAGGACATTGCCTCGAACCTGCCCGAGTCCTGCCCCGGGGCCACAGGAGCGGGTCAAGCCTAAAAACTGGAGATCATGAGGAATTACATCGTTTGATAAATCGGCTGAACACCAGAAAAGCCTGGGAGGATTTTTGAATAAAGGCAGCAATGGTCATTCTTTTTTTTTTTTTTTTTTTTTCCAGCTTTTAAAAGTCACCGAATGTCTTTTTTTATAGATTTCCTCTGTCTACCTTTTGCCACAAGCTACATTTTATTTTACCACCGCTGTAAAAGGACTTTTCAGCCAAAAGCCTCAGAGCTCTCGTCTCACGCAATTTACACCTGCTCTTCCTCCTCCATCCTAATGTTTTTCCTCTCCTTTTGTTCTTTTTTTTTTCTGTTGTTTCACACTATTTTTTACCAGCATCATTCACGCTTTAATTTCAGCATGAATAATAACCAGCCACTCTGATCTGCTGGAGTGCACCGGCAGGTTTTGAATGATGCTGATTTTTCTTTGCGAGGGTAAAAAGTGTGTCTGAGTGCTCACTCTGACTGACACATTCATTTACACTTGACTTCTTTTTCATCAGAATGGCTTAATTTACTGTTGGTGTTCTTGGCCTCAGTGGGGTTCAGGTCAGGCTTCAACGGCAACAACCTGTTTTCATGATTCTTATAGAACCTACCTCTCGGTTTTCTTCATTTTTCTATCTTGTTGAGACATTAACTAAGGGGTAAACATTTATCGTGAGTAGATCAAATCCAGATATATAATTCCTCAAGTCTTGTCGGTAAATATTACACTTATAAGACTCATGAAGTGATGGTCACCCAAGAGTCTTGCTGGTACTGTATTTATGAATCTGATCTGAGCAAGAATCATGCAAAAAGCCCCTGCTAAGGGAGCTACACTTTAAATAATCTTAAATATGTTACAAGTATCTTATGCCTTCACTTATAACACATTTCATCAGATACAAATATACATGAAATCATTACCTTGCTCGGTATTTTAAGCCGTCAGTGAACATTAGTGCCCAGCAGTGAGATGCCGTGCAGCAGTGCATGATGGAAATGGGAGAGCTACTCAGTGCATAGAAAATGTGTAAAACTGTAAATGGTGATGCAACATGCCAAGGAAACGCAATAAATTACATCTCTGAAAAATGTGTTAGCTGTTTGTGATTGTTTTTGGTGTTTTTTAACATTTTATGTGAGTTTGAAGTCAACGTCATTCTAGAAAACTGATAATTAAATTGAAACAAAATGAAACTGAAGTGATAATTTGGAAGCGTTTATCGGGCCCTTGCACCCAGTCGCCACGGCCCCCCAGGTGCCCTCCCGCCTTCCCATCGGGAATAAAGACGGTACAGAAATAGTTCTATTTGGCAATAAAATGGAGAGGATAGAAGTTGCTGTGCAGCTCGAATCCAGGGGTATTGAAATAAAAAAACAGATTAGGAATCTACTCAGAGCTGAGTTTGAAGCGGCCACGTCAAGACTGTAACTAAAATGGCTTTTTATCACCTCAAACAAATGTGAAGAGTGAGAGATCAGATATCCAGACCGGATTTACAGAAGCTCATCCAGCCTTCGTCTCCAGCAGACCTGACGACTGTAACACTCCTCTGTCTGATTATATGGCTTCATCTCATCAAGAACGAAAACTGAGCATGTTACTGCTGTTATGACATCCTTACACTGGCAGTTACCTGCAGAATAGACTGGAAATGATCATCCCCTCCCAGGAACCAACACATGATCTTTATTAATTTTAACATATTTGTTTAGCAGAACCACAAACTTCCTGTTTCACAGTGAATAACGCGGGCGCTGATGGACATCCATCCATGAAACTTTACATAGTGTCTGAGGACATTTATGAGTATATTCTGTCAAAATCTCAGGCTCAGCTGATAAAGCACTGACAAAATACACCACATAATGTGACCGAAAGCATGTTCCACCGAAAGGTGGCGCTATGGAGCTTTTTGAAGATATACACTTGCTCAGAGTGGAAGCCTCATCAAATGTATGAAATGTGGGGCAGATAGGACAACGCGTGTAATTTAGAACATCTTCTTTAATTATAGCAAGACATCGAAATTCGCTGCTGTCTTACGGCGACACCTTTGATAGAAAGCTAGTTTTATTGTCAGCCATCTTCAATGTCTTAACCTCTGATTGACCAAGGTTGAGTTGGATCTGCTAAACACACTAAGGACAGGCGTGCATAATACAAAACATGACACTTACTGTTCCCAACAGGTGGCGCCTACAACTGTTGCTGAATATTACACTGTAGATGTGTTTAGGCTCAGACTACAATCATACACACTAATTATGGACCAGATCAAACAATGTATGGCTGAGTTACTGTCATGGCCTGGTCGGCCATGGCAGCCCTGTGTGTGTACGTCTGTGTCAAGTTGGCATCTCTCCCTGTCTTTATTGGTTTCTGTTTTACTTTGAAAGGTCTGTCTTGTCATCATGGTTTTCTGCTTTGCTTCCTCCCTCTCGTTACCTTGATTCCCTGCACCTGCCTCTCGTTTGTTCCTCTGTGTATTTAAGTCTTGTCATTTTCCCCTGTTCTCTGTGGCTCCATTTCGTCTTTGTGAAATGTCACATGTTTTGCCGTCCTGCCCGTTCCCCTCTCGTTGTCCTCATGCCAGAGAAGTTAAGTTTGTCTTTTTGCATTTTAGCATTTTTGACTTTTTGTGATTCTGGATTTTGGTGTTTTTTGTTAATAAACCCTTTTTGTTTGTACTCCTGCTCCTGGGTCCTCCCTTAACACAGTAGAACATGACAGTTACAGCCAATTTCTTTTTATGGGAAGTCTTCAAAAATGATTCTAATTGCTACAGTTAAACCCTCAAAAAGTCTTGTCCAATTTAGCATTGGCCGTGTGTCTAGATTGTACAAAACAAAGGCTTGAGTCAGTCTGACCAAACCTCTTGGAGTTAGGGTATGAGGCTAAACTATTGTTGCCAACGTATGCTAATATTTACAACACAGTTGTAATGTTAGTTGTTGCACAACAGCATGACTGTAACATATTTTTACATAGAATATACCTGAGTGAGAAGCACAAGCCTGGTCTCACCTGCAAAGGGCTCCTTCGATGTTTTAGAAGTATTATATACCCATTTTTTTTTATCCAGTCTTCTTGTCCGTTCAGCTGATCACTATTCGGTGTCGCCAAAGCTTAATAATCTTCACGGTTGGTTTGGTGCAAGTTTTACGACGGATGCCCTTACTGACACAACTGGAATTTAAACCTGGACTTACCATGTGATAGGTGGAAGCATTATCACTAATCCACCAGAGAAGCACGTGAGCCAGTGGCCATGAGGGTGTTGGATCACGTGCACAATGCAGAAGAGTGGAAACGAGGGAGGTCCACATGCATGTGAGCGCATGAATGTGGCACACACACACACACACGTCTGAGTGTATGTCACATGCCTAACTCCCAACGATGGAGGGTCCACTAGCGTGCGACTGAGCAAATATTGCCCATGCACGCACTAGTGAATTAATATGGTCCGTGTGCACGTGACCCAGTGTGAGGGGTGCTCGGTCGTGCACTCAGTCCAGACAGCATGAAAGCAAACAAATCAAGATGTGCAAGACTAACCGAGGATTGCGCAACAGAAGTGTGCTAGAAGAATGATTTATAGAAATAAATGTGAGAAGATCTGAAGTCTCCAGATGCTCTTAGAGCAGGAAAAAATGATTTAAATTATTAATGAAGGCGACGTTCACAGCTGATAGTGAGTGAGACCGCTGTAATTGGCTATTTGCTAAAGTGAAAAGTAAAAGTAAAAAATCTGGATGCCTAAACTGAAAACTTATGGTAACAAATATCTGGATATCTAAGTATTCAGGTCCAGGCTGATTATAATCCTAAACAGAGTGTTTGTTTATTCCAGTCTGCCAGTGACAAGTATTCACACTGATGAGTGTGAAGGTGTAATAATAATATCTACAGCAACAGCTTATCTCTAGAGCTCACTTAACCACGTGAACCATCTTTTGTTTCAGTTTTTATCCTCAGCTGAGATAATCAGCTTCTGAGTGCACATGCATAATGATTAAAGAGATTTGACAGAGGTATAAACTTCCACATCCAACGCTCAAGAAGAAATGTTTGCCAAAATACACCTTCAAGTCCGCTGCACAGTTGAGTGATTCCAAAACACAGATAAATGTACTGAACTTGTAAGTTATACAGGTAAATTCTGATAAGCGTCAAAAACATATAAGAATGTAATCTAGATTAATGACTGCTGACAGAAAGAGCACAGATGGAGTCATTAAAGTTGTTTCTTAATTACAATATTCATGCAGTAAATTATATTTTAGTGAATATTGCATGTATTAGTCTATATCAGCCACCTTCATCAGCTTTAAAACTGTACCAAGACACCTGGTTGTATTTTCCGCATTAGGAATCAAAAGTACTAAAGATCCACGAGCATGGTACTTTTCACACACAAATGTTTGACTTGGAGTTTTTAATGGGAGAGAAGAAGAAGGCAAAGAAACAAGCAAAACAACAAGAAGGAGCCATGTTTGTCACAGAGAATCACAGATTTCAGAGTTTTCTGCTCTTCAGTGAGAGTTCAAGACGTGAGATGGGAGCATCAAGGGAAGACTCACTTTGCTTTGATCTCACTATTTTTCCACAGTTACCGACTCTCCCAAAGCTTCCTCACATGTAATACATATCTCTAAAAGTTCTTTTAAAGGCAGACAAAAGTGGAAAATTCAGCCTGAGTCAGATTTTGCGAGTGAACTTATAGCAAACTGCTGCTGGCAGAACATGAGTTATTCTTGTTTGGCTACACACAAAGTACCATTTTTATGTCGTGAGTATAAATGCGTGATGCATTTGAAGCAACCCTGGTTTAAAAACAGACCATAAATAGGAACCACCAAGAGCAGTTACAGCGACTTTTCATAAGGGACAAACATTTCAGGTTTGCTGCTCATGAGAAGGATCTGCTTCTGTGAACCTTCCCAGGAGAACTATGAAGACATACAATCAAGACAACTTGATGTGCATATGATTGGAAAGGGATAGAAATGAGTCTCAAGTGTTTATGCATCTATCAGTTCACAGTTAGAAGCAATCATAGTTGTTGATGTCTTTCACTTGAAGCTTTGTCACACTAGCAAAATAAAAAATAAAAAAGATCTTTAATGAATCTCACAAAAAAAGGGACGTTTTCATTGATTATCACCTCAAAATAGTCTCAAAAGCAGGCAACTATGCAGTCAGAAGAAGTTAGTAGTAAGAGCACCTCTTGGCATGGACACTTTGGTCCACCTGGACCCCTTTATTTCTCCAAGCTGCCTTCGTTCTTGGTGTCATAGACTCAACTAGCTGTTGGAAACATTCCTCAGAAGTTCTGGTCCTCATTGACATGATAGCATCACCAGCTCCTGCAACAAAACAAGCAAAAAAGAAGAGAAAAAAAAAGTTCACAGTTAGACGAACTGTCTTACTGTCATACATACGTCATACAACAGGCAGGGCCAAATACCTCGGAGGAAGCTGCTGCTTTCCATAAAAGTAATGAAGCATTTCTGATGTTTGTCAAAGACGAATCCTCAAAGACTTGAATGAAATGCAGCTGGTCTTCTTTTTCTTTGTTCTTAAAGAGGCAAAGGTAAACCAACACTGAACACAGGAGGAGGCCACGCCTGTCCAACACTTGGGGCCAATTCCAATTCCTCCCTTAACCCTTAATCTCAACCCTCACCCTTAACCCTCAACCCTTAACCCTCAATCTTGGCCCTCCAAAGTAAGTGTAAGAGCTACCTCGTGACTTAGAAATGGGACACGCCTTGAGTGCAGTTACGTCTTCAGACTGTAGGGGGCGGCCTTACGCCACAGCTACATCCAGTCTGTCAAGAAAATGACGACCACGAAGAAGAAGGAGAAGAAGACGTAGAAGAAGAATAAGATAATATAAATATATATAACAAAGACAGTAAGATAGTTTCATAACATTTATATCTTTATTAACTACAAAAATATGTACATTTGTAGCTCGCTTTTCTCTGCGCCATCTTTTTCCAAGACGTCTGCGAAAATACGCAATGCCTTCTGGGTAGCCCTTACTTCCAAGGGTGGTACCGAAGAATCTCAATATTGAGGGTGATACAGCCCTCAAACTTGTCCTTCAACTTGACGTCCTAAGAATCCGGATAGCACTTGCACTTCACAGGAGCGTGCATTTTTGATATTGAGGGTTAAAGGAGGAATTGGAATTCACCCTTAGAACGCAGCCATGGATTCACAACCATTTGCACCTTAGATCCCAGTGACCTAACATTTGTGCATACTGATGACCAGAGAAACAACTTGCAGTTGACAAAAGACCTTAATGACCACAGACGGGTCAGTGATTAGATGAGACTTCAACAGCTTTAAAGCATGAAACTCCCCACCAGTCAGTAACTGAAGAAGCCTTAGAGATGAAAGGTGAAACATCTTGAAGAACCATGAAAGAGAAGTTCAGTTTCCTTCAATTTTTAATTTTCTTTAATTTGGTCTGGGGAGTTTGGGAGGCTTATTCCTCCATTGATGGAGATGCCACCCCACACCATCACCCCACCGCCTCCACCTAAAGCTGTTCTTCTATCGGTGCAGCAATCACTAAAGCCATCTTCACACTTTGACCCTGCGATTCAAACGCTGAAAATAATGATGCTCCACATGTTCACGTTCAGAGATTTGTCAAATCTTTCATGGGAGTCAACCACATACTCAGTTCTGCTGCTTAACCCACAAATGCGGGTCCCTTACAGATGTGGCAACGTTTAAGAGGGAAAATAAGCTTTACATCTGCATAAGATTTATTGCCAAGAAGCTTTGTTACAACGAATTTATCTACCGGACAGAAATGTCCTTACTTTTTTGCTTCTGCATGAGGCATTTTATTTTGAAGTGAAAATACCGCCCGGTGTGGGAGTATGTTCGGAGTTTATAGGTGAGGAGCTGAGTTACTCGTGGAGGAGGGGCTAATTGCCAGCTGCTCCTTGACATATGCTGAAGTTCATGTTCCTAATTGTGTGTCTGCCGTCTGAGCGCCATCCAACATGTGACAGCCAGTGTGCACCCAACCATGTGCTGAGGATAGATTACTCTGAATAACCTTTGTAACACCTTCCCAGCCGAATCACATCAACGTCAAAGCGGCTAATTAAATTTGAAAAACAGTAAGTAAATCCACAAGAAGGCAGAGGTCTGATGTGGTGTGAACAGGAAACACAAGTACAAATCCTGAACATCAAAGACGGTTTCTCTGACACGCCGCAGTGCCTCGTGTCCCACTGCGAGGACCCGAAGCATGTGTACCGCCACCGCCAGCCAAAACATGTTCACTTTTAAGCCCTAAGCCTCGCTGTGCCTCGTGGACTGCCGGGGAAAAAAAAAAAAAAAAAAAAAGAAAAATCCAAGAGCTGTCGGCCACATCCCTTTTATTTGCTTGGGTATCAAGCCATCACACAGCGGCTCTGAAAGCAAGCAAGCTTTAAGTAGGGTACACAGATTAAACAGGCTCATAACAGGGAGAAAAATAAATGTCAGATATGTCACAGAGAAAAGCTTTAAAAAGCCCTGCACGAATAACTGCAGAGGGTTTAGTGTCTCTGACATAGCTTTAGAAATCAAGTAAACATAAAGCAACTATTTGCATTATATTTTGTCATATCGTGATTTATGTAGTAAAACAAGAAAATTTAACGGTATCAGAAATGTGACATGCGATTCTGTGAATCCTGCAAAGCCTTTTCATTTTAGTGAATTTAATAAAATTGTGATTTTGTGTTCTCGAGTTATGCAGTCAATAGTTATTTTTAGGGAGATCAGAGCGAGGCGTGATCAGACTGAAAACAGACCACCTCTAGCATTGCAACAAGTGGAATCATCCAAGTAAAAATTTAAAAGAAAGGCCTTTTGCATGATGAAACATTTGCAACCTCATTTACAGTCACATCACATGCCACACTTCCTATATGTTTCCTGTTTTTCCCATTTCAGCGGGATGGGTTTTGGACGCTGTTGGGAATTGTGAAGCTTCTACAAAACCCAGAAGAACTATGCTTTTACTAGTGTGTATGTGTGGAAAATGATCATGTTAATAAAAGCTGGGAGGTGGGGGTATAAAGCAGCATATCAAAAACAAGTACAGAAAACAGTTGGTGGTAAACAGGATGCACAAGGTTGCTGAAAGAAGTCCACACGGGAATGTAAAAAAAAAAAAAACAAGCTTGCTCAAGCACAGTTGACTATATTGTGTGTATAAACACAAAAACAGTGTTGTTGGGCTATTTTTTTTTACACCTGAGGGGACAATTTTTTTCCCAGAAACCTGTTGTGTGATGTGATTTAACACTTTGCTGATGTTACAATCAATTTGTTGATTTTTCAGTTCTTTGAAACAGCGTCTACTTAGGTTGTGTGTGAAATATGTTTATGTCATTCAACCTTTATAACTGATGGGAGTGTCTTGCATATCTATTTTTTAATGCTGGTCGAATTCCAACCAAATATGTGAGAGCAATAATAGAGTTAAAAATGATTTATAGCTAGGGATGCACATTAAATGTTTTTTAAAACCGATATACCAATAACCGATAACTTTCAGCTCCTAAAGGCCGACACCAATAACTGATTACTAATATACACACACATATACCTAAAATCGTTACATCAATACTATGAACAAAACCAAAAACAGTTTTGACTCTTTAAATGAACAGATATTTATTTTTTCCAGTGAAAAACTGTTGGCAAGCCTCTCAAACATTTTCGTAAAGCTATCAAACAAGCTTATGTGATATCTCACATCAACTTAAATAAGGTGCATTGCTTACTGATATAAAAAAAATTAAGGCTCCTTGAACTGATGGAAATATAATATGGAAAGGAAATATACAGAGGAAAATGAATGCACTGACACATGTTAAATTCAAACATTTCTACCTTCTACCCATTTCACCTTTTCCCGTGGGTCATCTTTGTCAAATTCCTTGGATTTTTCAAGAGCCTCGCCGATGTGTGTAAGTCCCAGTGAATTCTCTGCTACTGACTTGCTCACACTAGCGTTAGCTCATGTTAGCATTAGCTCACGTTAGCGCAATTTCAAAACGCCATGGAAACGATGTCTCAGGTGGCTGATCAGGTTTGACAATAAAGCTTGTGCTATTTTTCCCTCCTCGTGGAATTTGCTTGGAGCATTTGTCACAAATAAACCAGCGAACTATCTTCTTTGGAAACTTTAACGAAGTTCCCTACAATCGCCGCCATGTTGTTTGTTTTCATCAGCACGCTGTGCCACATGCTGCATTCAAGGTGTAACGTAAATTCCCGCGTTCCCTCGTTTGCTACTCGTTCTTTCACCCTTTTCTATTTTCTCTATTTTTTATGTGTAACATGGAAAAATACTGCAAATATCAATTCAAGTCAGCAACTACCAAAATTATGACTGAGTTAACAAGTTGTTTTCTGGCATGAGGGGGTATTCCTGATTTTCCTTATTGACAAATCGTTTTTATGATTATGCTGACGTGACTTGAACATAACATTCACTGCTGGTCATTCAGGTCTCAGAAGGGACTATTCATCATGATATCAGACTTAATAGAATGACGTCATAATTTCTTGTTTTTGGGCCTATAATCATCGTGCACCCCTAATTTATACTTCTGTGTCAAAGCCACGGTGTAGCTACGTCATAAGTGTGGGCCAATGCCACACACTTATGCACTTCTCTCCAAAAAATGTGATTGGCAGATTTGTTCGTTGTCGTCTTTGATTTCCCACCGCTACTACTTCATTGTTGCTATCAAGTCGAGCAGAACAACAGTTTGCTGCAACGTCTGTATAAACGACTGATGTTCAATGTTTATGAATAATATGAATAACTGTTGAATAACCCATGTAAAATGTACTTTATTTGCTCCGATGCCATGTCTGAGCTATGTGTAGTGTTACGACCGCATGGGGAGGGTCTTTCTTTCCTTCTATATCTTTGTTTTGAGCTGCGATGATCATGAGTGCTGCGGCTGTGCTTGACTGTTTGAGTGGCATCTGGGGAGGACTGCATTACCCAGTGCTCCAGAGGGCAAGAGTCACTTCCTGTGTTGATTGTGTGGCGGGAGCTACCTTGATTAATAGGCTACACCTGGTCAGGGTTGAAGAATGAACAGTGGATAACCCTCCTGGAGAGTAAGCTTGGTGACGCTCCAGAACCCGCACTGAAAATCTGTGACTTGTCGTCGTGCACTCAACTGGTAATCTCGTAGCGTGCCTTTTCGAAAGGTATTGGACGCTTATCTGAGGTTTTAACAGCACCACGCCACTGTGAAGGCACCAGCCGTGGGACTCCTCAAGCAGCAAACAATTTCTACTCCCACGTGAAGACGCTATATCTTTTCTCCACTACACTAACCCATGAACTGTAAACATCCGGCGCGAGCTGGCGGCCTTGGAGGGCTGAGCTTGGGCGCTTCGCATATCCTCGAGGGGACGCCTTCGTGGGATACCGGAGCCGGTCATTAGCCGCCGCCACAGGTAAGCGCAGCCGCTCTTTAACTCGCCTCGTGATCATTGCAGCTCCTGGGTTTGTTTTGTTTTCTACAGTGTGGCGCTACCGCCATAGTAAGCTCTTTCTCTTTCTGGGGGCTTGGCTGTGGCAGCGGCGTAACATTATTGGGGGCTCACGTCCGGGAAAGAACAGGCAGCGTAGCCAGGCGATAAGGAGGCTAATTTAATTAGCAAACCTTATTAGCCGACTAGTTATTTAGTTACTCACAAACAGAAGCTGATTCGGGGTTCGGGTGGGGTTGACTGTGTGTCGGCCTGGAAGTAGGAAACCTTGGTTTCCACCCGTAACGTTAACTCGAATTAAAATTCTGATTGTGTGAATAAATATCAATAGTCGAGGCAAACGTTCAATTACCAAGTTAGCTGCGTTTTCAATATTTTTTAAGGGATTTACCCTGGTGTGGAGTCACTTAGCCGTGACTAGTGGAGAGCTGTGTATACCGTGTTGAAGTTGTGTATCTTGGTAAGTTAATACGGTGTATTTTGTTTAAGTCTTCTGTTTGTTGAACAGCTGTGCTGTGGTTTTGTGACACGTGACGTCATAGGAAAAGCGGGTTTGTTTGTGTTTGCAGCTAATTTGGCTAGCTATATTTAGGATAGCAGAGAAAAGCTGTAGTTGTGAGTTATTGTGGGTTAAACTGTACGCATATCGGCAAGGTGCAGCATCCGAGAGTGATGCTGTGTATTGCGTTGTGTTATAGACAACGTTAGTGATACCTCGGGTAGAGGATCGCAGAGTTCGCCTGTTGCGTTTCAGCTGGTCAGTGTGGTGTTTTGGTTGACGGCCACTGTTTGTTAAACGGCCAATTTGTTGTGTTTCTACCACTGTGTAAAATGGCTGAGTTTGATCCAGAGGAGTTTTATGAAAAATATCACGTATGGTAAGTTAACAAAGCTGTCTAAGGATAAGTTATGGCAGTTAATGGAGTATCTTGAGCTTGAGGCTGAAGAAGAGAAGAGACAAAAAAGCCAGATTTGGTTCATGCAATATGGGTATTTGCGGACCCTGAGGCAAAAAGGCAAGAAAAAGAGAGGCTAAAGGAGGAAGCTGAGCTTGAACGAGCTCGGTTAAATCTTGAGAGAGAAAAGTTGCAGCTTGAGACTGCTCGGGCTCAGCGAAGGCATGAGGCCCGTTTTGACTTTAACAGCTGTCTGAGGCTAATGCCTAAGTTTAATGATGATGAGGTCAGTGTGTTCTTTGACGCATTTGAAAGGATTGCGAAAGAGCTGCAATGGCCTGAAGATAAATGGACCACGTTAGTTCAGTGTGTTTTGGTGGGAAAAGCCCAGGAGGCCTATGCATCCTTAGATGCTGTACAGAGTAGGGATTATGACATTGTGAGACAAGCTGTTCTGGCGGCTTATGAGATGGTCCCAGAGGCCTACAGACAGCAGTTTCGGTCCCTTAGGAAACAAAGTGATGAGACTTTTCTTGATTTAGCTAGAAAACAGGAGTTGGTGTTCGAGCGGTGGCTGGCCTCTACTAAAACCTTTACTTTTCAGGAGCTGAAAGCTCTTATACTTATGGAACAGTTTCACAGAAGTGTGCCATCACAAATTGAGACCCACCTAAATAACACTGAGGTGAAAGAAGTGAGAAAGGCTGCTATGCTAGCAGATCAGTACGAGCTCACTCATTGTAACATATCAGAGAGGGGGAGACCTTTCAGGCAGGATAAAGAAACTGAAAGACGTGCTCCTGGCTTTAAGGAGTTTCTAGATCGACGTCAGCGTCCTCATGTTAAATCTGAACGCGCTGCTCCTCCTCCTGAATTCAAACGGGTTGAGAGACCCCCTCGAACTGAGGTTTATTGTTTCTATTGTCGAAAACCTGGCCATATAAAGTCTGCTTGCCGCAAACTCCAGCACAGGGAGGCTAGTAAGTCCATCGCCTGTATAAGTGTTCTCCCTCAAGTACTGGAACCCACTAAGTTTGTGGACCCCTCTGAGGAAGAAGTATTGAAAGATTACCAAGGGTTTGTCTCTCAAGGGGTGGTGGCAGTGTCAGAGGACAGTCAGGAGGTACCAGTTAAGGTGCTTAGAGATTCTGGAGCAGCTCATTCACTGCTTTTAAAAGGGGTGCTGGATTTACCCCCGTCAACAGCCACCGGGGTGTCGATTATCGTCAAAGGGGTTGGTGACCGTTATGTTCCTGCTCCCAAGCATAGGTTTTTTGTGAAAACAGAGTTAGTCACTGGGGTGGTGGCCGTAGGAGTGATCGACACACTCCCAGTGAAAGGGATTACTTTCCTTTTAGGTAACGACCTGGCAGGGAGTAGGGTGCGCCCAAGTGACGTGGAGGGCACTCTGTTAGAGGTGTCACAGAGTGAAAGTGTTACCCCTATTATACAGGAACAACCATGTGAAGCACCACAGACTGTAGCCTTAGAGCAGGAGCACCCAGAAGTCTTTACAGCCTGTGTTGTGACCAGGTCTGGGTCACAGTCCCAGAAACTGTTAAGTGCTCAGGTGGAGGAGCCTTTTGTCAATCTATCCGACACCTTTTCTAGCTCAGTTAACTGGAATTGAGGAAGGCAGTCAATTTACCCGAGAGGCCCTGATTAAAGCGCAGTGTAATGAGCCCTCTATAGCGGCTCTTAGAAAGACAGCCATGTCCCTGGAAGAAAGCAAAGAGGTAGGTAGCCACCGGTTACTACTTACATCATGAGGTTCTAATGAGAAAGTGGCGCCCACCGCGCCGCCCAGCTGACGAACACTGGGCAGTACTTGCACAGGTGGTGTTACCTGGTAGCTTTAGGGATGAGGCGATGCGTTTGGCTCATGAGAGCGCCTGGGCCGGCCATCTAAGTGTCCGGAAGACACAAGATAGGGTGATGCGCCACTTTTATTGGCCAACTGTACGTAGAGATGTGGTAAGTTATTGTAGATCCTGCCACACATGCCAACTAGTAGGCAAGCCCAATCAGAGTATTCCGGTTGCACCTTTGAGTCCCCCTCCAGTTATGGAGGAGCCGTTCTCTAGGGTAATGATAGATTGCGTAGGCCCCTTCCCAAGAACTAAGAAAGGGAACGAGTATTTACTCACTATCATGGATGTGGGCACCAAATTTCCGGAGGCAGTCCCGTTACGCACTATCAAAACCAGAGGGGTGTAGTGGAAGCTTTGCTGCAGTTTTTCTCTCGAGTAGGACTCCCAAAGGAAATTCAGCATGATCGAGGCACTAATTTTACATCTAACTTGTTTCAGGAAGTTGTATTTCAGCTGGGCATTAAGCAAGTCATGTCGTCCGCCTATCATCCACAGTCCCAGGGAGCAATAGAGCGGTGCCATCAAACACTCAAGACTATGATAAAAGCTTATTGCATGGAGTGCCCTGAGGACTGGGATATGGCTATGCCTTTCCTGTTGTTTGCCATTAGAGATGCCACCAATGAGTCCACAGGCTTTAGTCCATTTGAGTTGGTCTACGGGCATGAGGTCCGAGGGCCACTCAAGATGATGAAGGAGAAATTGATTGAGTTGAATACGCAAAGTGATACATTACAGTATGTAGCTACCTTTAAAGATAGGCTGCAGTCAGCTTGTGCAGTGGCTAGGCAGAACTTGCAGGCAGCAAAAGGCAAGATGAAACAACAATATGATAAGAAAGCAGTGCAGCGCACCTTTGTGACAGGTGATAAAGTGCTTGTGTTGTTGCCGATGAATCAGCCTAAATTAGGGCTTAAGTTTTGTGGCCCTTATACTGTGGTCAAGCGTGTGGGTGAGTGCAACTATGTTGTTAGTACCCCAGAGCGTAGACAGAAGACGAGATTGTGCCACATTAATCTGCTAAAATCTTATGTCGAGCGGAATTCTGAAAGCCCAGTGTGTCTGATAGTCTCCGCGGAGAGTAGCGAGCCTGATGGGGGGGAGGATGGACCCGAACCCCCAGAACCAGTCTCAGCTCGCTTACTCAACACGGAGTTACTGGCTAATGTTAGCCAGCATTTAGATTATCTACCGCTTGAACAGGCACAGGACATTGTGAGTCTTATAAAGAAACATCCAGGTCTTTTTAAGGACACACCCGGCCTCACAAACCTAGTGTCTCATGATGTAGATACAGGGGAAGCTGCTCCTATTAAACAACACCCATATCGAATTCCACCTTACAGACAAGAGGCTGTGAAGGCAGAGCTGCAGTACATGCTAGAAATTGGGGCCATTGAGAAGGGGTCAAGTGCATGGAGTTCTCCACTGGTACCGGTTCTTAAATCCGATAACACAGTACGCCCATGTATTGACTTCAGAAAGGTCAACAGCGTGACTAAGACCGACGCATTTCCCATTCCTCGGTTAGAGGATTGTATCGATCGAATTGGGCAGGCCACCTTCGTATCCAAATTTGATCTACTTAAAGGATACTGGCAGGTGCCACTAACTCACCGAGCCAAGCAGGTGTCAGCTTTTTGTACTGCAGATCAGTTATATTTGTGTCGAGTGAGTGCTACCTTTTGGCATGAAAAATGCCCCAGCAACCTTTCAGAGGTTGATGAACAACATTACAGCAGGCCTAGCCAATGTGGTTACCTACATTGATGATGTTGTAGTGTATAGCTCGTCATGGAAGGATCATGTGGTGCATATCAATCAGCTCTTTGAGAGATTAGGAGCCGCTGGCCTGGTTGTGAATCTCCCTAAATGTGAGTTTGGGAAGGGGCAAGTAACCTACCTAGGCCACTTAGTGGGAAGAGGATCAGTGAGACCCAGACAAGCTAAGGTGCAGGCCATTGTGGATCTTCCCACTCCCACGACCAAGAGGCAGTTAATGCGCTTATTGGGGATGAGTGGATTTTACCGGCGTTTTGTGCCCAATTTTGCTGATGTGGTGGCTCCCCTAACAAACCTTTTGAAGAAGAACGTAAAGTTTGTGTGGACCCCTGAGTGTCAAAGTGCAGTGGAGAAGGTGAAGGTTATCTTGTCATGTGAACCTGTGCTAAAGGCCCCTGATTTCTCTGTTCCCTTCAGGTTGGCAACTGATGCCTCAGACCTAGGGATTGGTGCTGTCCTTTTGCAAGCAGATTCACAAGGAATAGAAAAGCCTGTAGCCTATTACTCCAAAAAGCTGAATCCCCATCAGCGGCTCTATTCAACCATTGAGAAAGAGGCGTTGGCTCTGGTATTAGCCATACAGCACTTTGAGTTCTATGTGGCAGGTAGCCAAAAGGAGTTGTTGGTTTATACAGACCATAACCCCCTGGTCTTTGTTGAAAAGTTCAAGGGGAAGAACCAGAGATTGTTTAGGTGGAGTTTGGTGTTACAGCCCTACAATCTAGTGATCCAACACCTGCCGGGGAAGCTGAATGTCATAGCGGACGCTTTGTCCAGAGGGTGAACCTGGTTATGTCATGTCCAGGATGGTTTAGCAGGGAAGCTGCCCTCTCAAAGGCAGTGGGACATTTCAGCAAGGTGATGATCATACAAATGGTCTGGGAACTGTGTGTCTTATCCATACTGTCATGGTATACCAGTTATCGTGCCATAGATGAGACAGCGAATTATGGCTAAGTTGGCCTAATTCTTATGTAAATATTTATCCACTAATACGTGGTAGATTTGGGTCTTGGGTGATATTTTTGTGGTTTTAGGTCTACTGAAGAAAGACCTGTGGTTTTAAGAAAAATGAATAAATACCTTGTTATAAAAATTTTAAAAAGAATCATAAAATGGAGAAAGGAAAAAAAAACCAACAACTTTTGCTTAGCGCTTTGTTTTTGTTTTTTCTTATAAGGGGGAGGGAATGTTACGACCGCATGGGGAGGGTCTTTCTTTCCTTCTATATCTTTGTTTTGAGCTGCGATGATCATGAGTGCTGCGGCTGTGCTTGACTGTTTGAGTGGCATCTGGGGAGGACTGCATTACCCAGTGCTCCAGAGGGCAAGAGTCACTTCCTGTGTTGATTGTGTGGCGGGAGCTACCTTGATTAATAGGCTACACCTGGTCAGGGTTGAAGAATGAACAGTGGATAACCCTCCTGGAGAGTAAGCTTGGTGACGCTCCAGAACCCGCACTGAAAATCTGTGACTTGTCGTCGTGCACTCAACTGGTAATCTCGTAGCGTGCCTTTTCGAAAGGTATTGGACGCTTATCTGAGGTTTTAACAGCACCACGCCACTGTGAAGGCACCAGCCGTGGGACTCCTCAAGCAGCAAACAATTTCTACTCCCACGTGAAGACGCCAGTGTTTTCACAACTTTTGAAAGTAGAAGTTGCGTTGAGTGAAGTAGGAGTTGCAAGGCCCGAAGGGCCCCCCCTAGGGGGGTCTGGGGGCATGCTCCCCCAGGAAATTTTGAAATTCTAGACTCTCTGAGACGCATTTTCCAGTATTTTGAGACGCAAAATGGGATGTTCAGATACCTTTTTTTTAATTAAAATAACCCTAGCCATAACGTTGCATGTCTTTTTTTAAACAAGAGTAAAGAAAGTAATTGCAAGTTTGAAAGAGCAAAGTGTGATACATGTATTTATTAACAAATCAAATGTTATTAACACATACAGGCTAGTTTTCAGTCATGAAAATAGTCTCCAGTATCCTCATCATCTTCCTCCCACGCGCTTTCATCTGCTTCACTGTCAGATCCTTCATTTTCCTCATCCAAACAGAAAACTTTTGCTGCCATGGCTTCTTGTTCTTTCTCGGACTCAACAAGTCCAACAAAGTCCTGTTCTGTTTGGGTACCTGCTTCAGCTTGGGTAACTGACTTGGCTTGTTCATTCTGGCTTTCTTGTGGTGCTGCAGACGTGTCATTTTGCCCCGCTTGCGGTCCTACTGATCCTCCACTTGTCTTGTAGGCAACCTTCTTCCTTTTCTTCACCTTCATCCAGAGCTTTACAGCTCTTCTGATTACATCGTCGTTCTCCTTGGAGAAGACATCAGGGCCATTGATTGATATTTGCAATAGGGAATTAAGCAGATCATTCTTCAAACGACTTCGCAGCCTCGACTTTATTAATTTGATCTTGCTTGCGCCCCTTTCGGGCCATGCATTAGAAACAGGCAATGTCAATGCAACCTCTGCAACCTTTGAGATACATGGATACAGTGATCCAAGGGCACATCGCATCTGCAATATTCTGGACAAACACCACTCAGTTGGGGTTGGCAGCTGTTCTGTAGTCTTTGTGGTTCCTTCCTTGATCTCTTTAGGGATTTTGGTCTTCCAGTCAAGAATGTCGTACTTTAATTTCCCCCATTCAGCTTTCACTCTTTCCTGCTGATCAACATTCTCAGGGAAGAAATGCTTTCCGATCAACTCGACCTCTAGAAGGCCATATGACTTGACATCACCGGCTGAGGGCATCAACAAAGGGTCGAATATGGACAATGCTGTCACAACTGGCATGGACTCCTTGAACCGGTCATCAATATTTTTCATTAGGGCATCAGTGTATTTCAATAACAGACTCTTCATATCCTCCACAACTCTGTCAGGAACTTCAAAATCAAGAAGATCCGCTTCTTTTAGCTTTTCTGTGGCAGATTTAAACTCTTCAATTGGACTTTGAGATCTTTGTATCTCTTTCAAGGCAGCCTTTGCAGAATCCACACATGGTTTCATACGACTGAAATTGACCACTGACCTTTGGAAAGCTTTGGAGACATCAGAAAGTATGGGCAGAACAGAACGTAGAGTGTACATTGTACTGAGAAACTTGGCGGTGTTCATGTGTCGTAGTAGACCTGCTGATGTAGCGCATTTTCCCTCCAGTTTGAGAAGGGTTTGTATGATAGCGGGATAGTTTTCCACAGCTGATCTGACGGCACTGTCTGTGGAAAGCCAACGTGTTTTGCATGCTTTTTTAATCTTCTTAGCGGTCTTCTTCTTCACACTTGGCAGGAGCTGAAGGTTGATAAGGTTCAACTGCGTCTTCATAAATACTGCCATCTTCAGGTTTGAATACTCAAAAAGCTTCCAGAGCTCAGTCAGATAGGTTGTGACTTTCTCTATGTAGCTTAACTCTTGGTTTGAATCTGCACAAGCGAGCGCGAGCCGATGGCAAACACAATGAACAACAATAACAGAAGGTGCAATGGCTTTTAATTTGGCTGCCACACCATTGTTGCGGCCCAGCATAACTGAAGCACCATCTGACGCCATGCCACCAACTTTGGTTACATCAAGGCCCAGTTCATTCAGTTTCTTAGAAAACACTTGAAACAGTGTTTCAGCATTGGCGGAGCAACTATCACTCTGATCAAGCACACTTTCCACTGAGAGAAAACTTTGTCTTTACTTTTTCTTCTTTCCTGCAGTAGTACTGTATGAAAAGGATCATCTGCTCTTTACTTGTCACATCTGTCATGTCATCCATAAGGATACCATAGGTAGGACATGATTTCACTTGATCAACGATTTGGTCCTGAATAATTTTGGCAATGAGCTGAATAATTTCTCTTTCTGACCCTGCTGATCTATGTTGAAATCCCTTAACTTCACATCCAAGATGTTCAAGTAACATGATGAGGCTGTTAACCTGCTTGTTTGCAATGCAATGTTTTGCCAGCCAGTACATAGCATAGAAGGCATTGAAGTATACGTCATCTTCAACTTCTGCTGCACGGTCTAACTGATGCTGAAAGTACGACACACGATTCAGCAGCTCTCCTGACACTGCTCTTTGGTGTGCACTGCAGTCAACATGACTCTTAAGGGATTGCTCCTTTATCCTCACAGAGGGTTCCATTGTGAACTTAACCTCTTTGTTCTGAGCATTTGCTGTCTGATGCTTTTTACACAGAAGGCAATAAAACCCTTCCCCTTCAATATACACAGGCCAGAACATTGCAGTTTTTTGACAGAAAGATATTGATTTGTTTCCAAGCCAACTGTGATGGAACTTTTCCCTGTTTCTTTCGACTTTAATTCTGTTATGCTCTTCGTTTGAGATGTCAGTACAATGCTTTTGCATGCACAGCATGTAATGATGGAGTTTGGAAGGGGGAGCATCAGGGAACTGTTTATAGATCTCTGCAATCTGAACTTGGTCAGATGTTTTCTCGAACTGGCCTTTAGAATTTCCAGATTGAGACTGTGTTGACGACCCAGGGGTTGGTTGCAATGGTTTCAATCTAATTTCTGGAGTTGTTGTTTCTGAAGTAATTGCTGTTTCTGAATTTGCTGTGTCGCAACTTGTTTTTTCCAATTCCGTTTCCTGCGGGGTTTTGTCACCTAAATAACGAAAACACTTCTTATGACAGTCGTGAAAATTTTTCAAACATCTTATAACATCATGTATACAAGAGAACTAGCGTATTTGCATTATATGAGCTATGGGTATCACTCAGCTTTGCTAAAACGTGAGATTTTTTATTCTGTGTTGAAGTCGATAAAGTTCACAAAAATGATTATAAAGACAACTCATTTGTGACAATTTCTTTCAAACCATAGTTTGTGTTCCAAAACCGCTAATACAATGAATTTTTGCACCTGTTATAAACCTGACTTACAGTACCACCTTGTTCGGAACAAATTATGTAAATTAGTTGGATACCGCTCAATAAAACACTATAATAACAAAATTATTTATTAAATTTTAATTAATGAAATTATTTAATTTTAATATTAATTGTATAATTACCTGGTACATCCTTTTTCTTTTTGGTTTTTGGCGCTGCTAGCTGCCACATCTCAACCAGCCCACGCTGTCGCTTTTCCGCCATTTTGCTCGTCTTGGAATACAGAATAACCCTGACATTATGTTCATGTTATGATGCTCTGTTACTGTTTAGATGTTCTGTTGTTCGGATTACATGAGTTCATTGAATGCATCTCGAGCTGAGGCAGGCAGGTTATTGGGTAGAATAGGTTAGGGGGCGGGACTAGCAACAAAGAGAGACGGAAGCCTGCCTGTGTTATTGTGGGAGAGCCCGAGAGCGGCTACCTGATGAGCCGCTGCGTTATTCTCCTCTACTGCTGTCTTTTATTTTTGGCTTGGTTATGGCCGACAGTAACCGGTTCTGGTTGAAATAAAGCGACGGTTGTTGAGCACCTTTTCATCCATTCTTTCTATCGCGTCCAGCCGGACGCTACAATATGTTGTCTTAAATAGAGCAGCTGCATCTAAATCTGAGCCCGTTTCCTTTGCTGAACGTCGTATGCAAGCAGATTCAAGCGATGGTGTGGCGAAATTCTCAACGAAACTTTCAAGTTTATTAACTCAAAAACCTTTGTGGACACTTGGCTCTTTTACGAAAACTTTATTTCATAATTTATTTACCGAAGGGAAAGTAGGCGTTGCAAATGGAAAAGTTGCCGTCGGATGCGACGGCCGACGGCTGATTTTGAAAACACTGGACGCTATATCTTTTCTCCACTACACTAACCCATGAACTGTAAACATCCGGCGCGAGCTGGCGGCCTTGGAGGGCTGAGCTTGGGCGCTTCGCATATCCTCGAGGGGACGCCTTCGTGGGATACCGGAGCCGGTCATTAGCCGCCGCCACAGGTAAGCGCAGCCGCTCTTTAACTCGCCTCGTGATCATTGCAGCTCCTGGGTTTGTTTTGTTTTCTACAGTGTGGCGCTACCGCCATAGTAAGCTCTTTCTCTTTCTGGGGGCTTGGCTGTGGCAGCGGCGTAACAGTAGGAAGTAAACAAAAGGAAACTCGGCACTGCAAGCCACAGCGCTGCAGAGAGAACCTGTACTGCCGTCTAGTGGTTGGTGGTGTAATTACAGAGTGACATAAACATAACGCACAAGGGCCCATCGTAGCCTACGACGGTAGCTGCTATTCAGATGTATAAATCAGCATTTACGCTTACATATCACATGCTCAACATGTCCCAGAGCGCTGTTTCCTGCCACTAGTGGGGTTACACAAAACCAGCAAAAAGCACACACAACAAAGATTATAATGTGTTTATTATAATGAGGTGGATGTTTCATAGACCTCATCTAGTGTTCACAACACTTCCTGCATTGGAATATACGTCAATGATGTCAATTTCTCAGGATTTGTAGTTTCTCCGTGCTTCTCTTGGCTTGTAGCGACTCTCACGCTTGATGGGTGTATCTCAAAAACTTAGTCATGAACAGGACTGGTAATCTGTGGATTCTGGAAATGTCCAGAACAGCCGTCCGGTCTATGGCCGTCAGCCTTGTTCAATAACTAAAATTTTCAGTCGATCAACTAAAAGCAGGGGGCGGTAAGGCGATAATTTATCAGATATAGGCCTAAAACCAACAAAGCAGACCAACGTTAATGTCTGTCAACAGAAAGATGGCAAGCAGAAAATGCAAGGAGAAAGGTGGATGGGAAAAACTTAAAAGTAAAGAAAGCCAAGTCACTTGATGCTTCAAAATATAGAAGCTCGCAGAGCTTTTTGGCAGCAGTGCAACTGCAAGCAGCAGCAGGAACGTTGATGTCGACAAAAGCACTAAAGTATTTCACCAAGCTAGACTGAGAGCAGGGTGGACATCCAACCTGACCAACCACAGGGCTGATGAGGGGCAGGTGGGCAGCTGAGGGAACTTCACTGAAGGAGGAGGTACCAGTAAGTGACAATGTCATAAAACCATAGCATTAAACATCTTACGGTTCTGGATTTGCAAGGTGATGGTGAGAAATATGTGGCTTATTGCTGTCAAAACGAACACGTAACTACCAAGCATGCTAGTTATAAATAGATAAGAAAGCGCAAATGGCCGCAATTTCTTATTCACCTCTGCATAAATCATGCAGATTAAGCTCTTCAAGAGATCCAAAAGTTTGAGGGGGAGAAGTCCATTTTGGCACTATTTATCTTTGTCTTCTCTTTCGTGGTGCGTGGTGGGTCAATGTCAGTACAATAGGCTACAAATGTTTGAAGGATGGTTGGTTGAATGGTATTCTAACTAATCACATCAGCATTGCATGGAACAATTTAATTTAAAAATGTGTTTAATGTCAGGGTCCTACAGTAGTATTTGCTCAGTAGTCTGGTGGTTAAGTGGGTGGACTCATATAAAGTGGTTTGTGGGTTCAATTTGCAATGTTGTTTTGTCCCTTTTTTGCTGTTGCTTTCTCTCTATTCAATAAAAGCCACTAGAACGTATTAAAAAGATGCTGATACGACATATAAAACATAGCCTGCTAACTACTGCTGACCAGATGGTGAATAATCTACTCTGTTGGGTTCATAAATGTGTAAATCTGATTCTGATGGAGTCAGTGCCTCACCAGCCATGAATCTCATCACATGTCACTAGTTATGAGGCATTATTTAGGTTTACATATCAGAAAATGTTCATTTCAAACAGAAAAAGGGATGTTTCGAATAAATAAATGTATGGTTTATGAAGCTATGATATAGATATAGATTTTTTTCTGTTAAAAATGCAAGCATATAACTGTAAAATAGCAGTTTAAAAGACAATGTTTATGTTCAATTTTGTTTAGGAGATGCGAGTGATGTTTAGTCGTTCTTTAATATTAGTGTTCTTGAATAAACAATCATAAATAGTTTGTATGTGTGGGTGTTGTTATGACAATGACAATATATTACTAGAACCCCCCCTCCCTTTTTTTTTTGTCCCAATCCATTCCTGTTTATGAACACACTCAAAATAAAATTTTTATCCTTTGAAAGGAAAGAAAAAATTAAAGAACGTTGAGCATTTTTTTACATTTACAATTTTCAGGGATACAGCTATGGCATTTCTGTATTTAGAAAAATGTCCATAAAATAATTTGTGTGTGTGTGTGTGTTTTATTGCTCTTTTTAGCAATGCATTTATTTAGAAGGGACTTATTACTGACTTATTATTGAAATTTGGGATCTAAGGGTTGCAATGATGTAGAGCAACTTAAAATGCTTTAAAAAAAATGGCACTAGTAAAAAGGTAAGGATATGCTCTGGTGGATTTGTTCTACAGTAGGTCATAAAGGGATCGTTTTATGCCTCGTAACGTGAAATTATATTGAAGATATTGAGAATCTGGTCATATTTTGAAAATAAAACATAATTTAGACTTGGATAATAAATCAAATGGTAATAATGGAAGTTATGTGATTTATTTTTTTTCTCTGCGGCCCGGTACCAAATGACCCACGGAACGGTACTGGGCCGCGACCCGGGGGTTGGAGACCACTGGTGTAAATTGTAACTGCATCTGGATTTCAAGCGTAATATAATGTTGAACCTTCAGACTGGCAGTGCAGTGGTTTGGTGGTTAGCTCTGTCGATTCCTGGCTTGCGTGGGTTTCCTCCGGGTACTCCGGTTTCCTCCCACAGTCCAAAGACATGCATGTGAATGGGTATGGCTGGCTAGCAAATGTCTACTTTAGTCTTAATAATGCACATATGTTTCCATTAATGTCACGGAGTGCTTCTATTTTTGAATATTAATAAAGATAAAATCTTATTTTTTGGTCTGTCAGGTCTGGTGTTCATGTGAGGGTTTCTGTCATCTTCTTCTGTCCTGAACTCATTTGGACAAGTAAATTAGTTTCAATATTGTTTAAAGAAAAGAGCTCAAACTGAATGATAAATAATCATAAATTTTAAATCAGGTAGAGTCGTGATCAGAAAGCAGATAATAGCGCAAACAGACACAAAACAATATTTCTATTTATTTCCTCATTACACATTTATCACTGCTGCTTGTCTCTTGTCACATATTTCCCTGTCACATAATTTCTCATTTATTTTTAAAAAGCTTGAAGAGAATTTAATTTTAACTCTCTGCGGCTGCTTCCCCAATCTTTTCTCTCTCCTCTTTCTTAAAAGCAGTCATGCAAATATAATTGCGCTTGGGAAAGAGTCACTTGCATAAGAGTGAGTCTCGGAGGTGGCACAGCTTCTTTCAAGTGTTTCAACAACGGCGTCTGTGTTCCAAAATAAATTCAAAACACCTCTTCGTAGCTGTAGGCTGCAGCATTCATCACATAGAGGCTAATGTTTACGGAAATATTCATTACTTTAGTTAGACACTTTTTAGATTGAAGGGTATCTAGAAAAAAAAAAAAAACCTGAGGCAGAAATGCTGCTTGTTGTCACTAACTTTGAATTAAAGCTATTTATTGTCGGGTATTTCTGCCCGTTTGACTTCTTGGCTTTTTAAGTAACAATAGCTTTAGCTAATAACTTCAACTTCAAGATTTTAAAGTGACACAAGGGAACTTAAGCTTAACAAGCTCACCCAGAGTTGTGGAGCCTGGTTTACATTTATAGCACTACCTATGACATGGGTGCCCAATCCTGGTCCTCGAGAGCCCCTGTCCAGCAGGTTTCAGGTGTTTCCCTGCTTCAATACACCATGATACAAGTGACTGTGTCATCAACAGACTTGTGCAAGCTTTGATGACAACCTGATAATGACCATTGATTAGAATCCGGTGTGTTAAAGCTGGGAAACCTCTTAAAACATGCTGGATGGGGGCTCTCAAGGATGAAGATTGGGCACCCCGATCTAAGATTTAGGGCCAATTCCAGATCCTCATTAACCCTCATTCTCAACCCTCGCCCTTAACCCTCAACCTTTGGGCTTCAAAATTAGCTCTGGAAAGTAAGTATTAGGGCTATCTTGTGACTTAGAAAGGGGACACCATTTGAGTGCAGTTACGTCTTCAGACTGTTGGGGGCGGCCTTACGCCAAAGCTACATCCAGTCTGTCAAGAAGACGATGATGATGAAAAAAAAGAGAAGAAGTATATAAAACGAAGACAATAGGATGATTTCGTAACATTTATATCTTTATCTTTATCTATGAAAATACTTACATTTGTAGCTAGCTTTTTTTGGCACCATCCTTTTCGAAGATGTCTTCGATGCGAAAATACGCACTGCCTTCTGAGTAGCCCTTACTCCCAAGGGTGGTGCCGGAGAATCTCAGTATTGAGGGCGATACACCCCTCAAACTTGTCCCGCAACGTGACGTTCTAAGGATCGGGACAGCACTTGCACTTCGCAGGGGAGCGCGCATTTTTGAGATTGAGGGTTGAGATTGAGGTAGGAAGGAGGTAGGATTTAAGGTAGGAATTGGAATTCACCCTTACTCCTGTTTGGTCTCTTGCTCGGTCAGTCTCGTCTTCTCTTCGGTTATTACGCCCTTCATTCATTACTTTCTCTTAGTGGCCTCCGCCATGACGCCCACTGTGACTCAATGAGCCAGGTTTATTGTCGCTGAACACTTGCTGAAAGTACTCGAGTATCTCTTCAAGAAATTAAAATTGATGACAGGAGAAGGAAAACTCCTTCATGGTGTTTTAATTTTCACTGCGAGGTCGTGGGTGAATCTCCTCTCAAACGTCGTGTGGTGGGTTTGTGGTAAAATCCGTGTTCACATTCATCACATGAAGCCCACCTCATCACGATTGGTTTGATAGGTTCTGTACCAGTGGAAAAGGCTCTGAATGGGAGGATGACAGATCCATTTAACTGGAGAGAATTTTCGTGACGTGAACTGGTATGGCTGGCCAGACTGAGACCTAGGACCTTGTACCATGTACATAGAGTCTTTGCAATATTGTGCTCAATTCTGCTCACAAGTAGTAGACGCTGTTTTTCACAGATTGGTGAAACTTCTCTCCAATGTTCTCTCTTCTGAGAGAACATTGAGGCACTCCAGGTCAGCACAAAAGACATGATCAGGCTGGGGGAAAAAAATGAAATGGACTGAGACAAAGTGGAAAACTCTCCTGTGGTCAGAGGAAATTGTTCATTCTTTTAGGAAACCATGAAAGCCGCATCCTCCAAGAAGTCTACCAGACCTCTACTGTGGGATCTGTGGGTTTCTGACGGAGGCTCTGCTCTCAGATGACCTCCATTGTCAGATCAAGAAAAAGCATGTAGACAAAGGCACAAAAAAACACAAAGAAGTTTCACTTTATCATAGTAGCAAAAAGTAAACTTTTGATATGCCTTGTTTCAGGACTGGGGAAAGAACGGAGCGGGAGATTGACGGGCGCATCGGTGTGGCGTCTGCAGTAATACGGATTCTGTTCTGGTCTGTTGTCAGTGAGGAGAGGAGTTCCTGGTTGACCGTATGTGTCAATCTGCGACACATACGGTCACAGATTGTGGGTAGTCAGTGGAACAAGATTGCACGTACAAGTGGCTGAAATCAGTTTCCTCCACAGGGAGGCTGGACTCTTCCTTCAGAGTTTGGCTGAGAAGTTCTGATAGGGAGAGACTCAGAGTACTGCTCCGCCATATCAAGAGGATCCATTTGAGGTGTTTCGGGCATGTCCAACCAGGTGGAGGCCCCCGAGGGGTGCCCCAGGTCACTGTCTTGGGAACACCTCAATAGTCTCCTGGAAGAACTGTAGGAGGTGGCTGAAGGGTGGAAGGTCTCAAATAAGGATGCATAAAGAGGATAGATGGATGTTTTCTGTATTCTAATATGGGTTTATGAGAATTACAGATCATTTCAAATTTGTTAACTTGTGAAATTTTAATAGATAGCTTTAAACATGCAGTTAAAAAAAATAAAGACAAAAACATCAGAGATGAGCTCTTTCCTCTATGGAACCAATACGACTGATGAGACAAAAGTGACAAAAACTGACTTCTGTAGGATGAAAACTGCATACATTTAAAATGGAAGTAACTGAGTTCTTTAGAGCAGCCTCCAGCTCTTTAGTTATTTTAACTTTGGCACATTGCATACTATAGAGCTCAAACCTTTTCAACCCAAAAAAAAAAAGAAACCCTCACTGCTCAGTGGCAATGACTGAACCCCAAAATATCAGATGTATCATATTTGATACATGAATCTTTGAGGCTTCTGCATCACTTATATAATCCAAACATTCACAAAAAAAATATTCTTTACAATTATAAAATTTATGATGAAATTGTTGTAATCAGTAAATTACCATAAACACCTAGTGTAACAGCTATAAAAGATTAAATAAAGTATATTATTCAGTTTTTCAGACTGTATTGATAATTGAAAGTGTGCATATAGAGTTTGTATGTTAAGTAAAGATTTAAGGCTTCAATCATACTCTCACAGTTTTTCACTGTGTAACATGAGGAAAACAATAAATAAATAAATAAATGTTATGTATTTGGTGAGCAGGCCCCAGGGGGCGCATGTAAAATCAAATCTGTCGCCTAAGGAGAAACGCTGCTCCTATGGATGTGAGCAGAGAGTTAATGAGGAGAGTTCTGAGAAAGAACAGAAGATTATTTTCATAAATGGGGAAAGCTCCAAAGACTCTTTGCAATATCGAAAAAGGAAAGAGATGAGTCAGAAAGTGTCCAATCAGCGCAACGAAACAGAATCTGCAACCTTCAGAGGGTCATTAGATACCTCCATTTTTTTTTTTTTTTTGTGTTGACTCATTGTTTTATTGCTGACTGGTCCATAAGAGGGACTTCACCAGACGAGGTACGTTCCAAGAATGAAAAGGAGCATTTTAAAAAAAAAAACACACACACAGAAAAACAGAGCTCTTCCCTGCCGCTTTCCACTGCAACTTTTTCTGCACCCACATGAAAACTATTTTTCCGGCTCGTAAAATTTTCCCCTATTAGAAAGGCTCAGTGAACCATCACTGGGACAGGTTATTTTTCTGAGTTATGAAAAATAGGCTGGAGGGGCGTTCGGGCTCTGAGTCAAATATCCACAGCAGACCTTGCAAATTGGCAAAGATTGACTTAGCTCGTAAACAACAACAGACTGCAATTTCTGTTAAAAGAAAGGAGGAAACTGAGAGGAATGGAAACTGAAGATGGGTTGTTTTTCTCTGTGACAGGTAAGTGCGCTTTATGTTTTCCAGCATTTATTAGCTGGGATATTGCTGTCAGGGGATCTTGTAGACCCTGAATAACTCCACCTCTGATTCTTCCTCAAAGGTGAAGGCTGATGAGGACGCTTGTTCTCCGTTTGTCTGTCAGCGCGATTATGCAGCAGTCTTCTAGTTCATTACACCTAAAAGGCGTGTTTGTCGCTGCGCTTCGTGACTGACGGCTTTTTGTGTGTTGGCTTATTTATTTAATCTTGGAATTCCTGCCAGAGCAGCGAATACACTCGGGTGCATTTCACACAAGTACGCTTCGGCGTTTGGAGAACAGAAGCTGCGGTTTTGTAGACATCACACCGGAGGAGCTGTAAATAAGAACATACCTGAAGACTTGTTATCTAAAGTTGGTTACTTTTCAAGTGGGTTTATTTGTGAAGGCTTGCTGAGAATTAAACACGAGTTTTTGACAGTGAGGCCAAACGCTCTGTCGGAGCGTTGTGAGCCAACGCCAACACCTGCACTTGATTGAAGCTTACCAGGAAGTTCCTTGCAGTTCGTCCACTGACCATTAGGTGGCTCCAAAACAGAGCAAATCTCCACTGACCTCCATGGTGAAACGCCCAACTTTTCAGCAGAAACATTGCATAATTTATAGTCAACCATCAAATGCTACCATTTGATTGACAGCTAACCATTGGCTATGCCAGTTAATATGCCCTGACATGAGACCACGCCCTCATTGTTTAGCAACTTAGCACTTAGAATTATTCTGAGCTGTGAATAAAAGCCTGACAGAGCGTAGTTATAGTTTAAAGTCAAATTTATTAGTTGTGCTTGTCAGATCCATCAAATCCATGATTTGATTCTCATGTTTAGCGTAGGTGATTAAAGAGTATTTGATTGTGAAACCAATCCCATATAAGGCATCGATGTTGTAAAAAAAAATGTCTGAGAATGACTGCTCTAATATCAAACCAACTCTTGAGAAAACCTATAGGTGATGTCAAGTTTTTTTTTCTTTTATTATACATTTTATAACAAAAATCTCAATTATTTAAAAAGTGATTTTTAATGAATAAAAAAAAAAAATAAAGTCAGATTTGCTGTTTCAATGCAATGATAAAATTGCTCCGTTGGCAGGACTCAACGGTACGGAGGTCACTCGGTCCATTCCTACATGGCCTCCAGGATCTAGGCTGTCCTGCAAACTTGTCCCTTCCAAAAAATAAATCAAGATACCAGAAGAGACCAGAAAGGAGACAAAAAATAAAATAAAATAGGCAACCAGAGGCTAACAAACCTTTTTTCAAGGAAACGCAAGCTCAGCACAAATGTTGAAGCACATAATGACATATGAAATCTTATGGTTCTAATACCGTATTGACACGACATTATAAAACTTCTTTATTTTGAAAAATTATAAACTTCGATTTGTAACTGTTGCAATAGCAACAACTCATTTTTAAACATGCTAAATGCAAAATGAAAACACTATTTAGCATTTATTATCGATGACATTTCTCCTTATCGATAAGAATTTGGGTGATGTCACAGCAGGTTTGTCCAGCTCTTTTTATACAGTCTATGGATGTGACACGTGAAATTTCATATAATATGTTGCCCCAGTCTGGTCTGACTTATTATTGTTACCTCATGTGCCTTTTAAGCACATAGACTGTGATTAAGTTGATTAAGCTGATTAAGTTGTTCTCTTCTTTAATCAGTCAAAACTAATACAGGCTGTTATGAGGTCTTGTAGTAAAATGTACACATGTATTTGCTAGCGGAGTCAAAGATATAGTTTGCATTGGTCTTGATTTACAGGTACGTGCGTAGATATGTGGTTCATGGTTATGATACACACTTTTCTGACATTGTGAATTTGTGTGTATTTTAGCATCAGTTGATGTAATGTATCAAAACAGAAAGGGAAGGAAAAAAAACACATTTTGCTTTCAGGTCTCACTGTTCCACAGTGTCATTTTCATTTACAGATAAACCAACAGACAGCTATTTGTGTTTAAAAAAATATTTTCAAGTCAGTAAATTTTTTTTTTCCAAGCCAGCCTTTGAAGTGAGAAAAATCTTAAATTTGTTCTGACTTCAAAGAGTTGCTGCTCCGCATCACCTCCAGGTTTTCTGACACTTTCTCCAGATACTTGTGGGGGTTTTCTTCCCGCCGTTGGTGCGTGTGGTCAGAGCGGTTCAGGAGCTACGACCGTGCTAATTTGGCCACGTCATTTCATGCAGAGGGAGCGCCGCGCGCCGAGACCCAGGCGGACGTGTTTGCCGTCGGCTGCTGAACGTGGCGGGCGCTTTGTACGCCGCGTGTTTTCCTCTACGGAGCGTGAATAAGAGCAAGTATTAAACTTAAATCCACCGTACACGTAGCTTTCAGGTGATGCTAACAAACAAAGTCTGGTGGAGGTTATCTTTAGAGCTGAGACTACGAGGAGCTATGTTTACAGCTGGTTAATTCAAAGTGAAGTCTTTCTTTGGTTTTATGTATATATATAGAAAATTAAAAGAAAGAAGAGCCTAAAACCAAGTTACATTTTACCAGAATTCCACTTACAGCCCTCTGGTTCTCACCCCTGTTTCATTTCTACGTAAAAAAAAAAAAAAAAAAAATCTTGTGTACACAGGATGCAAAACACAACAAAATGAAAACCCTAGTTGTTTCACTATTTCATTATGAATGTGAAATAAGGTGCCAGGGTGAATAGCTCTGAATCGGCTCCTCTCCTCCTCGCTCCCACGCTGCCGACATGCCACTCTCTTCAGCCGCTCGGGCGCGCCGAGCATCAAAAAGAAAAGATGCCCGCAAGGTGAATAAAAAGGGTAATACCCACTTCAAACACCTCTTCCAACTAATCCGTACATGCTCTCAGCCTCCACGGAGCGAAAGTGCACCGCTGACACCTGGATGTTTGCGCTACCCACTCAGCCGGGCCTCTCTGGAACCGACTTCACTGCCGAGGAGTAACAAGAGACTGCAGAAAGAGGAGATTATTCACTCAGTGAAAAGAAAAGACCCGGTATCTGTCTGCACTTTTTCACCCGCGATGTAATTCTCATCGGACTCAAGTGCTTGAAACAACCGCCCTCCTCCCGTCCACTCAGGCGCCGCTGTTGACTGCAGTTATCATTGACTAAATAGGGGCCGCATAGCGACTAAACTCAGTCAGCTCTTTGCTAGCAGGAACTTAGTGGCTGCAAGTTGTTTACAAAGAGTTGGGACACAGGCAGCAAACGGCTGGAAAAGTAAGTGGTACTAAAAAGAAACCCTTTGGAGAGCATCTTACAAATAATGAGGTTGCATGGGAACAGGTCAGTGACATGAGGGGAAGTAAAAAGATCCTGTTAGAGAGGCGTAAACGCGCTCAGAGCTTCAGCAATCTGTGTCTGCTAATCGAGAAACACTGTCAGAATAAAGTTCCTTGGTCTGAAATTGTCATTTGATTTACATTGTATCACAAAAAGGTGAAAAAAATCTGGAGAAATCAATAGTGGATGAGGCCTTGATGAGGCGACGCTGGATCACACAGGCACGTCTCTGGAGAACGTCTGGAAAACACCGTCTGAGAACACAGCTATCCCGAAATGCAGGTTAAAGCTTCATCATGCAAATGGTTTTGAAATTGTTTTCGGAAAACATGGAAGTAGAGAAAAAGGGACCTTCCGGTTTGTTATCAGCGATAATGTTCATGTTGGTTCGACGAACGTTTGCACTTCTTGAAAGGAAACAGCAGTGTTGAAAGCTGTACGCAGAGTTACGCTCAAAGGTTTGAGTCATTATCTGTTCTAACGTCTAACGGTGTTAATTGAAATCATTAGACACTGGGGGTAGAAAAATCATTATGTTGTCTAGGTGGACCTTGATCAAAATGAATCAGTTTACAAGTACATCCTCCATTCGTGAGCATTGATTTATAGAGACGTTTATATGTAGACAGGTGTTTATTTACCGCATATTAAATTGCGAGAAAACAACCTTGAAATGAATATAATGTGGCTTTTTTTCTTTTTCGGTCTCGCCAACAGTCACAAAACAAAGACTCTATGATTCATAGATTCATGATTTGCTGTAACTGTATTTGTTTTACTTACGCGACTGGAAACGTGTTCTTTATTTAGTTCCTTTCTGCAAAACAACAAGACAAAAAGTTGTATAAGTTGTATAAATGTAAGCTGAGTAAATGCTGGAGCCAGAAGAATAAAGTAGGGTGGTGATGAGAAGATTGAATCAGTTGTCTCACAGCCTGAGGACAGAAACTGCTCGTGACTCGGCCTCTGAAGACACTCTTTCAGCGTCTTGCAGACGCACCACATCACTGAAATCACAGATGATTGACAGACGAGCACCCATGATGCTTTGGACAGTTACAATCAGCCGCTGTCAGAGACAGATCAGGGGGGGGTCGACTTTCGAGCTTTCATGTGAGTTCATGGGAGGCTCAGTGACACATGCGCTACATGTCTCCTGCAGTACGCTGGAGAAATGGAAAAGCAGTTGATGAAAGAGTGAAAATTTCTTGCAACTGAGCAAGTAAAAGAGAAGCATCAAGGAAAAAAGACCCAAATTTATCCAGCAGGTCTGGAGACATAAAATAAAAATGAATGCAAACAAGACTGGATCCAGACCAGGAGACTAAGGCAGCACGGTGGCTTTGTGCTTGCGTGGGTTTCCTCCCACAGTCCAAAGACATGCATGTCAGGGTAATTGGTGGTTCTAAATTGCCCGTAGGAGTGATTGTGAGTGTGCGTGGTCGTTTGTCTGGTGACCTGTCCAGGGTTGTACCCCTGCCTTTCGCCCGAAGAGAGCTGGGATAGACTCCAGCAGATCCCCGTGATCCATAGATAATGGATGGATGGGTGGATGGTGATGGGGAAAGTGGCTTCCATGTGAATGGAAGACAGATCAGTACTAGGAAAAAAAAGTTAAGTACATGCTACATCCACGTTGCCAGGTGCTTTGTCCAACAGCCCTATGAAACACGCATGTGCACCAGATCCTGTCCAGCATTGCACCACAAGCACAAAAACCTCATATCTAAACCACGTTGAAGCGGGAGGTTTGACTGAGGCAAACTGGAGGCGATCACTGCCGTTGGTGACATCGCACCGCTGACGTCTGTCATTTTCAACTGATGCTGATTTTTTTTCCCTACACTGCTGGTGTTACGCCGAGTTCTATAAGCGTGTCAAGAGACGCATCCATCTTAACTCAACACTAAGCCCAACTCGCCCATGTTGCGTGTCCACCTGTCGGACGTGTGTCCCATATAGGACCACAAGCTGATGTGGCACAACTCTGGTGTGAAATTAGGAACTGATGGTCAGATTTCTGTGTCCACACAGCCCTGGGAAAATAAATAACTGAGTAACAGTCAGATATGAGACACATTAACAATCAGTCTAATATCAAGAAAAGACTTCCAGAATAGCACGCAGTGGATAGAGAAAGCAGGGGAATAACTGAAAACTCGTCGATCCGTGTTTCTAGCCATTGTGCAGTGAAAGTAATTCTCCGTGTTCTTTTATCTGGTGCTATTGACGAGACTAGAAACATGAATACAAAGATTTAATATGCCATGCAGAATATTTTAATCAGCCGATGGTACACTTGTCCACAACACCACCGAGATGCTGCCATGGACAAATGCACCCCGAATGTCAGACTTTCTCAGTTCTTAAAAGACCCAGAGAGGCGGATCCTTGCATTCTTCTGAGTTTATTACTCTTTGTCTCAGAATCCAAACGGCACAACAGCTCTGAATCGCAGGTCCAGACACACGCAGTTGTGTTGATCCAGGAGATGAGATGTAACTAAATGTGTTATCTATGCCGTCACAAACTTCCTTGGAAGACAGCAGGTCAGGAAGTGAGGATGTTCCAGTCTTTTAGGTCATAAAACCTAAAACAGAAAACTGAGGAACTCACAGTAATAAAAACAGCCAGCCTTCCTACAGGCAATAAAGTTTTAGCTTTAACTGTTCTGAGTAGGGATGCACATTTTGGATTTTTTTATGACCGTTAACCGACACTCTTTAACGGTTAATAACCGTTAACCGATAAGTCCGGGAGAGTTGGCTGCCGCGATGTTGCGCACGTTGTCGTGGACGCATGCGGACACTTCCCCGTGTATACTCTCGAGGCAATGTGTCGCCATCAGCTTGTCGCAGAGATGCCGCCGTCACTTTTGATTTATACTAGCGCGATCTCCGCTATGTTATTCCACGCCACAACGCAAGAGCAACAATCACAAACTAGCTAAACTTACTAAACTTATCTCTTGCATTTTTCCACTTCCTCACCATCTCGGCCGTATCCAGACCCACATTCATCGAAATCTCCCTCCATGAATTACTAGAATATGTGCTGTCTTTGTAGTGCGAAGAACGAGAATCGTACAGATGTGGGTACTTCCTCATTTTTTCGATGACGTGCTCTTTTCTACGCGGATGTAGAATTGACCAATCAGAGGCCTGTTGCACCTGTCGACACGCCCCCATGAGTTGATTGAATTACGTAGCTTAAAAACAAAATTGACCGTTAGTATTAATCGGTTAGAGTTACTGTTATCGGTTAACGGATAACCATGTGCATCCCTAGTTCGAGGTCATGTGACTAATCTGCCCGTTTAAAAACGCATCGAGGTAGGGATGCACATTTTAGATTTTTTTTTTTATGACCGTTAACCGACGCCTTTTAACGATTAATAACCGTTAACCGATAAGTCCGGGAGGGTTGGCTGCCGCGATGTTGCGCGCGTTGTCGTGGACGCATGCGGACACTTTCCCGTGTATACTCTCGAGGCAATGTGTCGCCATCAGCTTGTCGCAGAGATGCCGCCGTCACTTTTGATTTATACTAGCGCGATCTCCGCTATGTTATTCCACGCCACAACGCAAGAGCAACAATCACAAACTAGCTAAACTTACTAAACTTATCTCTTGTGTTTTTCCACTTCCTCACCGTCTCGGCCGTATCCAGACCCACATTCATCGCAATCTCCCTCCATGAATTACTAGAATATGTGCTGTCTTTGTAGTGCGGAGAACGAGAATCGTACAGATGTGGGTACTTCCTCATTTTTTCGATGACGTGCTCTTTTCTACGCGGATGTAGAATTGACCAATCAGAGGCCTGTTGCACCTGTCGACACACCCCCATGAGTTGGCTGAATTACGTAGCTTAAAAACAACATTGACTGTTAGTATTAATCGGTTGGAGTTACTGTTATCGGTTAACGGTTAAACGATTAACCATGTGCATCCCTAGTTCTGAGTTAATTCTAAAATCCTAACAGCAGTCAACTTGGTTTCTTTTTAATCACGGCTCTCTGACGCTGTTGTTATAGTCGTCATATAAAGGTCTTTCCTGTTTGATAAGACTGGTTGGATGAGGATCCAGACCCATTTCACAGAGGAAATTTTTGAAAGTGATAAAGTACGATAAGCGATAAGGTATAATGGTGAATTCAAGTTTTTAATCTGCTTTCATGAATCTATTTGGATCGAGACAATGACCGACTGATCCTGAAGCTGCTGAACCGAGAATGTAGACCTAGGGAGTCTTAATATGGAAAAGTTACATTGTTGAGGCTGAGGAAGGTCTGGAGGCTTGCAGAGCACGTGGGATGCAGATGGCAGCAGGCGACAGCTCTGGAGTTCTGTGGAGCAGGGGAAAAAAAACAGGGTTTGGAGCAAAGCAAGAGCAATTATAAAGGCTTGAAACGACTGGCACGACAGTCTTCAGTCTGGTGGTGTGTGGAAGTGGGAGACCAGTGCGGCGCGAGGAGCAGAGCGGAGCGAGAATGGTTCGCAGGTGGAAACCGTCACTCACGCGTCAGGTCTGCGTCGGAAAGTTAAAGGCTGGAGGAGAGGGATGATGGGGGGTGGTAGCTGCTAGAGCTTAGTCATCACATGACAGCCAGTGGGCTGCAAGATTGATAGGAACCCGGTCGCTTCTTTTGGAGGTTAATAAATTTAGTATTCGGGATGAATTTTTCTTCATTTTATGGAATTGGAAATTCCATAGAAGAAATGAGGCCAAAACTTCCACCTGAGAGTAAATACGGTGACAGGAAACTGAGAAAGAGCTCGTATTCATTCATCATGAAGGGTTATCTGTTAGCGACGCAGCTGCTGCGTTCTTTTGTCTCTCCGCGTGCTGAAGTTAAAAAGCGTCGTAATATTGTATAATATCATATGCTGCAATGGTAACATTGGAAGAGCGGATACTCCGGCTCGGGTACTGTAATCTAATTAGAGAGGTAACTCAGAAAAATGTGTTTACATGTGCTGCAGGTTTAGCCTCCGTGTCCCGCCAGGCTACGGGGGGGGGGGGTCATTAGCCGGAGTAAGAACACCGCTGCCGCGGCTGACTCGCCACGCGGCCCCTTCTGTGGTTATTCTGGGCACGGTTCGCTTTATTGACTCCGCATCTGAAACCACTCTCCCTTCGGTGTCGCTAACAGGAGCTAATGTCGCTCATGGGGGTCGCCGAGGAACACACACCTGCTCCACCACGATAAGGCGGCGATTCAGGAGGCAGCTCGACAAAAGAGGCTGTTTATTCACAAGTGATGGTAAGAGGGATCTCCAGATTGACATCAGTTAATTGGATTTGAAACAGAAATATAGACCTTGCATGGGGCCGCCGTGATTCACGGGGAGGTGAGGCTGGAAGCAAAACTCAATTTAGAGCGCGGTCCCGGCTCTGAAGCTGCGGGAGTGACCGCAACACAAGCGAGACAGAATGAGATTCTTTCAGGGGATGACAAATTTTACTCCTCAACCCGTGGCTCCACCTGCTGCTCCCCCGCAACAGCCCTCATTCATCAGAACGTTCATAAATGTGTGCGGTAAATGCGTAAGTGTAATGTGATATGCTAACAACGGCCCTGCATTTGTCAAATATTTTATGATGTTTCCATCACGCGGAGAACACCTGCGTAGACGTTACCCACGTGGGAAATCCTGTCACAGAGGCGGAAAAAATGGGCTCTCTGAGGCAGGAATTGAGACGTTAATGATGATGTTGGACCGGAATAAACAATTATTCGTTTTTTTCTTTTCTTT